>WEKX01002087.1:82448-118927 GCA_013390025.1 Pitta sordida
GGTCCCGCCCCCGCGTTGTGGTGAGGGCCGGGGAAGATGGCGGCGGCCGCGGTGAGGGGCATCGGGGGCGGGCTGGGCCAAGGGCTGCGGGAGCTCCGCATCCACCTGTGCCAGCGCTCCGCCGACAGCCGCGGGGTCAGGTCAGCGCGGGGACAGGGACGGGGGCTGGGGTGCTTCCTGGGGGGGACCCGCGCAGCCGGGGGACACCCGGGCTGAGCCCCAGCGATTCACCGCCCCTCCGTCCCTCGGCAGGGAATTCATCGAGCAGCACTATGTGACGCTGAAGAAGGCGAATCCCGACTTCCCCATCCTAATCCGCGAATGCTCCGGTGTTCAGCCCAAGCTCTGGGCTCGGTACGGTGAGTGAGGGGAGCGGGAAGGAATCGGCGGAGTCGTGGAATCGTCGTGGAACGGTTTGGGTTGGAAGGGACACTAAAGGCCAACTCATCCCAGCCCCTGCCACGGGCAGGGACACCTTCCACTAGTCCAGGTGGCTCCAAACCCTGTCCAACCTGGCCTTGGACACTCCCAGGGATGGGGCAGCCACAGCTCCTCTGTGCCAGGGCTTCCCCACCCTCACAGGGAGGGATTTCCTCCTGTGGGCTGGGCTGGGCGTTCGGGGGTTACAGAGATGTTCGTGCAGAGGGAGCCCTGGGAGCAGAGCGAGGCTTCACTTCAGGGAAGGGACCTGTGCAGATGCAGAACCTGCAGCTCAGCAGGTGTTTTCCAGCCTATGGCTGTGACCTCCCACCACATTCACTGCCCCAAAACCTATTTTCCCTTTGTTTTCACTGAAACACCAAGAACAGACCAGAAAAGCTCCTCTGTAAAGGCTTTTTCTTTTATTATTCCAAGAGCCACCTGGGCTTGACAAAAACAATTTAGAAACCTTGTAAAGAGATGCAATGACTCTTTGAGCACAAATTTCCTAGTGGGAGCACAAAGACCAGTGGAGGCTCATCTGTGTGTGTGTCACAGGAAAATGGAGCCCCGGGGCAGAGTTGTTGTAGTTTTTGCCTGTTTTACTTTCGTGTTGGTGAGCATCTCGCTGGGAACAGGCTGAAAAACACAGGGCTGCTCTGGGATGTGTCTCTGCCCATCCAAAGTTAACAAAAAGAGGCAGAGAAAGGTGTTTTGGCTTCTTTGCAAGAGAAAGGAGGAGAATAAGGACAAAGTGGAAATGAGAGCTTGGACACTGGGGAGTGGTGGGAGTGAAGGAGCCTGGGCTGGGTTTGGGGTTGGGTTACCCTTGCACCAGAAAAGCACCACACCTGCCCCCTCTCACCCTCTGTGTTTCCTGCAGAGTTTGGGAAGGAGAAGAGTGTCCCACTGAACAACCTGACTGTGGATGAAGTGGGCAAGGCCCTGGAGAAGGTGGTGAAAGGCCAAGCGTGAGGACAAGACAGTAAATACAGACGTGCTGGAGACTTGACTGATGATCTTTAACTTCAAACATGTATCTCTAACTTATCAATCCATAAACATGACGTGCTTACCCTGAGCTTCACGTGATGGCTGAAATCCCAAAGGAATGGCTGATCCAGCCATTCACCCCTTCCCTGGCACCAGGAGCAGCTCAGCTCTGCCCTTTCCCCAGGCTCTGGGAGGGGCCCTGGGCTGGTGGCTACGAGGTGGTGACAGGAACCAGCATTTCAGTGCAGCAGCACTGGCACACCAGAGCCTTGCCCAGCCCTTGGGAGTCTGGGCACAGGGTGAACAGTTACTCCCCCCAGGGGCACGGGGAGGGCAGGGAGGTGGTGTGGCCTAGGAGAAGGCAGCGTGGTGTGGAGTGGCGTGGCAGGGACTGGGGGCTCCCTGGGACTGCCTGGCCATGTCCAGCAGTGCCTGTGCCCGCTCCTGCAGCTCTGGGCTGCTCCGGTGCTGCTCCAGGGCCTGCTGCCCACCTTGCCTGGTGAAGTCAGCAGCAGCCTGTGTGAGGGGAGAGGGGTCAGAGCTGGATGGGTGTGACAGCTGATCATCTCTGCCCTCCCAGACACTGTGTTCCCAAGCCAGGTAAATCCCACCGTGCTTATGGTTGGTTGGGACGACCTTAAAACCCATCTCATTTCACCCCTTTCCATGGGCAGGGACACCTTCCACTATCCCAGGTTGCTCCAGGCCCTGTCTGACACTCCCAGGGATGGAGCAGTCACAAATTCTCTGGGCAACCTGTGCCAGGGCCTCACCACCCTCACAGCGAAGGATTTCTTCCTGGGGTCTATAGCAAATGAAGCAACCACAGAGGAGTCAAAAGAATCCACCCACATTAAACAAAACCCAGTCCTTGTTGATGCAGAGGAGCTTCCCGGAGACACAGAAGGGCTTCCACCCTCTGCATCACACAGCAGCCCTTGGGCAGGGGTCTGGGTGCTGAGGGGTGGGGGGTAGTGTGGCAGTGACAGGGCAGGAGTATTTAAATTCCAATAACTATCCCCATTCCATAATAATAACAACGCCCCACAATAATCATTTCCCCTTTACTGTGCCCCGGGAGCCCCCCCCCCCCAGCTCTCACCTCTGGGCAGTGGAGGAAGAGGAGGTGCAGCAGCTCCAGGCACTGCCCCACAGCCTCAGAGTCGGGCAGGGTGAGGATAGGCAGGAGCAGGGGCAGGATGGGCTGGTGGAGCAGCTGCTGGCACTGGAACAGTCCCTTCTCCGCGATATTGCACAGCACCGTCAGGACCTGCACGGAGCAGTGGGCAGATTCTTGACAGGCTTGGAAGGGCTGAGAACAGCTCCCCATGTCATGGAATCCCAGGATGGTTTGGGTTGGAAGGGACATTAGAGGTCATCCAGTTCCAACCCCCCTGGCCTTGGACACTTCCAGGGATGGAGCAGCCACAGCTTCTCTGGGCCACCTGTGCCAGGGCCTCACCACCCTTACAAGGAAGAATTCCTTCCCAATATCCCATCCCACCCTGCCCTCTGTGGGAAGCCATTTCCCCTTGTCCTGTCACTCCTTGCCGTTGTCCAAAGTCTCTCTCCAGCTTCTTTTTGTCCTGCCAGGTGCTGTTTGCTGAAAGCCACGGGCCCACCATCCTGCTGGATTTGGAATGCTCTTTCTTTCTCCTTGCTCACTGTTCATCCCTGTGCCGGGCAGCCCCAGTTATGTCACCCACCCCTTGGCAGTGTCCCCCCAAGCCCCCTAAAGCTTTGAGATCTTCCAGAATAAGGTGGCAGCAGCTTCCCTGGGCCTGCTCCAGGTGCTGGCTGCAAGTTAACATCTCCCTTAGGATCCATCTTCTGTTGGGCCAGAGTGGCCTCAGGGGAGGTGGCTGGTGACTGCTACAATGTGAGACCTGCCAAGCTGTCGCTACCCCCCCATCCACCCTCCAACTCGAGCACTGTCAGTAAGGGATTCATGTCCCTGAAACTCCTCTGCTTCCCCACCATTCCTAAGGCACAAGGCAAGGTCTTACCAACACCCTGGCCATCTGGGAACACGGCAGGAGCTGCAGCAGGGCTGGGAGCAGGTCCAGGGAGAGCAGAGCGGAGCAGAAGAAGGGATTATCCGCTGGGGTGGGCAGAGAAGGGACACGTCAGTAAAACCTGGACAGGTCCCAGCAGCTCTGTGGCTGTGCCGTGAGACACTCACCCGTGAGGTTGTTCAGCAGCCACAGGCACTCCTGGATGAGGAAGGGGTGCTGCTGGAGGAAGCTCTGCAGGATGAGGAAGAGGGCGATGAGCAGGCGCTCGTCCTGCACCGGGCAGCCCGTCTCTGCCAGCAGGTTGCTGAGACACCGCAGCACGGGACACACGAGCTATGACAGAGGGACACACAGAGCCCTTCAGCTGGGTCCCCAGAGCAATCCTGGGAACAGCCAGCTCCCTGCCCGCCTCTCACCAGCTCCAGGCCTTCGGGAGCGTCCTGAGGGATTTCAGAAGCCAGGTCGAGCAGGAGCGAGGTGAGGGCAGGCACAGCCCCCAGTGCCAGCAGCACAGCGTTGGATTTGTGCCTGCAAAGGGGAGGGACAGGGGGTTGGCTCTTGGAGCTTGGAGAGGGAAAACTGCCACAGCCACCTGTTGAAAAGGGCAAGGGGAGGCAATCCAACTCCCCTCACAGGACCATAAGCCTCTGTGCCTCAGTTTGGCTGCCCCCAGGGAACTCAAAATGAGGAGAAAAATGCATTTACCTACAAACAATATAGTGGAGACACCATGCAAACTCCACAGCTGCTCCCATCCCAGCCTTGAGGCCAGAGCAGACCAGTCGGAGCATGTGCTGGGGGAGAACAGAGTCCAGGACCAAGCTGGGGTCAGAAAACAGAGTTAATGGAGGCACAGGCAGGACAGACACTGACCCTGGCCACTGGGCAGGGAGCTGCTGTACCCCGTACTGGGGGCCACATCCTCCAAATGCACACCTGGAAGAGACTCCTGGCCAAAGGCTGCAGCCTTGGGCTCTCCCTGTCCCTGCCAGGGGCTGGGAGTACTCAGGACACCTTGGCTGGGTTTTTTGTCACTGGAGGCTGTGAAGCTGATCTTTTCCTTTGCAGGAGGAACACAGCCAGAATTTCCCTGTGAGCCTACCTGCTCCACACTGGCCTTTACTGAAATACCAGAGCTGGCTGCTTGGATGAGGCTGAGGAAAAGGGGCCAAGCCCCACAGCCTGATAGGCACCCAAACCCCCACAGGTCTGGGAGGATTCTGTCCTGAACTATTCATATCACTGGGATGGGAAAGGCATCATGTCCCCAGCACACAAGTACCCCACCCATCCTGGTGGAGGGTTCAGAGGCTCAGACTCACGGGATGATCTCCATGGGTGATTCCTTGGCTTGGAGGAGCTGCGAGAGGACATAGCCCACACCTTCCACCACGGCCTCATGTGGGGACTGCAATCAAACAGAACAGAGCTAATCCCTCCTGACAGAGACAGGGACCCCAAGGTGCCAACCCAACCAACAGCTGAGTGGTGCTGTCCCATTGTGCCTGGAGAGGGGACCAGGAGGGACACAGGAGCCTGTGGCCACACCAAAGCTGAGCTGTCCCCCTGCCCACACTCACTGGGCTGTGGCTGTAGGGGTCCAGCAGCCCAAATGCAGCAGCACTGCTGCTTTGAGCATCCAGAGCTGCAAAGCACAGCCCCACTGGATTCAAGCCAGGCAGAGAGGAGAGGCCAGCAGCTCCCTGTGTTACACCCTGTGTCTGTATCCAGCAAGCCACTGGATGGGAGAGATTCAGCTGGAGAACACAAGGAGGTGAGCTGAGCCCCAAAAACAGAGTGCAGGAGAGCTCAGGAGGGGTCTGTGCCCACAGCCATGGCTGGAAGGAGGGCTGGTGACTCAGGCAAGAAAGTCTCTCTAGGGTAGGACAGGAGAATTGTGGATGAATTGCTCCACCCACCTGGATGCAGGATGCCAGCACTGGAATGATGCCCTGAGGTAGGAGTTGCTTCCTCACAGCTTCACTTTCTACTACGAGGTTCCCCAGTGTGTACAAACACAGCTCCTGCAACACACCAGAGCAGGCAGGTGACCCTGGGCAGCCAGCGAGGCCCCAGGTCCCACACCCTCCTCCGAGTGGGGCAGGAGGTGACAACACAGACAGACACTGCTGCACTCTCCAGTTCCCATTCCCTGAATCAGCTTTGGTTTGTTTTTTCTCCATCTATCTGAGGTTGGCATCTGATCACCTTCACTTTGCGGGACATCTAAATTGCAACAATCAACTCTCTTTGCTGGATCCACGGGTGGTGATATCTTTCCACTCTTATTCCTTCTCTTTCTTTCTTTTCCTTATATATTTTTGTAAGTGGTATCTTTATACTTTTATATGGTCTCATTTCTATAGATAATAACCAAATTACATACCTCCCTTCCATTGCCTCCAAATTGTTCTAAAATAAACCTGATATATATACATACATATATATACATATACGTAAATACTGGTCATCTAGTGCTGGCTCACTGTAATCCAACCCAAGGGATCTATTATTAACAAGAACCTCAGTTACCNCACGGGTGGTGATATCTTTCCACTCTTATTCCTTCTCTTTCTTTCTTTTCCTTATATATTTTTGTAAGTGGTATCTTTATACTTTTATATGGTCTCATTTCTATAGATAATAACCAAATTACATACCTCCCTTCCATTGCCTCCAAATTGTTCTAAAATAAACCTGATATATATACATACATACGTACATACATATATATACATATACGTAAATACTGGTCATCTAGTGCTGGCTCACTGTAATCCAACCCAAGGGATCTATTATTAACAAGAACCTCAGTTACCCACCTTCAGGGGCGGGTCCCTGAGCACGGGGAACAATCCTGCTCCAAGGGGAAGGTTGGCCCAGAGCCTTCCTCCCCAGCAGCACTCCCATGTGAGCCGTGTTTGGCCAAAAGAGGATGGACGTGAGTTACCAAAGGATCCCCAAACATGAGCACGGATCTTACCGTGAACTCCACGCTGTGTCCTGCCAGGTATGTGAGGAGGTAGGAGGTCACAGGCAGACACGCCTCGGCCACAGTGGGGTCACTGGAGTGGGACAGCTCGTGCAGGCAGCGGGCTGCCTCCAGCTGCATGTCAGCCAGGCTGCTGGTGAAGAGCCCCGTGAGCACCCGGATGCTCCCGTCCAGCCTGGTGGGACCCAAAGGATGCTGTCACCGCCCAGCCTGGGCCACACGCCACTCAACCACAGGGACAAAGGGCCCCCGGGGACATGGCCTTGGGAACAGCCACACCAGACCTGGGCTGACCTGACAAACTTCTGCTGAGTCTCCTCATTCTGCAGAGCCAAGCGGAGGCGGCCGAGCGATCCCTTCCTGTCCTCCGAGCCCCTCTGCACACCTCTGAGCAGCTCCAGAACCTAGCCAAGGAATTCAAACATGGGCGAAACTCAAGCAGTGCCAGCATTGAGATTTCACCCTGTAAATCCCGGAGGGAAAGGAACCCAGGGCATAAAGACGGGCACAAAGAACCTTATTCAGAAACATCCCCAAAGCCACCCCTGCACAGCCTCCTTCCAGATGAGGCTGGGGAACACCCTCGGGACCACCATCACCACAGGGAACATCAGGTCCTTCACCTCCTCCTCTGAGAGTGGGTCTGGCACAGCGTTTGCTCCATCCTGTCCACCCTCCTCTGCCGCGCTGTCCTCCCGCAGGAGCCTCTTGCTGACCAGCTGCTCTTCCCGCCGGGCTTTCCTCAGAGCTGCGGTTGGAGCAGGACTCGTCACCACCAGCCTAAGGCAGGACGCTTTTCCCTCCCACCCTCATTCCTCCCTTAACCCCGGGAGAAACTGCCCGCTCCTCCCTGCGCAGGCCTGGCAGGGATGCAGGAGGCAGGGGCTGCACTTGGAGCGGGGGCCAGGCGAATCCAGGGCCGGGAACACGGCACAGAGGCACAAGGACCAGAGGGAGGGACCCGAGGCTGGCTGTCACATGGGGCCATAGAACCGGTAAGCTTGGAAAAGACCTGCAGAATCTTGAAGTCCAAACTTCAAATGAAAACTACAACGCACACTCTGCCATGTTCCCAGGTGTCATTTCTACTTGGTTTTTCAACACCTCCACCACTAGTGCCTCCATCACTGCCCCGGGCAGCCTGTTTCAATGCCTGACCACCCTTTTTTGGTGACAAAATTTTCCCCTGATACGCAACCTAAACCCCCTCCGGTGCGATTTGAGGCCGTTTCCTCTTGTTCCATCACTTGTTTCCTGGGCGCAGAGGCGACCTGGCTACGCTCTCCCGTCGGGGATTTGTAGAGAGCGAGAAGGTCCCTCCGACCGTTCCTTAGACACAGGCGAGACCTTGGAAAACCCAAACCGCGGGGGGGAGGGGGGAGGAGCGGCAGAAAAGTGGAATTCATGGCAGAAACCCCATGGATTAAGATGTTAAACTGTAAAACTCTTCCTCGAGCGGGCAGGACCCAGCGGTGCCCAACACCCCGCGCACCGCGGGATGCGCAGCTGGAAGGGGCGGGGGGGCAGAGGGGACAGGGATGAGCTGGGGGGGGTCCTTCCCTCCCTCTTTCCCTCCCACCCCCTCCACAAACCCTCCGGACCTGCCTCTCGCTCCCTCCGCCGGGCCCGCAGCTCCTCCGCACCGCGCCCGGCTCCGCGCCGGCCCCGCCGCCGGCCCCACATTGCGGAGGAGGAGGAGCAGGAGCAGGAGGAGGAGAGGGTGGGGAAGTCAGAGGAGGAGCAGCAGGAGGAGCAGGAGGAAAAGGCCGGTCCCGGGGCGGTCCCGGGGCGGGGAGATGGCGGTCCCGGCCCCCAGCAGCCCCGCTCTGTGCAGGGAGAGATGTGCATCCCCGGGGCTCAGTGAGGTGTCTGTGCTGGGGTCAAACAACCCCCAAGTTTCGCCAGAAATGTAAACCAAGGCGCCTCGGTGCCCCGGGACCTTCCACCGTGATGATGGTGGCCAAGGGGCGCAGGAACTCGTGCTTTCCCAAGAAAGGTGTTTGGGGAATTTGCAGCTGGTGGCCAGAAATTAAAGGTACCAGCCCCGGACAGAGCAGCCGAGCTCGACAAAACGGGCAGGGAAGGGAGCTCAGAGGATTTTCCATGTTGCACACGGCAGCAGTTTCACAGAATCAGAGGTTGGTTTAGGTTGGTAGGGACACTAAAACTCATCTCGTTCCACACCCTGCCTTAGGCAGGGACACCTACTATCCCAGGTTGCTCCAAGCCCTGNGGTGCGATTTGAGGCCGTTTCCTCTTGTTCCATCACTTGTTTCCTGGGCGCAGAGGCGACCTGGCTACGCTCTCCCGTCGGGGATTTGTAGAGAGCGAGAAGGTCCCTCCGACCGTTCCTTAGACACAGGCGAGACCTTGGAAAACCCAAACCGCGGGGGGGAGGGGGGAGGAGCGGCAGAAAAGTGGAATTCATGGCAGAAACCCCATGGATTAAGATGTTAAACTGTAAAACTCTTCCTCGAGCGGGCAGGACCCAGCGGTGCCCAACACCCCGCGCACCGCGGGATGCGCAGCTGGAAGGGGCGGGGGGGCAGAGGGGACAGNAGCAGCCTGTGCCAGGGCCTCCCCACCCTCACAGCCAGGAATTCCTTCCCAATATCCCATCTCTCCCTGCTCTCTGGCAGTGGAAGCCATTCCCCTTATCCTGTCCCTCCATCCCTTGTCCCAAGTCCCTCTCCAGCTCTCCTGGAGCCCCTTTAGGCTCTGGAAGGGGTTCTAAGGCCTCCCTGGATCCTCCTCTTCTCCAGGTTGAACACCCCCAGCTCTCCCAGCCTGGCTCTGGGGCAGAGGGGCTGCAGCCCTTGGAGCATCTCCATGGCCTCCTCTGGACTCGCTCCAGCAGCTCCCCATCCTTCTTGTTCTGAGGAGCTTCATGTAACCCAAGGGTGGGGAGAGGAATCATGGAATTGCTGTACGCCTCTGCCAAGAATGCCAGAGACCACGGGACAGGCAGCTCCAGCCCCAGCTGTTGTGGCACTAATGTGTGATGCCACATTAACAGCAACAAACTGGGAATTGCATTGTCCAGCCATGCCATTTCATTGCCTTTTTGAAGTCCTTTCTGAATCTTACACAGGCAGAGAAATCACCAGGAAAGAAAAAAAATCCTGAGATATCACAGAATTATTTAGGCTAGAATAAACCTCCAAGATCACCAAATCCAACCTTTAACTGAACACCACCTTGTCAACTAGGCCAGAGCACGGAGTGCCACATCCACTTCATTCTTGAACACTTCTGGAACTTTCCAAATGCCGGGTGGTCTCCGCTCACTGTGGAAAAGCATCAACACCTTAGAGCAGGCACAGCCACCAGCGGCCAGAGGAGCACAGGACAAGTGATTCACGTTCCTTGGCCAGGACAAGTCACCAGCCTGCCCTGGATGAGGGAGTGCAGCATTGGGTTGCGTGGAAAATGGATGGGAATTATCCCATCCCCATCCTGCACGCAACACAGGTCACGGAAATGGTCTGGATGCCAGGTATGACAGTCCTTCATCCCTCTGCACTGGCAGCAGGGCACTCAGCATCCAGAGAACTCCAAGGCACAGCAACCCCAGAGCACATGGTGCTGGTCCTGAGACAGAAACTTAAGTGCACTCTGCTCCACCACCCCGTCTAGGAAACCAGCACTCGGACCACAGCCTTCCCCGTCCCGCAGCTGCAGGGAAGCGAAGCAGAAGGGACTTGGGCGGCTGCTGCAGGCGTGTTGCTTCCCGTGGCACAGCCGGGGCCGTCCCGCTCAGGAAGTCACGCCGGGGGAGCCGGGGCAGTGCCCGGCAGCCAGTCCCGAGGTGTCCGTCAGCCCCGTCCCACCGCGGGCAGGAGCCGCTGGAACACACCTGCTGCACCCAGGGCTCATCCGGCCCCGGGCAGGGCAGGGTCGGGTGCTGGAGGGGGCTCAGAACTTGGAGTCTTTGGCATCTCAGCCCTGAATTTGGCAGCAGTTAGAGGAAGCAGCCGTGAGGCAAGGAAACGTCTCGGTGTGAGCGGGCTGGTGAGTCACTGGACAAAGGCAGCCCCGATCCTGCCGCCCCCGCGGCGAGGGCGCTTTGGGCAGGTGCTGGGGCACTTTCTCCCCAGGAGGGTGGTGCGGCCCCGGGATGGTGTGGGGAGGTAGGGAGACCTCCATCCTCCGAGGGTTTGGGGATGTGGTCAAACAAAAGCTGTGGCTGGTCAGGGCGAGTGCCGGCAAGAGAGGGGCTCGGAGCAGGAGCCTGGGCTGGGGTCACCCCAAAGACCCCTCACCACTGCAGAGCTGAGTCAGCGCATTCTTAGGAGCCTTTAATCTTTGCTTGCTGGGTTTTTTTGCAATCTGGTGACCAGACTCTCCTGTCAGCTGGCCAGCACAGCAGCGCCTGGCGCTGACAGGGGCGTGTAGAGACCCGCAGTGGTCATTTTCTACCGTCCCCTTAGGGGCCGGGGATGAATCAGATCGCTGGGTGAGAAAAGAGAAAACACGAAGCCCTCTGTTGCAATTTCCTGCCCCAGATTACAGAGGAACAAACAGAGCTGGGGCTCTCCCGTCCTGTGGTCAGATTGATATGTCTGGATTCACTTGTCTGTAACTCAGCATTTTTAGTTTCTCCCGTGGCATTTCCTGTTGCTTAGGAGTGGGAGCCTGCAGCAAGGCAGCCCAGGCAGGACAGTGCAGAACGTCAGGAGCCACCCTGCTCTGGGATGGGATGGGACCAGTGCCACCAGCTCCCTGCCGAGGAGGGGGTGGCACAGGTGTAACTTCTGGGTGTTTGGCTGCTGATAGGAGCACAGCCCTGAGTCACGGCTCAGTAGCCAGGTGGGTGCCAACAGGGTGTGCAGGAGGGATGAGGGCAGTGCCGTGTCCCCAAGGGGTGGCTCTGCAGGGCTGAACTTTCCCAAGTCAGCCCTCCAATCTGGCTTGGAGCCCAGTAGGTCTCTAACTGCTTTTCACCGTTTCTCCTCATTTTCAGGTTGTTCACCATGAGTGTGACTGTTCTCTTCCTCCTGGGGCTGGGGCTGTGGGAGGCAGAAGGCAGAAGAAACAGGTGTTACTTCAACCGCACTCAGGAGTATTGTAGGTGCTACAACCTGTCCGAGGAAACTGCAGGCAGCCTCATCCAGTGCCTCGCAGCCACTACGGTGGAGTTTCGGGGAGGAGAGCTGGAGAAATACATAGCTTTCCCCATCAGGGACCTGGACTCCTCTGCCATCGACACTCTGGGCTCCCTTATCATCGAGAAAATAATTATTCGTGATGTCCTGATTCCTGAGATCCTCCTCGCCCGTGTGCTGAGGTTCTTCTCCTACACGAATGTGAAGGAGCTGGCATTTGACAGCTGTGTTTTCCAGGGGACAGGTGACTGGCATGAAATGGATGGCCAGAGTTTGCCAATACAGTCCCTGAGCTTCCACAATGTGACATCTGCTCCGCTGACAGGCAATGAAAAGGCTTTCTCCAGCCTGAGCACTTGGCTGGCGACCCTGCAGAACCTGTCTGTCACTGGCTCCCACGTCACCAGCCTGCCCTGTGCCATCGGGAGGGTGTTCAGAGCTCTGCACTCCCTGGACCTGGCACAAAACAGCCTCGGGGATGGGAGCCTGGCACCTTCTTTCTGCCAGGGAGCTTTCCCTCAGCTCCAGGTCCTGAGTCTGCAACACAACAACCTGACCTCCTACCACAGCGTGTGTGAGAGCGTGCAGCTGCTGCGGGAGCTCCAGGCCCTCAACCTCAGCCAGAACACGCTCATGGCAGACCCATCCTCTTCCTGCCAGTGGCCAGCATCCCTCCGGATTTTTAACCTGTCCAACACTGGCTTGGATAAAGTGCTGACACCTCTGCCCGCCAACCTAGAGGTGCTGGACATGAGCTACAACCACCTCCATGCTGTGGACATCTCCCTCAGCTCCCTGAGGAAGCTCTTCCTGAGCCAAAACTTGCTGCAGGCTGTCCCCTCCATCAGGAATTACCCGGTGCTGGACACCCTCCACTTGGACAACAACTCAATTACGGAGCTGTCCTGGGATGAGGTGAAGCTCCTGGGGCGCCTGCAGGACGTGGTTGTGGCCAGCAACCCCTTCAGCTGCTCGTGCTCCGGGGCCGGGGGGCTGCAGTCGCTGGCAGCCACGGGGCACCTGGGGCAGGGCTGGCCCCAGAATTACATGTGTCAGTCCCCTCCTGGCTACCAGGGATGGCTGGTGGTGGCCGTGCCGGTGCCGGTGCTGCGGTGTCACCCCGCCGCGGTGGTGGCCCCGCTCTGTGTGGCCCTCGCCCTGCTCGGCCTGGCTGGGGCCGTTTACCTGCTCAAGGCCAGGCCCTGCCGCAGGGCAGGAAGGGCATGTGGGACCCTTCCCAGCAGTGCTTCCCAGCAGGAGCTCCATGGGAAGACCCACAGTCCCTCCAAGTGAGGGACCCTCTCAGTGTCCCCAGGCCACACTGTGAACAGGGCTGTGCCTGGCGTTATCCTGCTGTGGCTTTGCCCAGTCAAGTTTTGGGGAACTCCTCACTCAAAGCCCTGTGCCATGGAAAGCTATCCCCCCTTGTCCTATTTCTCCAAGCCCTTGTAAAAAGAAGAGGATTGTCTCAGGTAGGCAGCGCTCACCTGGCCAAGCCCTGCTCTTCATCCCCATGGCCTGTCCTGCCATCTCATTAAAGTCCTGGGTATTTTCTGGGTAAAGTTTCTGGGTATTTTCTGTGTCCTTCCCTCTCTGCTCTGTTTGTGCACAGGTACATGTGACCTGTGAGTAAACACAGGCTGGGCTGACCAAAGCTGGTGGGAAACCAAAATGTGGGAAGACCCAAGGCTGGAGCTGAAGAGCAGCTGAGCAGGGCATGGGGTCCAGGCATTCAAAGTATTATCCTGCGGTGCCTTTGCTCAGCCGTGTTCTGTCCTGGGGCTGCACCCTCCCAGAGGGGTCTTCATTCTGTTCGGCTCCAACTCCCCAAACCCCAACATGTCCCCATTGCCCCTGTCATGTCACCTGCCCTGTTCCTGATGGAGCCCCTGGTGCTGCCAGTTCCATCTGTGTCCACCTGGCATTTCCCTCACACCTGAGCCACAGGTGGGGGGGGGAGGGTGGGGAGGCAGGGGCAGTGGTCTCATTCTACATGTGGAATGGTGAGGAATGTGTGCACCTCATCGTCCTGTCAAAAACCAGGAGCAGGAGCTGTCCTGGGATCTCTCTCCTGTGTCCCACTATCTGCATTTCCACAGACCATGGAGATCCCCAGCTCCAGAATTTCCTTCCCTGCTCTTTTGCTGTGACTGATCTCCAGTAAATGTGATTCTGTGATTTGTGGTTGTTTCTTGTGCCTAGAAATCCTTCATGACAGCCCAAGGTCCCTCATCTCCCATGAGAGCAGAGCTTGCAGACATGTCCCTCTTGGAGATGGGAGCACACCAATGGTGTGAGTAGCTCCCGGCACCCACTTGCCTCCCAGGGTCCTGCTGATTCCTTGTCCAGAGGGGCTCAGCCTCTGGATCACGGTGCTTCCAAGCTGGGTCTGGCTCTGCAAACACAGCCGTGCCCAATGCCCATCAATAATGCAGGAGAACTTGATGCCTCCATGTAACCCCATCCCCTGCCCTGGTCAAAACAGCAGCTCAGGGGCTGCTGCTGCTGCACTGCCCATGGATGCTGGGGAGGTGAGTGCTGTGGTGGGGAACATCCCAGGGTGGTTTGGAGGGATCTGTCCCTGCCTTTGGGGCTCATCCAGCTCCTGGTGGGTGCTGAGTACCTGGGGCAGGACCCAGCTCATTCGTGCTCTGTCCTGGCAGGCCGAGCAGAATGTCAGTGTGCGAGCAGCCGTGGGACTCCACCAGGCAGCAGGTAGAGCTCAGGGCATCCCAGAGCCTTCACCTGAACCCAGACAGGAGGGAATGAGGGGCCAGGGTAGCTGCCACAGCTGTGGTGGCATTGGGACCACTGGCCACACTGGGGAGCCTGGCCTGGACTGATGGGGAAGGGCATGTTCTCCCCATCCTGGTGGTTCTGAGCCATAGCGGGAGGGCTTGGGAAGTGAAGCCCTGGGATGTGGCCCCAGGCTGCAAGGGGGCAGGACAGAGCTGAGGCAGATGGGGGTGACCCTTTGCACCACCCCACACTCGGTGTTTTCAGGGCTGGGGGAGAGCTGCACGGATGGCTGTGAGGACCCCCTGCAGCTCCTCTTCACTGGGAAGGAGCCTCAGGTGAGAACAGTGGGGACAGAGACATCCAGGGTACGAGCAGGGGGCTCTGTCCCATCACCTACCATGCTTGGCACCCAGATGGGATGTGAGTGCTGAGATCTTGGACTAATCCTGCCCTACACCACTATGGGTCTCACCCTTATAGGGGCTCCTGGTGGTTCTTAGATTGCAGGGGAAGGGAGGGGATCTCCTCTCAGCCCTGCCCGTGGCAGGCTCTCTGTCATCTCCACCCCAGTGTGCCCAGTCTCTCCCTTCACTGGCCATGCTGGGATGGGAGAAAGCTGAACATTATCCCCCTCCCTCATGCCAGGAGAGCTGTGTGAGTGTCGATGGCATTTTCCGTTTGGATGCAGGACAGGTACTGTGAGCCCCAAGTCCTTCTCTGTACCCCATCCCAAGCCATGTGAGCCAGGGACATGGGTTGGGACACCCAGGGGGCACTGCCAGCTCCTTGGGGGTCACAGGCACTGTTGGGACATGAGACTTGGTCCCACGTGTGTCTCTGTGGGTGTTTCTCATCCCTCCCCATTTCCTCTTGGTGTGGTGCCATGCCATGCCATGTTGTGCATCCACACTGTGCCATCTGTACTGGGACACTGTGCTGGGCTACCTATGCCACACTATGTAATGTCCTGCCGGACTCATGCTGATGCCCTCTGTGCCCAACCATGCCATGCTGGCTTTGCCATGTCATCCCTGCTCTGCTGGATACATCCCTCCTGTCAGGAGAAGGTCCTGGAGCTGGCAAGACCCCAGCTGGCCCTGGTCCCCCTTGGCTACAGCGTGTCCCTGCTGCTGTGGGACCCCCACGGTCCTGGGACACAGATGCCCTTCCAGAGTGTCATCTGGCAGGTGAGGGCACAGGGGAGAGGGGACAACAACTGTGGTGGGCTCCCAAGTCACCGAGCGTCCCCGATCCTGCTGGAGTGGGTGTGAGACCCAGTCATGGAGTGACAGGAACCAAGAGCTCCCAGCTTGTCCACAGGTGATCAACACCATCTTCCAAGAACTGGAGGCCTTCAGGGATGACACACAGAGCCTGCAGACAGTCAGCCTGGTCCAGGTAGGGCAGGAGCAGGGCAGGATATCCTGGGATGAGGATATCCTGCTCTGCCACTGCCCAGACCCTGCTGTGCCAAGGGCACACACTACCCTGGACTGGCATCCAGTCCCCTCTGCCAGAAGGTGACCAGGGGCTGGAGACCTTTAGATCCCAGGTTTTCTCCTCTCTTTCCAGGACTTGCCAGGTGTGGGAGGCTTTGGCTGCCAATCAGATTTCTCCCAGGCTCCAGAAGCATAGTGGGAAGAGGGGAACCCTCAAACCCCTTCCTGCCCACCTCATGCTTGGGCTTTTCCTGCCACTCATTGCTCCCTGTGGTATGAGGTCCCTCCCTGTAGGTCCCTCCGTGTGGCCATGGTTGGCACAGGAGTGCTGCCAGCTCCTGCCACCAGGCTGGGCCCTGCCCTTTGGCTCTGGGATGCTGCCAGGGACCTGCCAAACTCCACACAGGGCGTTCCCAGGGTTCTGCCCTTCCCGGGCCCCAGGGCTGAAAAAGCTGGGAGTGACCCCAAGATCAGCCCTTCTCAGCCCTCACATGGGCATGGCCACGAGCAGCCCAGGCCTGTGGTGAGTGTGGGATGCCAGCAACTCCCTTTTCCTGCCTCCCTGCCTAATGCAGCGTCCCTGTTCCAGGTCAGCACCCACGACAAAGCCTGGGACCTGCTCCATCCTGATGGCCGAGCCCTGCAAGTGATGGATGTTGCACCACTGGGCCTGTAAGTACCTGGTGCCCCATGGTCCCAGGGTGCTGGTACCCCAAGACTGAGCGTGGGGTTGGGCAGGGATCATCGCGTTCAGGAACCACATCTCCCCCCAGGGAATCTGGGTGTGCAGGAGGTGGGTGGATGTGGCTCTCCTTGCTGACTTGTCTCCCTCTGCTTCCAGGATGGTGGAGGAGGCCACGGAAATCATTGTGCCTGATGCCCAAGCTGCCATCAGTGCTTATGCCAGGGGGCTGGGTGCCATCCCAGCACTGTTCCAGGGGTGTGCAGAGCAGCCCCTCCCAGACGGGTGCTCAGCCGTGCAGAGGTGAGGGACTCGGCACAGATCCTGCGGGGTTTGGGGTGCTGGGTCTGGCTCTGGCAGCCCTGCTCCCACACTGGTGTCTCCCCAGGGCTGGCAGCCTCTTCACTCTCACTGTGGAGCGGGAGCTGGAGGGTGGCAGGCGACAGCGCTCTGCCCTCAGGATCCTGGTGTCCCTGGGGGCCACCAGGCCCTGCCCCAAGCTGTACGTACCAGGGCTGAGCTGTGTCCCCTGTCTGCCCACTCTGGGTTCCCACTGCGGATCAGGGGATCAGGAGGGACCCTGACATGTCACTGGGAGCCTGTGGCTGGGAGCCAAGGGGGTGTCACCACTCCTGGGGGATGTGGGCTTGCTCCCAGTGTGGCCAATCCACCCTTGGGCTCCTGTGGGTTGGGGCTGGCACCCAGATCCCGGTGCCATCCCTCTCCCAGGGACTCTCATCCCGCATGCAGGGAACCTGACACAAGCTGCCTGCCCTGGATTGTGGAGCGGCTGCTGGAGGGGAACAGCCTGACTTTCCTGCTGCTCTGTGTGTCACTCCCAGGTAACCCCTAGGACTGGAACATGGTTCAGGGTGCCCCCTGCCTCAGGTTCCCCCCACCCCACCCCATGCCTGGCACCCAATCCAAGGAACACTCGCAGTCACTGGAAGCCAGATACCAGTTCCACTCATCCCCATAACACTGGGCCCCTCCGTGGGCTGGTGGACCCCCATGGTCCCTGCCCAGGCCTTGCTGCTCTCCCAGACACCTCCAGGGAGGAGATCCTGGGAGCCCTGGGCCTGGCTGAGCGGGTGAAGGGACTGTCCAAGACCATCTCTGCCACACTCTGGGACCCTGTGGAAGAGATCACGATGCGCCGGAGGGAGATCCGAGAGCTGCGGACGGAGCTCCTGGCTGGAGCTGGCCTCCCTGAGCAGATGGCAGCTGTGGCCCAGCTGCGGAGAGCCCTGCAGGAGCTGCAGGTGGGGGGATGCCCCTGGATCCACATGGGACTGGGATGGCACAGATTCCCCCAGTTGGGTGAGATCTGGGCGCCATCCTGGTGTCAAGACCCTTGCCCAGCACTGAAGGCAGAGGCTGAGGCTATCCAGGGGGTGAGACAGAGGGGTGGGATGAGTCCTGGGGGCCGTGCTGGGCCTGGAGGTCTGTAGCACTCCAGCAAGAAATTTCAGCCCTGTTTTCCAGGTGCTGAAGAGACAAAGGTGGGAGAAGAGGCAGGCAGCAGCTGAGGTGCTCAGGTCAAGTGAGACACACCAGCTCAGTGCCCAGGTGAGCAGGCAATCAGGCCAGGCCCTCCCATCCAGGGACAGCCCAGGTGCAGAAGCCCTGAATCCTGGATGTGTCCCTGGAACATTTTCTCCTGCACCCACAGGACCAGGACTCTGCAGAGAATAGAGAGCCAGGCCAGGCTCCCTCAGCCAGTGCCAGCCTGGCGCCAGCACGTCCGGAGCGTGGGGGCAGGCACACATCCCACACCTGGGTGGTGGATATGTGGGCACGGAGCATGGCTTCACACGGTGGGAAAGGCTTCCCTTCTCCATTTAAACAGCCTTCCTCAGCCCCTACATCACACTTATGCTCCTCCCTGGTCCCCACGCAGGACAGGGTAGCAGTGGGAGCAGAGGGGGAAGGAACAGTGGAGTCCCAGCCAGAGCAGGTCAAGAGCGGCTGGAGGAGCCCTCCTGGAGTGAAGTGCCACAGCCACAGCCCAGGGGTGACACAGTGAGTGGGAGCCCAGGGGGTCCCTGTGCAGGGCCCACAGAGCTCTGCACTGGCAGCACTGGGTCCTGGTACCATCTGAGCCCACTCTGCTCTGTGCCAGGCAGGGAGCCAGTGCCAGCCGTGCCCATCCCTGGAAGTCCAGCGTGCCCTGGCCAGGGCACAGCGGCAGCGGCTGCGGGCTCAGCACTGCCGGCACCTCCAGCAAGAGCTCGGGACTGGCACTGTGACAGCCCAGGAGCACAGTGGGGAGGTGAGCACAGGCAGAGCCCAGCACAGCAGGCTCCAGCCTCTCCTGCCCTGGTGCTGCTCTGCCGAGAGCAATCCCAGGGAGCAGGGACACCCCAGAGCTGCAGTGTCCTCGTCCCTGTCCCCTGCAGCGGGACACAGCACCCTGGCAGCGGGAGGTGGCTGTGCTGGGCCTGAGCCTGGAGGCAGCGCTGCGGGAGCGGGAGGCAGCCGAGTGGGACCTGGAGGCCCTGCTGCGGAATCACCACCAGGAGCTGAAGGCCTGCAGGCTGCACCTGCTGCAGGTGGGCGGGCAGGGCTGGGGACACACCTTCTGGCCGTGCCAGGGCGGTGCCAGACAGCCCCGGGCATCCCGCAGGTGCTCCGGGACCAGCAGCGCCTGGCGGAGGAGCAGAGGGAGGCCCTGGAGCGCCGGTACCGGGTGCTGCTGCAGGAGGTGCTCCGGGATGCGGTGGAGCTCGCCGAGCACAACCGGCAGCTGCGGGAGGCCAGACAGCTGCGCTCGGCTGATGCCACCACACAGACCCCCTGAGCCACGTCCCAGGGCACGGGGACAGCTGGGCCTGCAGTGAGTCACCAGCCCCAGCAGTTTGCCCAGGCACAGCCTCTCCTCTTGCCTGCTCTGGCTGCTGCTCCCTTTGGAAACCTGGCCCACTGTGGGGAAACCCTACTCTGTGCCAGGCTCCTGCCTGCCACAACACTGGCAACTCCCAGCTGGGATCACGTGGAATAAAGTAGGAGCCCCTCACCCACCAGTGTCACCAGGCTCAGACACACCCCGAGCCCCCCAAACTTCTCCCAAGGGACACGGACACCTTCCCACAGGGAGGGTAAGACACAGAACAGACACACGGATGTTGTTGAATCTCAGCTTTAATACCCCTGCTGGAAATCTGCCTGCCAGGAACTCAGTACAAATCTGGGTGCCATCTCCTTTAGGGGAGCAGGTGAAACAATTCCCATATCCCCCATTCCCTGTCAGCTCTGCATGGATATTGTACCCAAGAGGAGGCAATGGGGACTGAGGACAGGACTCCAGCCAGCGGCTGGACTGGAAAACTGCAGTGGTGGGAGAGGCCCCAGGAAGCAGCACTGGGAACAGGGTGGGGGACGCAGCATCCACAGGAGCAGAACGGCACCAGTCCCACACTGGTCTGGCAGGGCCAACCACTGCTGGATTCCTAGGCCTCTGTGGTGTGGGGAAGCAGCTTGAAGACATGGGACACACAATCCCAGAATCATTTAGGTTGGAAAAGACCTACGAGATCATTGAGTCCAACCTGTGACCATGTCACCCAGCCCAGAGCACTGAGGGCCATGGCCAGTTGTGTCCTGAACAGCTCCAGTGATGGGGACTCCACCACCTCCCTGGGCAGCCCATTCGGATGTTTAATCACCCTTTCTGTGAAGAAATTCTTCCCGACGTCCAACCCAAACCTCCTCTGGCACAGCTTCAGACTATGAAACCCACACAAGGGGCTCAGGACCCTCCCTGAGGCTTGGCATACCTGATCCCATGGGAACCCTGTGGCACTGAGCCTGGCTGGGGTTTCCCCCCTGGACGCTGGGACAGGGCCACTCCCCACCCCAGCATCCCTTGTTGGGGGGTCCTTGGAGCTGTGCAGGTGCTCTCCAGTGACAATTCAGCCCTGAGGAAGGGCTGACACAGGGCAGGCAGTGGCTACGTGACTCCATAGTACAGGTGCACAGCAAGGCCAATGCAGGTGACAGCCACGAAGAAGAGGAGGGTGAGCTGCAGGTTGAAGAGGGCAACGGAGAGGAGAGCATTGACTAGGATGGAGCAGGAGATGATGAAGAGCCTTGTGATGTTGCTGCTGTGCTTCATCACTACGGACATGATGAGGCCATTCAGGGCCTGGCTGAGCACCACCAGCAGCACCCAGGGGGAGAAGCCTTCCAGGAACCCGCCCCCCGTGCCACTCCACACGGATCCCAGGAGGTTGAGCAGAACCCCAAAGAAGTACAGGAAGATGTTCTGGAGGCTGAGGGGCAGTGCCTGGGTTTTGAGGATGGCTTCTGTGTAGACAGCAGACAGGCCGGATATGAGGCAGTACACGCAGAGCAGCACCAGGCCCACAGGCGTGACGTGCAGGCGCATCCCACCGGGAACGCCGGGCTCCTGCAGCCCCCCGCAGCTGTAGGACACCCCGGCCAGCAGCAGCAGCAGCAGGGCCAGCCAGCGGCGTGTGCCCAGGCGCCGGCGCAGGAGGAGGCTGTAGAGCAGCGCCGTGCTGACGATCTTGAGGTTACTGAGCACCTGGAAGGTGCTGGGATCCATGAAGAGCTGCATGTGCACCACCAGGTTGTTGTTGGCAGCGTAGAGCAGGGCTGACAGGGCGAAGGGGGCGGCGTGGTGCCACGATACCGCGACTGCAGGCGGCTCCTGCGCCAGCAGAGACAGCAGGGACAGCGCCAGCTTGGTCAGCTCCACCAGCACCACCACGGACGTGGAGCTGAAGGGGATGGCCCCGTCCACCTTGCAGAGGGTCAGGAGGGGGGCGTGGGAGCCGTAGATGGCAACAGAGAGCAGCAGCATCAGTGCCCACAGCCCCCTCTGGAGCAGCCCGTTGGCAGAGCCAGCAGCATTCCCAAACATCCCCATTGCCAGGCAGGAGCCAGCACGGGCGAGCTGCTATCAGTGCAGACAGGCCAGACAGACCCTCACCCTGCAACACTGAAGAAGAGACCAAATACCAAGAATTTAATGAGCCTGATTCAAGCAGGATGTTCCCTGCTACACTCGTGATGCAGCAGGAGAACGGGGTGTTGCCTCTCGTTAGGAGGAGAACTACAAGCCTTGCTGGGAAGCCACACAAAGCACGCTCCCAGGGCACACGGGTTACAGGGCACACAGGTGACAGGTCACAGCAGCCTCACGTTCCCAGGGCACAGAAGTGACAGGGCACAGCAGCCCCTCAGTCTGCAGGACACAGGATGGGGGGTGACAGTGAGGGTAAAAGGCAGCTGGCAGCCCCTCGGTGCTCCCCTGTGGGTCAGTGATCACCACTGCCATGATTCCCAAGGAACACCCATCACCAGCCCCCCGACGTGTCGCAGTGGTTCGGTGCAAAGCCCTTTTCCAGGGAAAAGAAGGGTGCGGGTGCCGTGCCTCGGAGAGCCCTGGGGATGCTCTGTGCCTGCTCCCTGAGGAGCACCGTTCCTGCAGTCCCTGCTGCCTCCGGGCTCCTCCGCGCTAGTCCCGACCTTTTTTCAGCGAATTCAAATAGTCCCGAACCGTCTTCTCCACATTGGGCACGGCGTAGTTCTGGGCGGCGTAAATCCCCGTGCAGGTGCCGGCCACGAATCCCAGGACGGCCGAGAAGCGGAGCTTGGCCACCACGTACCCCGCCAGGAAACCTTTGAGGAAAGGCGATGCCAGCAGGGACCCGTCCTGTAGGGGGGAGAGCACAGTGAGGCACGGCCGGGCGCGATCGGCCAGGTGGGCACAGGGGTGGGTTGTTTTTCCCCCGGGGCTCGTTTTATTCCCCCCTCAGAGGGAGCGGGCGGAACGCGCGTTACCTGCCCCACGCCGGCCTGCACCTCGTCTTCTACCCTGCGCTGCAGGCTCTCCAGCTGCCCCTTCAGGAAGGCGAGGTCCTTCAGCTTGGGCAGCGAGTCCTGCGGGAGACACAGAGGTGATTGGCGGCCCCTCANGGTGCTCCCCGCTGATTGGGTGGCGCGGAGTCACGTGATGCCGCCCCCTCCCCTCCCCGCCCGGCGCCATCTTGAGGCGCCTCCCCCTGGATCCGCAGGGACCCCGCGGGGCTCGAGGGGCCGCCCCTGAGGGGAGAACAGCGGCGCTTCACGGCTGCCTTTGGCTCACCGAGGGCGCCTGGAGATGGAGTCCGCCGCTTCCCGCGGCTCCCCGTCAGTGTGGGGCACGAGTGCTCAAGGGGTGTGAATTCCCTTTCGCCTCTGAGTTGTTACTCATTAGCAAATACTTGTTGGAGTTGTTGAAGGCCATGTTGGATGAGGCTTGGAGCAGCCTGGGCTGGTGGAAGGTGTCTTTGCCCGTGGCAGGGGATGGAACGGGAGGCCCCTGCCAGTCTGAGGTTCATCACAGAGACCTTCCTGATGAGCCTCGAGATGCAGAAAGTGGCAGAAACAGAAAAGTCAAACCTGCCCTCACAATGGTGACCGTGCGAAACAGAACGGCTTTAGTTCATTCATTGTCTGGCCAAGGGGGTTCTTGGCGCAATTAAATAAAAACCTGTGGGTTTGGGGGTTGTTGTGTGAGTGTTACCCTCGTGGGCTGTGAGGGTGTGTTACTGCTCCCACTGAGTGCTGGGAACACGAAAGGGACTTGGGAGGCAGCGGCAGGTGCAGTCCTAAGCAGATATTAATATTAATATTACTTAACAGCCAGTTTAATTCCGACCGATGCTGAAGGCTGAGTGCTGAGTTGCTGTTTCCTTGCTTTGCAGGATTCCAAACTTTATCCAGAGGCAGGTGTGGACTTGGTGAACCTACCACTCTCCAGCCACCTCAAACTAGCCCCTTTTCAAGCAAGATTTTTTACTACATGAAAGATAAAATAAAACAATTTGCTGCAAATGTAAATACTGGGTTTTTTTAGAGCAACGCTTGAAAAGCCCCACTTGGGGCAAGGCTGACGTGGAAAATTTGGGTATTGGTAAAAAAACAACACGTGAGGGCAGCAGAGCCCTGGGAACAGTCCCTGCTGTCCCCTCCGGAGAGGTGAGCACATCACCAGTCTCACTTTCTGCAGGACAACATGACAGAGAGTTATATTGGATAGAGATATATTGCACAGAGATATATTGGACAGGCTTATATCGGATATTGGGGAGAAATTCCTCCCTGTGAGGCTAGTGAGGTCATGGCACAGGTTGCCCAGAGAAGCTGTGACTGCCTCACCCCTGGAAGTGTTCAAGGGCAGGATGGAGCAACCTGGTCCAGTGGAAGGTGTCCCTGCCCGTGGCAGGGGTTTGGAGCTGGATCATCTTTAAGATCCCTTCCAACCCAGAGAATTTCAGGATCAGTTTTTTAGGTTCATGGTAGAAGGCTGAGCAGCTGCTCTGCAGAGGGGCTGTGAGAGGACTCCCCTCCTCATCCCCCAGGGTGAAGGACTGAGTGTCTGAGCCGAGTGGAGCAGCACGGAGGGGTCACTGCAGAGATCTCTGGTCGCCCCCAAGGAGAACAGGCCCAAGTGTGTCTCAGCAAGGATGGATGACCCAGCCAGCTCTGTGGCTGGAAATGGAGCTGGGATTTTACATCCCGACGATGCCAACAAATCCTGATGGGGAAACAGCTGAGATGTGAGGAAGCACTGGGACAAGCCTTGTCTTTGCTGCATCCTGGCCGCGGCTGGAGGGAGGTGCAGTCGTGCTGTGCCTGGCTCAGCTGGATCCTGGCTGTGATCCTCCCTCTCTGCTCCACCTGGGATCTTGCTGCATGGGGGTGGCCCTGGGACCTGCTCAGCTCACTCTGTCAGTTGTAGTGGCATTGCTGCTCCCTGAGGCTCAGGAATGGATCCACTCCCAAGGTGAGGAGTCCTGAGCCAGACCTGCTGTGGGACACCACGATCAGAGCTAAAACTGAGCTATTGGTGCTGGTGGAGAGCTCAGGGAGAAACTGGTTATCCTGTGTTTGCCAGCTGGGGCAGCGACCTGCCACTTCTGAGGTCTGATTTCTCTGCCTGTGATCCAGCCCTGCCTGTAGTTCCCTGTGCCAGCAAAGCCTTTCACCTTGGCCCTGGCTGTGCCCTTGAGCAGCGCCGGTAGCTGAGCCTTTGCTGGCAGCACGGCTGCTGCTGGAACAAGGTTGTGCTGTCAGATTTCCTCTAGGCTCATGCCTGGCTTTCAACCTGTCCCCTGCTAATATGGCCTGAGCTTATCAGCATGTCCAGCCCAGCCTGGCTGCAGAGACGGGCAAGATAAAAAGCCTCCCCGTGGGAAGGGAGCAGGGCATCAGGGAGGACACGGAGTTTGTGCCCCACCAGGGTCCCAGTGGGTTGGAAGGTGTGAGCCCTCGGGGACTGCGGTGGCTTTGCTGCTCACGCAGCTGTTCCCGTGTCGCTGAGCTCAGCCTTGATTCCATATGTTTCCCTTGGATCTCAGCATGTGCTCACAGCGTTTGCTCCGTGCCCTTGGGAACACTGCTCAGGTGATCAGGACACACGTCCACCTGCCCACACCCCAGGGCCAGACCCCCACCCTGCTCCCTGCACCCAGGTGTCTCCTACCACGAGCAGGTCCCTCACCTGCTGTCTCCTGTCCCCCTCCAGCCAGAGCAGCACCAGGCACTTGGCACATCCCTCAGCAAAGATCGCTGACACCCCTGCAAACCTGCTGGCTCTTTGCAGTGGCCATTGCTGTCCCAACCCTCCCCTCACAACCCTCTCGTCTGCCGTTTTTGTCTTTTGCACAGATGCAGTACCCAGAGATTAGGCTGCAGATTAAGGTTTTACTGCATCCAGAAATGGGTTCCAATTCCCAGTCCCAGCAGGGACAATGTGCAGCCAAATCTCCTCTGAAAGCTTTCTGGGCTGGAGCTGGGGAAAGGCATCTCCCACCATGTTCTGCCATGTGGATGAAAGATGGAGCCCTGGTATTCCATGTATAGATGCAGATAGACCCATTGATGAGGCATCTGGAATTCTGTGCCCAGTTCTGGGCCCCTCACGACAAGAAAGACATTGAGGGACTGGAGTGTATCCTGAGAAGGGAATGGAGCTGGTAAAGGGTCTGGAGAACCAGGAGTGGCTGAGGGAGCTGGGGGCGCTCAGCCTGGAGAAAAGGAGGCTCAGGGGGGACCTTCTCACTCATGTACATGCTCCTTGTGCCTGCAGAAGCCACATGGTGAGTCAGGCCAGGCTGGCTGGAAGTGTTTGTCCCACAAACTCCTGCCTGGGATTTCCAAAGCCACATCCAACCCCACACCGTGTCATAGAATCATGGAATATCCTACATTGGAAGAGATCCACAAGGATCATCCAAGTCCAACTCCTGGCCCTGCACAGACACCCCAACAATCCCAACACGTCCCTGAGAGTGTTTTCCAAATGCTCCTTGAGCTTTGGCAGCCTCGGTGCTGTGCCCACTGCCCTGGGGGAGCCTGGTCAGTGCCCAGCCACCCTCCGTGGGAAAACCCTTCCCTATCCAAGGGCAGACTGCACATCATGCCTCAAGATCTAGGACACTGCAGCTTGTCCCAGAGGAAAATGCTTTATATGACACAAATCAAAGCAGATAAAAAGAAATACACCCACAGATGAACATACGAACTGTACATAACAAAGAAAATGGGAAGCGTGTCACAGGGCTGAGCTCTGAGTCAGCTGCTCCAGTAACCACCATGCACAGGAGGTTTGGGTGGGAGGTGAGGGGGTTGCTGCCCCGGGCAGCAGGTGCTGTAAGAGGAAGGGAGATGGGGAAGGGGGGAACGGAGCCCCGAGGTGAGGGGGAGGGGCTGGGCATGGCATCAGAAGCCATCACTGCGCAGGGGATGGGGCAGGTCTGACACGCTCAGCTGGAGGTTGAGCTCTGCTGAGTCGAGGATCGTGGATGGGGCGTGCGGGGGATGCTCCTCGGCCAAGGAGAACTCCTCGTGCTGCTGCTGCCGCAAGTGCCACAGCATCTCTCTGGACAAGAAGTGGGTCTCTGCTTCCTCTGAGTCTGGAACAGAAGAAAGACAAATCCCACCTTCACTGGTCAGCCCAAGGCAGGGCAGAGAGCAGCGTCTGCAAGATTTCCCAAAATACTCAGAATTTCTTGCGCAATCAAAATACAGCTTTTACTTCCCACTTTCAGCACAGCAGAAGGAAGAAATTAAAATACACAGTGCAGGAAGGAGAGTAAAATTACAAGCACTTTGTGCTGGATTCCCACTAATGCTTGTTGTGATGGGAACTGCCTTGCTGGATGGAAATGATCTCCATCAGGGAGAACACTGAGTTTCCTCTGGAAAAAAACAACGTTCATTTCAGAAAGATGCTGATTTCATCTGGCAGACGTGAGGAGATGGGAGATGAAAGGAAGATGAGAAGGAAAAGCCTCGTTCCCTCGCATCCCCTGTCAGGAGGAATGGCACTGAGCCAGCACACACTCCCACTGCTGGGAAGGGCTTGACAGCCCCAGCCAGTTCTCCCAGGAATATCAGCAGTGAAGGGAGCTGCTCCTTCCCCTGTTACTTAATCCTTAAGGAAGTGTTCTTGCTGCCCCAGCGGTAGCCAGCATGTCTCAGTGCCTTTGGGGACTTCAGCTGGGATGATCAGTGCTGCCAGCACCCTCCTCGCTCCTCAAATCCACAGCTGAAAGTCATCAGAGTAATGGAATATCCTGGGTTGGAAAGGACCCACAAGGATCATCAACTCCTGATATCAAGCCTAACCCTCCCCTGACACAGCTCCAGCCACTCCCTGGGGTCCTGTCACTGCCACCGTGCTGGGCCCCCCCGGCCCCTTCCCCCGGCTCACCTTCGTACACGATGAGCCGGTAGGTACCCGCACACTCCTTGGAGCCTTTCAGGATCTCCTCCAAGGTTCTGTAGAAAAGCTTGGCCTGCTCCAGGCGCTCCTCCCGGCTGAAGGCAGCACACTCATCCTGGGACATGGCGTAGAGGGACTGCAGTGGGGTGGCATATTCCACTGCACAGTGCCAGAGCTGCAGGGATGGAAAGAAAAGACTGGGAGACAAGAGGACTGGGAAAAGGGCTGCTGGGGGGCCCTGGGAAGAGCCTTCAGGACCCCTCACTGCCTCTTTGTCTTGTCCTGTTCCCAAAAGCAGCCTGGGGCATGATTTTCCCCATGGAATTTGGTCCCCTTTCCTGTGATCACACCTTCTTGGTGGCTTTTCTGCTAACCAAGGGGCAGTGGAGGGGCAGCTCTGATCTCTGCTCTCTGTGACCAGTGACAAGACCCAAGGGAAGGGCTGGAGCTGTCTCAGGGGAGGTTTAGGTGGGATATCAGGGAAAGGTTCTTCCCTCAGAGGGCGGTTGGGGCCAGAGCTCCAGGAGTGTTTGGACAACACTCCCAGGGCCAGGGTGGGATTGCTGGAGTGTCCTGTGCAGGGCCAGAAGTTGGACTTGGATGGTCCTTGTGGGTCACTTCCAGTGCTACATATTCTGTGATTCTGTAATTCTGAGTATCCTAAGGGAGAGCAGAAGGCCATGGAAGAGGACAAACACTGGGAAGACAGATGCACGGCTGGAAGGAGGCTGATCAAACAAACAAGGAGAAATCTGTCAAGCCACAAATATTCGAAGGAGGAGCAGGGTTACCAGTAAGTCTTTCCCTGGGTAAACTGGAAAGTTTAATAAACTTATAAGGAAGCAGGATAGGATCTCTAGGTAAATGGGGAGTAGCAGGAAACTCTTGGCCTTGGCAGGCAGTTGGCAGCATGCCCTGGAGCAGGTGCCAGGGATGAGTGTGAGGGGCAGATTTTACTGGGAACATGCAGGGGGCCAGGCCAGGTCCAGCCTCAGAGCTGCTGGAGGTCTCAGGGAGCCGAGTGACTCAGCAGGAACCTGGCAGATGGAACACGGGAAAAACCCACTGCTGGCTGTCCTTCCCCAGAGCAGTGTCAGCAGGAGGCTCTGTGCTCCCCCAGACAGGGCTTTGAGAGCAGCAGCTCAGCCCCAGCCCCTGCCAAAGGGTGGATCAGAGGCACCCAGGTGAGGAGCATCGCTGTGCCAAACATCTCCACCCACAGCCAGGGTGTTCCCTCCTCCAGGGATGCAGGGGCACAGCCTATCTGCCTGGAGATGTGGAACGAGATGGATGCAATGTGAGATGAAGGGATTCAAGGCTCAACATCCTGGAAAAGAGGTTACTGGAGGAAAGAGAGAGAGTCAAACAATGACTCACACAGAGATTTTCAAGCACCTCTTCACAACACAAGGAGACACTCATTCATCCCTTGGGAAGTGATGCTCTGTAGCCACATCTGGCATTTTTTTCTGTTCCGTTTTCTGCTGTTTTCTGGACTTAACTCCAGGAGTGATTAAGTGAGCTCAGCATCCCTGCAAGGGCTGAGCCTGGGAGGAGGCAGCCAGCAGAAAGGGGTGCAGGAACAGGATTTCTCCATCCTGTGGAAGCCTGCTGAAAGTATTTAATAGGACAGGGCACATTGTCCTGCCCTTATAGCCATTTATGGACCAGGATCTGAGGCAAGGAAGAACTTTGGGATGATATTCCCAACACTGCTCTCACTATACCTGGTTTTCTTCATCCCTGATTGAGTAGAGGCTGTGTTTGTAGACCCTCTTTTTGGTGCCAGCTCGAGCCAGAGTGGTTTCAGTGAGGTCTGTCACGTACTGGATATTGCTGTCAGCTTTCTCCAGGTCATCATAGACATCACAGCTCAGAGGGATCAAGATGTGGAGCTTCCAGGTCTTCCTGCTCACCAGCAGGTTGGTGTTGGCTCTGCTGAATTCCTCCATGGACTTTTTCACCCCTGGTGGAAGAGAGCATCAGGCGGTGGTGCCTGGTGTGAGTACAGCTGCTTTTTGCCTTGCTCCTCATCTCCCTGCTGCACTGTACAAGTGGGAGGATTGTTATTAGGAGCTATTTCTATCCCTAGGCACGAGAACGCAGGGAAACAGCTACGTACGTGGCAGGACTATTTTTAGGTACCCGACATAATAGGACCAGGCAAGTCCATGAGCGACGTTCTGCTTGGACCTCTCGGACATCTCAGATATCTCCACTCCTGAGGGCTTCTGTGGAGGGAAGGACAGACCAGGTGATGGGAGCAGCCACCTGGGCCCTTCCACAACACTCAGTTCTCCACAGGCATTGGGAAAATCCAAAGAGAACTGGAGAGTGAGAAACCCCAGTGTCCCCTTCCACCACCACACTGGGAAGTGGGGCAAAGCCCCTGACAGCCCCCACAGCCCCTGCTGAGGAGGGAGAGGGGATGGGGTGAGCCAGGCCCTTTCCTGGCTGCACCCTCCATTGGGATTGGGTGTCCCAGTGCAACTTGTGCATATCCCCAGTGCTTCCAGAATGGGAGGAGACAAGACATCCGAGAGCCGGATACCCAGTAGATACCCAGTGGTCCCCACCAGCTCAGTGTGTTCATTTAGGCAGAGGTGAGTGTCCATTCCTGCAGGCACTTGGCAGCTGTCCTGCCAAAAGCAGCCTGTGTGACTCCTTTGCCCTTCCAGCACTCCTGGGGTACAGCAGAGCCCTCCCAAAGCTTCAGAGGCACCTGGAGCTTGGCTCTGTCCCCACAACATGCTGGTGATTAATCTTTTGGAGAAGACACAAGCACCAACTCAAGTGACAGATTTAAAATACCCCCATTTTTTGTGTCGGGGGGCTCTCCAAGTCCCCTGGAGTGGCTGTGCTCATTAGGAGGCAGCCTGGCCCTCCTGCCATCATGCCTGGCAGCATGGGGCCAGGGAGATCAGCTCTGCAGGGCTGAGCTGAGAACATTCCTCCCATTGCCAGGTTGCCTGTGGGTGGGCTGGGCATGCAGGGGCCACACAGAGCCAGGTACGTGCCCCCACAGCTGCTCAGGGCTGGAGGGCGCCCCAGGAAGCCAGCCAGGCTGGAGGTGTTGGAGCCTTACATGGAGCCCCAGGGCGAGGATGAGGAGCTGGCACAGGCTGGCCAGGCCGAGGTGGAGGCCAAGGGGCTGCCCATCACCGAGGAGAGCCACGTAGGATGAGCCACAGAGGAGCAGCATGGGCCCATGCCAGCGTGGGGGGAAACAAGTGCTCAGGGCCCTCCAGAAGCTGCCACGGTGCCTGGGTGGGAGAGAGAGAGAGATACAGGAGTCAGGCTGGTGGCCACCCACCCATCATCTGCAGCCCACCGGGCACTGACATGGGTGCTCCCATCTCCCAGCCAGTGCCACCAGCCCCCAGAGCACTAGAGAGCAAGGGAGCCCTCTGGGACCCTGCCCACTGCCCCCAAGTCAGGAGAGGGCTTGGGGCCCTTACAGCATCCATGGGAGTCAGAGCAGGGCAGATGGAATGTCACTCTGGACAGCAAGGGGACACTACAGCCCCATTCCCTCTGGTACTGGGTGGTGTGGAAAGGCTGAGGACTTAAGATCTGTTCCCCAGGAAAAAGGGAACTAGGGAGCAACCACAGGAGGGAGTGGCCCATAGACATGCGGTGCAGCTGGACAGATGGGAGAGGAGGAGAGGGAGGAAGAGCTGATAGCGACAGAGGGGTGATGGAGGCCACAGCCACAGAGGGCACATGTGGGCGTAGAGAAAAGGAACAAACCCACAACACCCGGAGGGCGCAACGCGAGTGTCCCCAGGGCGGTCCCAGCAGCCTGGCACTGCCACCCCCGCTGGCTCACCGGGACTGGAGGTGGAAGATCTCTTCCGCCAGGTAGCAGATGCCCTTGAGCAGCGCCCCGATCTGCAGGGTGGCGAAGTGGAAGGTGAGGGTGCGGGCGGTGGGCACCAGGGGCTCCCCGGCCAGGTACAGCCCGGCCGCGCACAGCGCCAGCAGCAGGAGCACGGCGCGCTGTGCCCGCCCGCCCCGGGCCCGCGGGATCTGCAGGGCACACGGGCGGCTCCGACACGGCTCCGGGGACATCTGCGACAGAGACGGGGGTGAGCAGCAGCTTGTCCCCAGCGCCTACAGCAGCGCTGTGGGGACAGGATGAGAGCGGATCGGGCGGGACACAGGTGCATCCAGCGCTCCCCGAGACGCACAACCCTTGGCACGGCGCTGGGGAGGATCCCCTGCGCTTCCCGCCTTCGCAGCTGTGCCCTGTGCCCAGATGGGCTCGGCAGGACAGAGCCCGGCTGGCCACCCTGCTCCCAAAGCGATGCCACACGGCCGGCACTCACCGGAGCAGCTCCCAGCCGCCGGCCCGGGCCGTGCGGCGTTTGCGGGGCTGCGGGTGCTGGGCAGCTGTGGCTCCCCTTCGGAGGCTGCTGCAGACACCGACACGGAGCCTCTGCGCCGTACAGGCTCCCGGGGCCACGGCTGGAGCAGCAACAGCTCCCACATCCAGAAAAGTGAAAACGAAAGGGGCTGTGGCAGCAGCAGGCAGAGCCCGCCAGAGCCCTCCCACGTAGGGCACCCTCGAGGTCTTAGACCACAGAAAATCCAGGCACGCCAGATGTGGCAGGTTTCGATATCCGTGAGTTTACACCTCCTGGAAAGCCCCAGAGTATCTGCTAGGACATCATCTGAGCCAACCTGGAATGAGGAAGAAAACCAAAATTTACTGAGATTAATTTATGGAGGGCAGCAGATCTCAAAGATTGCATTGGTTCCTCTCAGCAGGTTGCCAGGGGCAAAACAATCAAATTCCTTCTAGAAGAGGGTGACTCACTCTGGATGCCCCTACCCCCCACAGTTCCAGGAAATGCCAGCCTGCGAAGCAATGCCCATAGGTGCCGGCAACACAGCAGGGGCTTCCTGCAGACAGTGAGCCCCTCCCAGTTCCTTGGTCCCAGCCGTGCAGACTGCAGCGGTGATGTATTCCCATTCTGGAAGAAGATGGGTTAGGGAAAACATACACAAGCCCATAGGAGTGGGTGAGATGCACTCGAGGATGCTGAGGGAGGTGGAGGATGCCCTGACAAGGCTCCTCTCTGATCTCTTTGGAAGGCTGGAGCAATTGGGATGTTCCTGGTGAGTGGGAGAAGGCAAACCTCACACCCAGCTTGAGCAGGTGAACTAGAGCCTGCCCAATGTCACCTCTGTTCCTGGGAAGGTGATGGAGCAAATCAGTGCCAAGCACCTGAAGGATGAGAAGGGATTTACAAAGGGCACATTGCACCTGACCCACCTGACTACCTGGAGTGGCAGGAAAACTGGCTGTGGGGATGAGAAGAGAACCTTCACTTCAGCAAAGCCCTGAGCAGGGTCACCCACAGCCTCCATGGAGCCAAACTGGGTAGATGCAGGCTGGGCAAAGGGGTGACTGTCCACAGTGTGCTCTGGATTCCATTGCTTTCTGCCCAGGAATGTCCCTGGGTCCCAGGAACAGTCCCCACAGATGTGCATTGCCAGCGTCTCCACAGGCTGTCACAGGCCCACAGCACAAGGATCCTGTTTCAGACCTGCCCACAGGTAACATTTAATTAGAATAATGAAATCATAGACTCATCAAGTCCAACTGTTCCCCCAGCACTGCCAAGGCCATCACCAATATGTCCTGAAGTGTCTCATCCAGAGATGGTGATTCCACCACTGCCTTGAGAACCTGCTCCAGTGCCTGACCACCTCTTCTGTGAAGAAATTTTTGCAATATCCAACCTAAACTTCCCCTGGCACATCTTGAGACCATTTCCTCTCATCCAGTTCCTTTTTCCCTGGGAGTAAAGCCTGACTCCCACCTGGGCCCACCCTCCTGTCAGGGAGTTGTAGAGTGACAAGGTTCCCCCTGAGCCTCCTCTCCAGGCTGAGCCTGCCCAGCTCCTTCAGCTGCTCCTTGTGCTCCAGACCCTTCCCCAGCTCTGTTGCCCTTCCCTAGATACAATTCAAGCATTTGCAAATGCAGTGGGTGGGAGGAAGGAACAGGAGCTCGGAGGCACTGGCAGTGAGCTGCTTGTTTTGCTTAGAAAGCCCAGCAAACCATCTGGCCGGTGTTCCCAGCCCTGGGAGGGCCTGTGGATACAGCCAACATATTGTTTGCTCCATCAACACAAAGGCTGGCTAAAACACCAGGCTCTTCCTTCCTGTAAATCACCTTTTCTTCTGCTGCCCTGTGAAAGCAGGTAGAGCTGCTGGCTCCATCTGAAGGGCAGGGTGCCCAGTGAGAGCTTCCACCGGGGATACCTGCAGGGATAGGGTTCTGGTGCCAGGCTGATGTCAAAAGTGGCTTTAGTCCCTTTGGCTAAAAAGTGCTGCAGTTTGTGTTTTTAGTGCTGCAGTTGCACCAGCAGTGTCCCCCAGAGCCCCTGTGTGTCAGGGCTGCTTTATTGCCGCAAAAATAAATATCCTGTGTGAACCAGGCCACACTCTCTGGTGTAGTGAGGAGATGTGTGCTGGGGAAAATCTGGTGGCAGCAGGACCTGCTTCCTCCAGCTCCAGAGCACAGGTTTTCTCTCACTTGCTCAGCAAATAGAGTAATGGAATATTCTCAGCTGGAAGGGACACACAACGATCATTCAAGTCCAATCCCTGACCCCACACAGAACACCCCAACAATCCCACCTGAGAGTGTTGTGCAAATGCTCCTTGAACAACATTCTTGTCCAGGGTCAGAGAGGTGTCCTGGCCCAAGGATTTGGGATTTTCTCCCTCAGTCTCCAGATTCTGCAGGCCCCTGATGTTGACTCTCAAAGCTCATGCAGATGGGATGCCTTTCCAGGGATGTGCCCAGCTTGGGAGATCCTTTGCCTTACCCTGATCCAGCCTAGACCCCTCAGCAATGGTGAGTTTGGAATCCTGACAGCAGAACGGAGTGTCCTTCCTTCCCTGGATTATGGGGCTGCTCTGAGTGCTGCACCTTCCTTATCCCCTGAGGTTCTGCCTTCCTTGTGTGGCACCAGAATTTTCTGCCTAAGAGAGTTTTGACCATTTAATAGATGTCAGTGATTTATACAGTCTGACAACTGCCAGCACCCGCACTGTCCTGTGGTGCTGAGTCCCCAGTTACATGGGGACTGAATGGAGAAATGAGTTTTGCTCATTTTGGAGCTGTCTCAGGCTGGTGTTGGTTGGAGTTTCACTGTTCTTGTGCTGGGAAGGACATGAACAACCAGCCCGTTCCTCCTCCCCACACCACTAGTACGTAGTGGCAGAGCTCAGCCATCTCTTTCCCAGGCTGGACCATCTCAGATGCCCCATTTTCTTAGGAAATTGGCTGTTCAAAATGCCCTGAGTGGCACCTCCAGATCATGTGATTGTCCCTTGTGCTGGGCACTGCTGAGGCCACACCACACCCTGAGTCCTGAGGTCAGTTCTGGGCCCTTCACAAGAGCCACATTGAAGAGTTGGAGCGTGTCTGGAGCACAAGGAGTGGCTGAGGGAGCTGGAGGGGCTCAGCCTGGAGAAAAAGAGGCTCAGAAGGGACCTTCTCACTCTCTGTAATTCCCTGACAGGATGGTATCCTGGGACTACGGAAACAAAGAATTCAGGGCTTGCCTATAGCTGTCAGCACTGATTTCTGCCTCCAGATCTGCTGTTTTTATCTTTGAGAATGTTTAACCATTCCACAACTGTCCTGTCATTGTTTATTTAACAGTAAATAAAAAAAAGTCCAAACCTCCCAATCTTGGCTTTATTTAAATAATAAAAGTTCTCAGACTTAAATTTTCAATACATTTAACTGAGAACAAGTCCCTTAACAAGTTACTTCTGTTAGGTGGAAAATTCGTGACAGTCCTGGATTGGATTCTTCCTGTGCAGGACTCAAGGATTGGGAAGTGACTTTGGAGCAGAGGGACACATCCCCAGGTGCCACACCCATAGTCTTTTAAATCCATCCAGGCTGGGGACTCCACCACGGCCCTGGGCAGCCTGTGCCAATCTCAAAAGAAATCCAAGCATTTCATGGCAAGACTCAGCTGTGAATTTCAAAACTAATATGGGAATGATTCCATGTATTTTCTTCCCAGGATCCACTGACATGAATCCCACGAGACTGGGGCAAGACTAAAAAGAACATTTCTAGAGCTGTTTGTAGCTGGAACCCCCCAGAAGGAACCCCCTGACAGCTGTTGGTGTGGATACTGACCCATCTGGTCTCTTGGTAATGGTTGTCCTGGCATCTGGATACAGCCCAGCCTGGAATGGCAGCAGAAGAGGGACAAGCTGTGGTTTATGTGGTAGGAGCTGCTCCTGGTCCATTTTTCTAGGAGGTGTTTTTTGTCTTTGTTGCCCAACATTGTGTATGTGCCCAACATTGTTGGGTTTTTTCCTTTCCAACCCCTGAACAAAGGCCTCACAGGTTACCAAAGTTTAAAAAACCAGATTTAGCCAGCTTGGCTGGGGAGGCTGTGTTTCCTTAAATTCTTGTGCTTTTCCAAGGTTTTTTTCCCTAATACAGCACTGCAACCTGACCTTGAGGCGCAGAGCTGATCAGAGGGAGATGGTGAAAGAAAGGCACACAGGAGTCATCTGAGGACAAGGCAGGACTCAGTGAACTCCTCCAGTGATGCTGTTTGGGAGCGGGAGATGTTGGCACGGGATGGTGTTGGCAGGCACAGAGAGCAGATCCCTCAGTGCTTCCCTTTGGAGCAAGAGCCAAGAGCACAGCGGGGTCTGGGANATGTCCCTCCCCATGGCAGCAGTGGAATGAGATGAACTGTGAGATCCCCTCCAACCCAGGCCATTGTGTGTCTAACATGTACTCTGCCCATGTGTCCTCCCTGGGCTAAATGCCCATCCCAGAGTGCCAGCTCCACTCCCCACAGAGAAAGGAAATGGGAAAACAGGATCACTCCTCATGGATACGGGACCACTCTTAGTGGATACAGGATCGCTGCCCATGGACACGGGATGCTCTGCCAGGTGCCACCTCCAGGGACATGGTGCCACCAGAGGCACTTTCAGTGCCATTTAACACGAGCTGTGCTTCCCAATGCAGGGAACAGCCTCCACGGCGGCACCACCGAGGCCCCGTCAGCACCGTTTAACCCGGGGTACCCAGGGCGGTGCAGGGGTGCCCGGTCAGCACCGTTTAACCCGGGGTAGCCAGGGCGGTGCAGGGGGTTTGGTCCCGCCCCGCCCCGGCCCCTCAGGCCCCTCCCGCCCGTTTCTCTCGCGAGAGGACGCCCCGTGTCACGTCACGCGCCTCCGCGGCGGCGTCGCCTTTGCGCGCGCGCGCGTATCCTTCCGCGCGGCCCCCCTCCCCCTTCTGGAGAGTTCTGCACGGCGGCCCCGCACGACAAATAGTCCCCAAAGCTTCGCCTCCCGCT
>WEKX01002087.1:119148-164349 GCA_013390025.1 Pitta sordida
GGCCGGGGCAGCGGCGGCTCCGGGGGCTCGGCCCGAGCGGGGCCGGGGAGCGGAGCGCCGGGCCGGGCTGTCACACTCCTGTAATGGAGCCGGCGCTGTGCTACAGCCTGAGTCATCCCGCAGGCTGGTGGGGGAAGCGACAGCCTCGCTTTCCCTTCCTGGAGCAGGAGCTGGGCCGTGCGCCGTGGCCTGGGGTTTTGGAAAAACACCTCTGCCCCTGTTCCCTGCCGTCCCAGAACAGCGTTTGCTTGGTCATCGGTGTCTTCTACCAGGAAAAAAGCTCTCGAGAGTTACTGAAGTCCGATTGTATCACCGTGGTGACTCAGGCAGGGAATTTGTATCCTTTTCCCTGCAAGTGTAGCTGTCAGTTTGGAACCTGTACAAGGTTCGGGGGTAGCAAAGAGCCCCCGCCCAGTGTTTCTGCTCTGGATTGCTGTGTAAAATCTGATTTTTGCCTAGAACCAGCTGCCAACCCAGTACCTCGTATTTAGGCTCAGTTTGTAGCTGTGTTTTGTGTGTGGTGTTGGGTCTGTGTTTAATATCTCTGCTTTGCTTGTAGGAGGCTTTGTGAAGTTCCACGTATCATACTGAGGAGGTTAAAACTCAGCTGGAGAAGAAAATCCAAGAGGGCTGGTGGCTTTCCTTATGCTCGTGGCTTAGGTAGCACTTGGAAGGGAAGGGTTTGGAATATGATTTTACGCTGTTGGCTCTTCCAGCTGAGGGTGGGTTACAAGTTACATAAGGATGCTGCGCCCCAGCTTTACTTTAGTGATCCTCAAGGCCCCGTGGGGCTGTTCCACTGTGTTTGTGGGCTCACAGGTGTATTGGGAGAGCTCTTCCTTCTCGGGATTGGGGCAGTAGGCCTGTGTGACATGGCAGGGGATGCTGAAGGAGGTGAATGTGGCTGTGGGGGGCTGCAGGACACACAGGCAGTGGTAGGGCTGCTGTGGAGAGGGAGAATCTTCTGTGAAGTACCTCGGGAAAGCTGCTTGGCTGTAGTTCAGTGTGAGCTGAGGGTCAGAAGTCAACACTGTGAGAGCACTTGTGTTTCCAGGCTGTTTGTGGTAGGAGAGGAGCTGGATGTGTTGAGGCTTTGTTAACACTGGGGGCCTGTGGACTGACTCCTCCTGCTGCTTTTGAAGGATAAAGAACCCCGAGGGATAATGGGCACTTGTGTAGGGTTATGAGAGTCTTCAAAGCCTTGGGAAGCAGGAAGAGCATCCCCAAAGAAAGCAATGTTGTGTGAGCTCTGTAGAGCACCCAGAATTTCAGTGCAGGGAGTGTGGTTGCTGTGGAGGAGGGGGAAGCAGCATTTCCAGCAAAAAACCTGTGTGGAGGGAACTAAACCTGTGTGGTGTAGCTGCCCAGGTGCTTTAAAAGTCAGGAGAGAAGGTGCAGGCTGGAAGGAGCACTCGGAGTTGCTGTGGGTGTTTTGCTCTGCCTGCCCCGGTAATCATGGCTGGTTGTTTACACTCCAGCTATTTTAAACCCCGTGGAGAGCACTCCTATCATCATCTCCGTGTTGTCCTGGGCTCGGGGAGTGTGTAGTGGCCATTCCTGTCAGGATAATGAGGAGACAGGCAGCTTCTGACCTTTGCTGTTGCAAGTTGTGGCAAGAGCAGAAGCCTGCAGAGTGTGGATCGAGCAGGAAACAATCCCAGTGGACTCGAACACAGAGACTCGATGGGAGGGGAAACTGCTGTTTGGGCTGTTTTTGAGGGTGTTATCAGTCATGGTGTATCCGTGTGCAGGGCTCAGTCTGGCCACTGGCTCTTGCCTTTGGGTTTTATACGGAACCACAAAGGCTTCCCATGAGGTCTTCTCCAAAATTTGTGTGTCCTTGTATAAGGTAGGGATGAGAACTTGGAAAAGGAGGAGAAAATCCTGAGTGTAAACCTTTGATACAGTGTTACCCTAAATGGCCTCTGGCCTGCTGAGCTCCTGTGTTGTGAAGTGGGACAGAACCAGGATTCTGCAGCAGGGTGAGCCGTGTTGTTGCTGGTGAGTGAGGCAGCACAGGACCCTGCAGAGCCTGTCTCTGTGGCACAGTTGCTCTTGGGATTGTCCAGAGGCTCGTGCTGGGATAACGTGTGTGCACGGAGCAGCAGCTGTTCTCTTGTGTTATGCTCCGAAAGAGCTCAGGCTGGGTGAGACCTGCTCTCAGATTGCTGCCTGTGTTACTCACCGCAGTATTTCGGGCTGTGAGGCTCCCAGTTCTTGTTTAGGTGCTTTTACTGGCTGGTGAGGCTGAAACTTGATGTGTTTTTGGGGGGAAGAGAAGTGTTTGGGGTGTGAGCAAAAATGTCCCTGGGATAACAGTGAAGTACAGCAATTTACTTGTTACTTTTAGGTATATAACCATGATCTAGTTTATCCAGGATGTATTTTATAAGAAATGCAGTGTGAAACAATGCAGGGGCAGGACAGGAGGGATACAGGAAGGCCAGAGTGAATGGCTTCAGTTTTAAGGTTTAAGCCAAAGCACTTTGGATTCAGCCAGATGCCCATCTGTGTTGCTTATCTTTAGGGAATGCAATACCTATAACTGGATAACTAGGGCACTGTTTGGAGTTCTTTGAATGGGAGAGCAAGGAAGAGGTTGGCTCATTGTCTTTCATGGGTTCCCCTGTGTGATCAGCGTGTGAGGGGGAAGGGAAAGCAGCAGCTGTGCTTCAGCCCTGCTCAAGTAAAGCATTTTCTACAGCGGAGGAATTGTAGATTACTACTGCTTGTCATTTGGATTAGAGGCCCAAAAAACAGGCAATGCTTGGCAGAACTAAACTCTGAGTGATAGTGATGCTCCTGTTCAGCCGTGGAGGAGGGTGGTGGTAGCTGTTGTAGTGCTGGAGTCCAGAGCTGCCTGAGCTCTGGGGATATTTTGGCATCATTTCTGCTCAAAGGAGCACTGCGGGTGGGATGTGAGGTTAGTGGTGCAGGTGACCAGCACTGGTGTTCACCAGGCTGTAGCTGTGCTACCTGTGACAAACACGGTGTTGTTTCAGCACTCCCAGCTCTGCTGTACAGCAGCCAGTGGGGGCAACTGGGTTCTTCCGCTGGGCCTCTCGCTGTGTGTGTGGAGCTGCCAGCACAGCCCATCTGTGTCAGTGAGCTGGTGTACAGAGAGGGCTGTGAGGCTTCTCTCACCTAGAGAGGTGTTTTGATACTTGCACTCTACACCAGGAGGAAGTTGTACATTGCTTTGGTTGTCTTCCTGTTCAGGCTTTGAAAAAAAAAAAAAAAAAGAAAGGTGGCAGTTACATCAGAGCTTGTTTATAACGCGTGCCCTGGTTATTGATGTGTTTCAAGGCTCTTCTCGTGTTGCTCTCTTGCCTTCTGTCCTCTGGAGTCTTGAAGGGAGTCGGAGTTGGAGGATATGAGCTACTTGAAGCATTGCAAAGGCGGTTGCTGTCCAAAGGGAAGCATTAAAATGCTTCTGTTAATCGGGGCAGCATTAGAATGGCAGGTGCCTGCCGGCAGGAGAGCACCTATGGATGCTGTAGGGACTCAGTGTCTGACCTTGGTGCTGCAGGGTGAGGGGAGCTGAGGGAAGTGCCAGGTGGGTACAGGCTGTGGCACCTGGCAGGGAGATGCTGGCCCAGGGAAGGTGCAGAGGCTGTTCCTGTGCAGGGAGCTGGCACTGCTCCTCTGTGGTCCTGAGGTGAGGCAGGATGTGATCGATTCGACTTTGGCCTTCATTCCCCATAGCCTGGCTCTGCTCTTCTGGGAGCAATTCATGGCGAAGTGGCTGGGAGTTCCTTTCTGGTTACATAAGTCAGGATTTTGTAACATCATCCTACACTGCCTGTTGCTGAAGGGTTCAGGGGCTTTGGGCAGGTAAACTTGCTAAAAGCAGGTGAAAAGCTTGTTTCACTTAGAACAGCAACCTGAGGCAGAAATTAGGTTTATAATCAAGCTGATGATGTGTCTGAGTAAAGTATGGAGTGAAAGCTCAAACTGGAGGAGCGTAGAAAGCCCACAGAGTCCAAGCTAAGAAGACTTTGGATTATCTCGAGGGATACATTCAGTGTGTTGGGGTGGATTTAAGGAGCTCTGCTGAGTACCAAGGCTTGGTAAAATTGCTGGAGCTGACTGCTGAAGGGTGCTGGCTTTTTTACTTGCCTGATTGGCTTCTTGATGTTGCCAGTTATGTTGGTTATTCTTACTGAAGGTTGTATTAACATTAACTTAATCCTTAAAACTAGTCTTATCTTCTGGCCAGAGCAGGTTTTACCAGGAATGTGTTAGACTGGGAAGGGATTTGTTGTCTAGAGGAATAAATTTGAACTTCTCCACAAATGTCTTTGGAGTTCAAAATTATAACTTGAAATGTGCAGGGTTCAACTTTAATACTTAAACCACTTGCATTTGATAGTTCTTTAAAAGCTTCTTGTGCAGTTTGTGAACTCCTGGATTAAGGTATGTTTTCAAGGCAGTAGTGGACTAGTTTCTGGGAATTAGAAGAACAGGAGGGGGGAGGGATGAGGGAGGCTTGTGGCACTGGTTTGCCTGTGAGCCCTGAGGCCTCGCTGCCAGCTGAAGCCTTTCCTGACTTGGGAAGCACAGCTAGGCTGTCTGTGGCATAAGCACGCTCCATCTTCCTTAAAATGCTTCCCTGGAACCCCTGAGCGGGGTTTTGGTTTGTTGAGAATTTACAAACACATTTAAATCTCATTTTGGAGCCTGAGCATCAGTTTCTTGTGCGATCTTTGTAGTTTAGTGTATGTCCTTCATGGATTTAGTGTAGTAGTTGCATTCAGCTTGGCCTTTGGGCAAGGCACCTTGAACCTTGCTTTGTGCTGTGCTTCCACTTCCTCATTTTTGCTGAGAGACTCATTAATAGTTGTGAGATGGGTCAGGTTAATGATAGGATGCACAGCAGTGGGCCCAGCCCCAGGGGTGTTTTGCTGTAGGGGCAATGGCAGAAGCTTCAAATTCTGTGAGATGCCTTCAGCTGGAACGCCAGCTCAGGGTGAGGCAGCCCCTGGGAGCTGAGTAACTCCAGCTGGAATTTGATCTAAAGGCTGCTTGAGTCTTCACTTGTAAGTTCCTAAAGCAAAACCTCCTTCATGTGCTTAAGGACCAGAAACTGGAATGGGAACTGGCAATGGCTTTGTTCAGGTTTTGGTTTAATATCAGTGTAGTCAGGATGAGGTTTGATCACTGACCAGGAAGACTTCCCAGATCACAGGGAAATAAAACAAGTTGGGATCAGGTCCGTGCAGGTCTGTAGATGACACTGAACTGTAACTGAGCCCTCCACATGTTGTGAGGCCCAGTTTTATGGGACCTCTGGAGTCATTTGTTCCGAGTTACACAAACAAGCTGGTTCTCGGTCTCCCTCAGCAGCAGCAGCCTCACTGGCTCTGGTGGTGTGCTTTTGCAGGAGCTGGGCACTGCCCAGGAGCCTGCAAAAGGCACGGGAACCTCAGGGAGAGGTGCCTGTCTCTGCAGCAGCTGTGAGTGCTCCCCTCCCTTTGTGCCTGGGTGGATGCAGCCGTGTGCTGCTCCGTTCCTGTCCTTAAACTTGGCTCGGCAGGTCTGACAAGGGGGCAGTGGGAGTCTTAGGAGCAGCTGGAAGGGAATGGCGTGTTAAAGGGATTATCCATGCCCTGCCAGGAAATCCAGCAGTGTGTTTGCCTCTCTGGTGGGCAGAGGCAGCTGGTGCCTGTGCTCCAGAGGGGTTTTGGAGGGGGTTAAACTTCCTCATTGATCTCCAAGCTGTTGTTCTGCAAAGTTGGGGATGTTTTGTGTTGCAGGGGCTTGAATTGGGAGTTGGTGCTCAACTTTTTCAGGCACAAGGAGTTTACACTTTTTTTTTTAACATGGGTCTTTTAATCTGTGGTATTTCACTCTGAATTTGCAGAGCAAAACCTGAAATGCCACCTTGTCACTGAGACAGGTGGTACAAGTGGTGGTGTAAGTCCTTGCTTTCCACTGAGATAATATCCAGGGTTTCAGAAAACAAAGTGTTCCTTCTACCTGGAGCTGAAGGTGTAGATAATGAAACAGGTAGTGTTCTGATGAAAAGCTGGGCTGCTTCTGCTTGACCTTCATTGTTGCTCCAGTGTCTGTCGGAGAGTTACTTTGTGGTCCCTCTGTTACATCCCGTGTGGTGCATTTGAGCTGTGGGAATGGAGGGGGAGTGTCAGGGCAGCTCTGGAGTGTGTGTTTTACTACCTGGTAGCACGTGTGCCCAAGCTCATGTTTGTAACTATTTCCCCTTTATAGGAGGGAAGGTGCGTGTTGTGTTCATAAATATAATCCGTGGTAGGTTGGGGTCCTACAGGGATTCTTAAAGTTGTACCTTCCAAGTCCAGTGTATGCATTGTGTTGATACGTAAAATGGGGTGAGAAGTGGTAAGGAGTATTTTATTAATAAATGCCTTTGGGGGTCTGAAGGTGATGGCATTAAATTGTCTTTTCAGAAAATTATAGTCCAGCAGCATTAGCAAGTGGGCCATACTCTAAACCACCACTACAGTACCTACTCTTCCTAAAGGTGCATCAAGTCTTGGTGCCTGTTCTTGGGAATTTGTGCCTGTGGAGGCAACTTCATTGAGGAAGATGTGTATGGTGTCTGCACGTTCCTGTGCTGCCCTGGTGGTGCAGGGTGTCTCTTGGCTTGCTGGACCAACTCCAAGGGCTTTATGCCTTCAGAGAACACCTGGAGATACTCTCCACCTTCAGGAGGTGCTGGGTGGGCAGTGCCTGCTCCCGTCCAAGTCCTCGCTGAACCACAAAGTGGAAGAAGCTCAGCAGGAGCGCCAGGAAAGCTTCCATCGCCTGGTGTCAAGGCAGGAAGTTTCCAGCTGGGCTCTTCAGAAGTTGGGAACTTCTGAGAGCAAAACGAAACTTGTGTGTCAGGGAATGTGAAACGCTGCATCTCCACTGTGTCCTGAGGGGGAAATCCAGAGATTCACCTCTTTGATGTCGGGCAGGATTTGTGTGTTGTAACGGGAGGGGGTTTAGTTAGAGGTGGCCTTCCAGTTCCTGGGAAGTAGAAGCTGGAATTCCCAGAGATCATGTGTTCAAGAGCTTAATCACTGCCTGTGAATAACAAAAGGCCACTAAGTGGCAAAATTCTTCCGTTCCTGCAATCAACTTGCCTTGATCATTGTCCTTAAAGCAAAAGCCTGGTATGAGGACTCCACTGTGGGCTGTTGCTGGGGTGAAAAGTTGAATACACAACGGGCCGGGGATAGCATGAGAGTGTTTCCTGACCACTAGATTTACTTGTAATCCTTGTCTGGTGTGTGTTCAGCTTTCTAGACTGAGCTACCACGTAAAAAAGTTGGTACGTTTGGGCTCATCATGCAAAGCAGGCCAGTGGCTGAGTCAGAAATGGGGTAGATAAAGTTTGACTTTAAAATTCTACTCTATTTGCACTTCCCACTAAACATCTACTTCCTGAGAAAATGGCTCATGTGAGTTGCTGGTAACAGTAATTCTCTGAATTGTGCTGAGATCTTGCTTCAAGTCGAAGCTTGGTATAATTCAGGAGTGCTGTGAATTACTCAGCCCACTCAGACTTGTAGCAGGATTTCTTCAGAGGAAAATCTGACTGGCACAGGCTCTGAAAAGTGAGGGTTTCCATTCAGGTCTGTAGGCACAGAAGGCCTTGTGTTCTGTTCCATTTCCCCACCCGTGGTCACTGCTGTGTAGGTGTGGAGGCAAAACAGCCCCAGGTTATTGGAGCTGGATGTGCTGCAGGCGGCCTGGGGAGGGGAGAAACTGTGGCTGGAGCAGCCTGGGAACTGTTACAGTAGAGGGGATAAAATAAGGCTGATACAGAGAGTTGTTGGATTGAGGGCACCTTATCTCTCTGTGACCCGTGGAAGATCTAATACCTCGGTAATGCTTGGGACCAGTGAAGGCAAACCAGACAGACCCTGTGACAGGAGGAGGATCACTGTGACTCCCTGGTCACTGAGCCATGTGCCAAACATGTCTCCTGGCCTGAAGAGTTACTTCAAGTTTACTTTTTTCAGAGGGCTGGCTATTGGTTTTGTGGTACTGCCAGAATGCCAGCAGCAGCTTTTTAGTAATAACATGGTTGTTTTTGAAGAGAAATGAAATAAACTCTTCCTGTTTTTCAGGAGTTGAATGACCTGGCACGTGATCCTCCAGCACAGTGTTCAGCAGGGCCTGTTGGGGATGACAGTAAGTATCCTGCTCTCACCTAACCCCTGCGCTCTCCCACTTTATTCCTTTTCCTTCTAAAAACAGATGTCCAGTACTAAATACTACTCCACATTCTGATCTTAAATTTGTTGATCTTCTCTATCTCTTTACCACCTTCCTTGTGTGGTACTGATGTTACCCCCACTCTGTTAATTGGGCAACTCAATGCACGTCTTCAGTTGCACTTTTTGAATTAACTGTTGTGGAATTCTCATGGGGGATGGAGTTAGGAAACCCCTTTAGCTCTGTGGCCCATCCAGCAAGCAGCTGCTCACAGCTTTCTGCACTTAGATATCTAAACTGCATGTGGTGTGGGCCTGTGTTCTTGTAGAACTAAAACAATCCATGTACTCCTAATACTCCTGCTAGTACAGCAAGGTCAGGGTTAGCTCTGTTTTACACGGCAGCTGGTAACTTTAGAAAAGTTTTTTTAAAAAGAGTTATATGTAGTCCTTGGTGTTGAGAGTTAAAATGTGATTGGAAAGAAAACATTGCTAAGCTGTGTCATGTTAATGGGATTTGGTTTGAGGTTTTTTTAATTTTAGGCAGCATTTCACTCAATTTGTAATATTTTTTGTGGCTTTCTCAATGAGCAAAACCAGAAAGTCCTGACAGCAGGGTTTAGACAAACCTGTGACTTGTTTGGGATACAGGTGTGAGGGAGTACAGGAGGAGCATCACTAAATTATGTGGTTCATCAGGAGCAGTAGGGAATGGCTTTACACTGAGAGAGAGTAGGTTTAGGTTGTATATTGGCAAGAAATCCTTCCCTGTGAGGGTGGGGAGGCTCTGGCACAGGTTGCCCAGAGAAGCTGTGGCTGCCCCATCCCTGGAAGTGTCCAAGGCCAGGTTGGAGCAGCCTGGGCTAGTGAATCACAGAATCACAGAATTAGTAAGGTTGGAAAAGACCATAGAGATCATCAAGTCCAACCTATCACCTGTTTCCTAATCTAATCTAGTCAAACCTGTTACCTAACCTGACCTGTTGCCATCCTACTACCAACACATCATCCTACCTATAACACACTACCCTAATATCTAGGTCATGCCCATGGCAGGGGGTGGGATGAGATGAGCTTTAGTGTCCCTTCCAACCCAGACCATTCTATGATGCCGTGTTTGAAAAGTGCTCAGAGCAGTGCCCTGTGTGAGGGGCAGCCTCAGACGGTTTGTTTTGGCTGCACATCAGCTGGTCTTTGCTGTGCAAGGCTGTTCACCTGGGCTGTGGTTTGGAGTTGTTATTCTGTCCTTTTGAAGCTCAAGGAGCTGTGTTAAGCAGGAAAAACGCAGTTATAGAAAAAAATTAGAATAGAATTTTAAAGAATAATGTTGTTGTGTGGTAAGAAGGTCTTTTGTCATCTTGTGCCTGTTTTTTAGCCTAGAGAGAGGGGCAAGATGCATTGTGTGCCTTGACTTCATGCTGTTTCATGGTTCTTACCATGAAGTAAGTGTAAATAGTACTTCTCAGTCTGCTTTGATTAGGATCATGGAATATCCTGAGCTGGAAGGGACCTACAAGGATCATCCAGGCCAACTCCTGGCCCTGCACAGGACACCCCACAATCCCACCACGTCCATGAGAACATTGTTCAAACACTTCTTGAGCTCTGGCAGCCTTGGTGCTGTGCCCACTGCCCTGGGGAGCCTGTTCAGTGCCCAGTCACTGGGGGAAGTACCTTTTCCCCATATCCTAAACCTCCCCTGACACAGCTTTATGCCATTATTAACATGTGAATAAGGCACCTTAACTACTGCCCTGTACCTTATGGTGGTTTTCTGTAGGAGGCCTTTAACCTGCAGCAGTTTTACAGGCTGTACCATCCTCTCCATATTCACCACAAAGTGTAAAATTATTGTTAACTACTTATTTTAATAGCAGCCTTTAGTTCTTGTCATAGCTGAGGTGACCAGGTTCAGTGGGATGTTTGCAGTGAGACAAGGACATTTGCAAATCTACCTTTTCAACGTGGTCTCTGGGAAATGTGCTGTGAGCAAAGCATCCAGGCTCCTGAGAGAGGGGAGATTTAAGCAGGGAAACCTCCATCTGTGTGCTGAGAGCTCTAAGCTCAGGTATCCTTTCTGAAAGGAAAAAATTAGCTGCCAGCATGTTTGTGAATAATTTCTGAACTATTGAGCAGTGCTGAAGTGTATAGAAACTTAAATATTCCTATAGAAATTAGGGCTAAAGTAAAAAAAAGGCAATTGAAACCTGAGACTGAAAATACTGAAATTAGTGGTGGTGTCACTGTTCAGAAACACTTTCAAGCAAGTGGAAACTCGGCTTAGTTTCGAGGGTGTTAAGCAGTAGTGTCAAGTTTTAGTTACTTCACAACTTTTTTCTGCTTTCCAGATAGCATTTAGAAGAGGTTTGTAGTTTCGTGGAAGAGAAATTGCTAAGATGGAAAGCCAGTCTGAGGCTTTTATTCCCTTAAATTAGCAAGTGTGATTCGTGCCATGATAAACTGCTTTGTGGTTTCCAAAGCCTTATCAAAGGTGATGACGATGGTCTGGCAGAGGAGGTGCCTTAGAATGGAAAGTTACTACTGAGTACAGAAGGCTTTAAAGTGCCATTCAGCTCTTCTCCTTGTGCCACCTTTGTGAAAGACTTCAGTTACTGAGAGCCACAGTTGTGTGTGTAAGTGGATAGCAGTGGCAGCAACAGAAAGGTGCCTTCTTCCCCTGTCCCTGTGCTCCAGGTCTGCCTCAGCTGCCTTGTCAGAGTGTTTCCCAAAGTTCAGGACATGCTGTGCTGGCACAGTGCTCTCCTGGGGCTGCTCCACCTGACACAAACTGTCCCCAGCTGGGGACAGCCCTGTGGTGTGTAGGCTTTGGAAAGTGCGGAGCTGTTCCTGCCTGGTTAACTGTAGGAATGGGATTTTCTTGGCAATGTGGTTTTATCCCTTTTCCACCCACCTCTGGCCTGTGTTTTGGAAATGGGCTTGGGACTGGATGACACTGGTGTGCTTCCAGTGGCTTAGCTATTCCAGACATGTGCCTGTGCTTGCCTACTGAAAGTCAGCAGCCCCCTTCCTTTGTAAATACCTTTGTATGGCTGATTTCCAGGGAAAGAATCAACTGAAATAAGCTCTGCATGACAAATCTATCTTTTTATTCATGAGACTTGTCCTGGGTGTTGTGAGGATCTAAAGCTCAGGTTAAACAAGAGCTTTGCTTGAGTCTAGGGTGAGAGCTTTCAGAAAGTTAAGACTCACTGATAAATGTTTTACTTGCTGGTTCTTGTTGGGTTTAAGACAATAGCTGGTTATTTGAGGTTCTGTTTTCAGCAATGCCTCTGTTTACTCCAGTGCAGTCACAGCAAATCTCATCAGCACCTACTGGTGCCTGGGAGATTTTTGCTGTGGTTGGCCCCAATCCTGTCTGGTTTCTGCTGCCCCTTTGTGCTCTGCTCCAGGTTTCTCCCTGTCCTGCTGGAGGTGGTAGGGACTTCCTGAGAAGCTGTCTGAGCCCCTTGAGAATGGGTGAATGCTGCATGTCTTGTTTTCCTGACTCTGCATTGAATGTAGAGTTTCTCAAAGGCTGCTGCATCCAAGCTCCTGAAAGAGGGACAGTAAAGTAGGGAGATCCTCCACTGGTGTGCCGAGAGCCCTGAGCTCAAGTATCCTTTCTGAAAGGAATAAATTAGCTGGCAAGATCTTCCAAATAATTTTGGAGATATTCAGCAGTGCTGAAGTGTAGAGAAACTTCCATATTCCTATAGAAATGTAAGACCAGATTAAAACAAACCTGCTCCAACCCAGCACCTTTCCTCTGGCCTTGCAGGGCTGTCCCCACTTTACTTCTTTCCTCCTTCCTTGTATGAGGTCATTCCCAGCTGTAATTCCTGTCCCAATGGTAATTAAAAACAGCTTGTGCTAGATTAGAGCAGGTAATACCACCCCTAACTTTGGGCTCAGATAGTCCCTACAGCTGCAGATACCACAGAGCTGCAGGTGGCTTCATCTCATGTCTTGAAGATTTCCCCTGAAACAACTGGAGTCCTCCCTAGCTCTGCAGGTGCCATGTGTCTGCCATCTGAGGGGACCTTCCATGGTCCTGTCTCACAAATAATTTTTTAGGCTGATGCTCTTGGCACAGGAGCCTTGAGAACGCCCTAAGGTGCCTCATGCAGATTATCACCTTTGATTGTTTTCAGCATAATAACATTTTTCATGAATCCTCTGTGCTGCCAGATTCATGTTCTCCTGGACAGATGCACATGAGTGAGGATTAACTTTTGTCCATGTAACCCAAAGTGTGTCCCAGCATATCCTGGTCCAAGTGTGGGGCAGAATTAAGGGACTGCAGTCTCTTAGAATCCTGCTTTCTGTTGCCTTAATGGAATCTTGAGGCCTTTGTGGAGACTAAGCTTGAAAGCTCAGTGAGGATACCACTGGCTTTGGTTACTTTTGTACATGTGGTGTACACAGAGCTTGTGCTGACTCTGTGTGGCCCAGGGTTTGATCAGGAGAGCAGGTCTGAGTTCATGCTGTACCTTTGCTGGAGCTTGTTCAAAATGGGCAGTCCTGGAAACTGGGCTTTGATTCAGCTGCTTCATTAGAAACTACGGAGCTTAAACTCACAATTTGGGGTCTGAAAAGTTGCTTAGAACTGTTTGGATTTTTACAGGGCACATTTGTGGTACCTCAGCAAGCCCTGAGTGTGGCCCAGCTGAATGTGGAGTGTCGAACTTCCCTCCGTGTTTAATTCCTTGGCTCTCTTCCCTGTGGCCTTTCAGAAGGCTTTGTTTTCAAATTAGACTTTACTCTGCTGCTTTGTCTGGAAGAAAGTAGATCATTACTCGAGCTTCTCCAAACTGAAGTAAATCTCTCTCTTTTTCAGTGTTCCACTGGCAAGCTACAATAATGGGACCAGTAAGTATGAGAGAATTGATGCTCATGGCTTTTTATGACTCTGTGTCTTGTCATGACTCCTCCAGCTGCAATGATTCTTTTTCATTAACAGAACGACAGTCCCTATCAAGGTGGAGTATTTTTCTTGACAATTCACTTCCCAACAGATTATCCCTTCAAACCACCTAAGGTGAGTGGCTTCTCCCGTCAGTGTATCCGTTACTCTGTGGTGTGATGTCTGTTCCTGAGCCTACACTGAAATTTTCCTTCTTCTGCAGGTTGCATTTACAACAAGAATCTATCATCCAAATATTAACAGTAATGGCAGCATTTGCCTTGATATTCTACGGTCACAGTGGTCCCCAGCACTAACTATTTCAAAAGGTACCTCCAATGCTCATTTAATTTTACTCTGCTGAAATGATTTGGGATGTAAAAACTGCAGCATTCCTGCTGGCATCAGCCATTTCTGTGGTCACTGCTTCAGTCCTGTGACTCGGAGCTTGCAGCCAGTTCCTGAGCACAGAATGCTTGGGAATCCACCTTCCCTGTGCCACGGGGAGAGTCCTCAGCTTTGCCAGTGGATTGGAGAAGTCTTACTACATGTTCTTGCCCCCTCACCTCTGAGTCAGAACACTTAAAAAAATATATATAAGTGAAACCTAGTGTGTGATAATGGAAGACTTTAATGCTCAAAATACACAATGAGTAAAATATGTAGGGGAGCAGCTGAGGCTTTAAAAAATTATGAACTTGAAGTTGTTTGTCATCTTAAACATTCTGTTTCAAGGAAACGTAACTCCGTATTGGTAGCTTTTAAACAGAGCCTTCAATGACATGGACTGCTAAAGCATGTTTTAAAGCTTAAGTAGCTTGCACTATCTTAAATTTTTTAGATAAAAATATCTTGGTCCCTGTGAACTGAGTTAGTGGTTAGCTTGGAGTACATCCTTTGCCTGGTAAAACAGTATTTTTAATATAAATAAGAGGCTTTAAATTCTTGAAAAAACCCAGATTAGAATGTTCCTGACTTTTCTGGCTAGTGGAACTGTAGATTTACAAACAGTAAATCAAGTTGGTCGGTCTAGCCATGGCTATTTAGGAGTATTTTGGGTCTACTCTGAACCATGTCTTGACCTTTCCATTTTGTAGCTTCACACTGTCCTTGTAATCAAATGCTGCAGTTTCCACGTTTGATTACATTATCCTTCACATTGTGTCCCTGCTCTGAGGCTTTCCTGTTCCCTGTCCTTCTCTCTGACTTCATAGTGTGTTCCTGGGCAGTTTCTGGTTCAGACAAGAGATTCCTGGTACATCATCATCATCATCTCCCGTTTCCTGATCCCACAGAAGGTCCCACCTTCTCTGTCCAGCTAAAGGCATTTGTAGAAACAGATGGAAAAGCAAAGCACTATCTCCTTGCCTCTTGTCAAAAGTGAATCTGCTCATGCACAAGGATGGAAGTCTTTGTGAGCTGAAAGAGCTGAAGAAATGGTGTCAGTAAAGGGAAAATGATTGTCAGGCTGCTGCAGTTTCCTTACAAGTGCTCTGTCAGTGCTGGCTGCTCCTGGAAGCACCGAGTGAGCACCAAGCAGTGATGTCTGTTCTGGCTTGATTTAATGGCTGTGTAACTGGGTAGAATTGTTTTAGAGAGTCTAAAACGACCATATGGGCAGTGGGGTGATAGAGATCACGTTTGAAAATACTGAGAGTTGTGAAAAGATGGGGCAAGAATTTCAGAGGCTGGTTAAGGGCAGCAGAGGACTGTCTGTTAATGCTGACAGCTTTAGTCAGAATATATACATATCTATCCTAATGTTAGTTTTGCTGCCCAAATATACTTGCAACGTGCTTTAGCATCTCAGTCTCTTTGTTTTTTACTGAAGGAATTAAAGCAGCAAAGCACATTCAGATGGGTGACTTCATGGAAATTGGGAATACATTCCTCACAATCACAGAAAGCAGGCTTCAACTTCAAAAGCAAAGAGCTGATACTTGGAGGAAGTGTTGCCATCTTGAACAAGTGTAAATAAATTCCACAAAGGCAACTTGAATGTTTTAGGGATTTAAATCTGGTGTTCAGTCAGGTTAGAATGTGATGTGACAGACTTTGGGGCTGTTTCAGCTCTCCAGTAACTGATCAGCCTTAGCAAAGAATGGATGTGTTGCTAGCAGGAAAAACTGTTGGATTAGGTAATTCAGAGCGAGTAACAAGATTTAAGACACTCGGCAATAAGCTCACATCCCTTCCGGAGCAGCACTTTACTGTTTGTAATGTAGATTTTGTGCAGTATTTCCCAAAAAATTCCACCCTTTAACTACTGGGAATGCTACTGGGAGCAAGCTGTTTGAATTTAAAATCTGTAAGCACATAACTACAGCACAGCTATAAAAAAAAGTACTTTCTACTAATTGAGAAATCTGGGAAGACTGGAAACAGTCCTTCTAGGAAAGAGCTTATGCACAGCTTCCCCCTGAGGCAGCTGGGAGGCTGCACTGTCAGCAGCTTGCACAGGCTGTGTTATGGTGCAGTTCATGTGTGGTACATGAACACGTTTCTCACCTTAACCTGCAAGGAGGGAGGGGAGAGGGTGTGCAGTGGCTTCCTTTGGATTAAAAGTGCCACTTCTTGGTGAAAAGACAGTGATAAATGTTGTCAGTGGCAGTTAATCCTCTCAGTTCAGTGGTAAGGTAGGAGTCCTGGCTCCTCACACTCTGGAGCCCTCTTCAAAATGTGATTGTGGCCATGACAGGTGACTGGCATTTTGGTTTTCTTGTTTTGTCCCTTCTAGAATTGTTGAAATGTGTTCTGAAGTCTTGGGAGGACAACAGTTTCTCAGTAGAACAGCTGACTTGTTTGTATTAGTAATTCTGAACTCAGTGTTCCTTGAAGAACACATGTTGGAGAATAAATCATCTCAAAATACAGACTTAACCACACCTCAGTGGGTAATTTAAACTCCAAGGCTTAAGCCGAATGTGTAGGCTTAAATTAAAAACATTATCTCCAAGTCTGCATAACTAAGAATCCTAGTTGCCTGAAATGGGAGAATGAAGTGTTTTAGCATGAGTAGAGCTGCTCAGCCACTGTGGGGTGGAAAATCATTCTTTCTCTTGAATTTGGCACGTGGATGTGCAGAATTTACCCTGCACTGAAGTGCTTCTGCAGTAAAGGTTGGCCTGACTCACTGTCCTGTCCCACTTCTCCCCATGTTTTGTGACTAATGAATGAAGGAGCCTGTCAGAGTGTGCTGGAGGGGCACTGAGTAACTTCAGCCTCCTTCCTGCTGAAGTTCATCCCCACTGTCCAAACTTCCATGCCCAGTGCAATGTGGATTTTCCGTAGTGCTGCTCTTCAAGAACTGCTTTACTAAGACTTGCTCTGTGGGAATTCCCAAGTACCCAGCGACTTAAATGAACTGGACCTTCACAGTTCAGTTTTCAAAATCAGGAAGTTGGTTTCTAATCATCATCTTGGCTTTTAATTTGCCTGTTGTAGCACTTACCCAAATATCTGGGAGTGGGGGTGGCATTGTCACAGCCAGGGTCAGTTTCTCCAGGTGTGCTGAGCTGGGGCTCTATGGGAAATGCCCATTTTTACATTTCAACTCTCACAACTCCAGTGTGGCCACTTGTGCAGCTTCCCAGGTGTTCTCCTTGTTGTGCTAGGAGGAGTGTTGCTGGGATCCTTCCCGTCTGCCTGGCACTGGGCAGGCTGGATCTGGAGCACATGTGCAGTGCTGGGCTCCCCAGGACAAGGAAAGCATGGATGTGTTGGAGAGAGCCCAGGGAAGGGCATGAGTGCCATGGAGGGACTGGAGCGTCTCCAGCTGTGGGAGCTGGGACTGCTCAGCCTGGAGAAGAGAGGCTGGGGGGGGGTCTTATCAGTGCCTGTAAATATTTGAAGGGGTGCAGGGGTGGCAGAACCAGACTCTTCTCAGTGGTGCCCAGTGACAGGGCAGGAGGCAGTGGGCACAAACTGGAGCACAGGAGGGTCTCACTGAATAGCAAAAACACCCTCTTCTATTTTTTTTTTAACTCTGAGGCTGCTGAGCACTGGCACAGGTTGCCTTGGGAGTCTGTGGGATCTCTCACCTCTGAGATACTCAAAAGCCACCTGGACATGATCATGGGCAACCTGCCTTAGGTGGCCTTGCTTGAGCAAGTCCACCTGGACAAAGTCATCTCCAGGCATCCTTTTTGACCTTAACCAGTCTGTGCAACACTTAACTTTTCTTCTTTTGTCACCAGAAATTGTTGAACTGACTTAGCAGGAATTCAAGTTGCTTTGAAGCCAGAAGTTTAAACTACTCAGATTTAAAGGTACACTTCCTGTAAGGCTGGGGAAGATGGCTGGAGGAGTTGGAAATGGGAATGTGGTTAAGAAATAGGATTTAACTGCAGTAGAGGCTGAAGTTGCTTTAATTTGTTTGGATGCATCTTGACTGTTCAGAGTCAGAAGCCCCTCATTGAACCTGTTGGACAGTGTCTGTATGTTTAATGTTAAAAAGTTAATTTTTGTCAGCACTGATAAAATTTTGACAGCTGTTTGCCTGAAAATTTCAAGGCTCTGGGGCTTGGAACTCTACAGTAGTGATTGCAGGAGAATGCTCTTTCCAGGAGTTGGGTTTCTTCCTGATTTTGAGGACTAGGGATGGATGGATGGATGTAGCAGTGGGCCTTGATGTGGAAGCTGCCAGGCTGATAGTCAGTGAAGGAGCTCTTGCTGGTGGGGCAACCAGGACAGCTGGGTAAAGCCTCTGAAATGGAATTAAGAATTCCTTAGCAGCGTTATCAGTCCAAAGCTTGTGTTTCTGTTGGCAGAGGTGTTTCACAATCAATTAACCCTGAGCTGACACAGTTTCAGAAATAAAAATAATATTCAGAAACGTGGCTGGGTCAGAAGGCACAGCACTGATGGAGCCCAGGGCCTGATCTCCAGGAGGTGAGAAGTTGTTTCCATAGAAAGATCTTAGTGGCACAGTGTTTATCACTCCCCTGGGACAGAGCAGGTGGGTGTGCTGCTGCCATTTCTGGAACTCGTGATGGCCACGGGTCAGTGCTTCCCTGCTTCATCCAACTGCTCCGTGTCAGTGCCTGACCTTTTCCACCACAAGGTGAGACTCCTGTGTGACTTCCAGGGCAGAGAGCTGCGTAAGTGTCATCCTGCTGTGCTGACAGTCTGGCATGCAGAGTGACCATCTCAGCACCTTTTGGTGCTGTATTTAACAAACATTTTGTTGGTGAGGTGTGTGTTTGCTTAGAGATGGACCCCTGCTCCTGGGTGGATTCTAAACTGGCTCCTCTTTGGAGAGCAGTCACTGTGCCACACAGCTGTTGGATCAGAACACAGCAGTTGTTTGTTCTGGATAGCTCATTACCTCGGAAAAATTGGTGCTTTTTATCTCCCTGCTGTGATTTAGCTGGAGATTCCATTGCTCCTCAGTGTCCCATGGACGAGTGCTTTTCTGGAGCAAGTGTGTTTGGGATTCCAGCTCTTCTTAAACAGCGGAATGTGTAATGGCTGGTAACCTGTGTCAGGGTGTGGATATTGGACCAGCCAGGATTTGCAGCTGAAGTGAATGATTTGGGGGGTGGGTTTGGAAGATGAGGAAGTGAAGATCAGCTGCTTTTAAGAGTCTCTTCACCTCTTGAGTTCCAGGAGCTTTAACGTGCCTCTTAAATTTGGATGAGCCAACAGATGTTCCAGTAGCCCAGATGGGTTTTGTGCTCCACGTTTCTCATTTGGCTACTGCTGGAAGGACCTGAGGAGAGCTGATGTCATGGGTTGTCCTGATTAATGACTGAGCTGCTTCATAGCAGTGCAAACTCGGCCATGGAATTTGCATATGGAATTTGGATCTACCCACACCTTCAGTGTGAGGTGTGGCAGAACCAGGAAGGTGAAGCTTCTCACTGAAGGTGGTGGAGTGACCTTTGTGCGAGAGCACAGCAGCTGCTGGGGTGGATCATGACTGTGGCTGATCCTCCTGACAATCTGTCAATAGCTTGGTCCTCTGCCCAGAGGAGCTGCTGGAGAAAGATTGTGCCTGAATTTCGGAGTGTTTTGTGCTTTGCGCAGGAAAGTCTTGCAGGGGGAACTTGGGATCTGAGTTGTGCTGTGTTACACTGGTACAACTTCTTTTACATTCTTGAATGATAAGTGTTTAGTGATCATTCTGTCTGATGAGAAGATGCCTGATTCTGCCTGATGAGAAAGCTTTCCCACAGAGCAGTGATAGAAATGCCAAGCCCACTTTTAGAACTGCTTTGGTAGCAGCCCTTTTGCTTGATGAGTTTGGTTCTCCCAGTTCCTTGGTGCTGAGAAGCACCTGGTCAGTGCAGAAGGAAGCTCTGGAGAGTGTTCACTGTCTGCAGAGAGATGGGGAGCACAGTTGAAGGGCTGAAGGTCAGTGGGTGGCCTGGTTGGTGGAGTAAAACATGCAAAACCAATTTTGAAGTGAAAGAGAGCTTTGAACTGAGTATTCTGAGTTGCTTAATGTTCTGGTACAGGAACTCTCTAACTCTGACAGCTCAGAGTGAAGAGATGAGAAATAGCTTTGTGCAGTTGTTTCAATAACATGAATTAACGGCAAGTCAAGTTTATTTTGATATTACTGAACAAAAATCCAGGCTTGAATTCAGGAGTGCACACTTGTGGTACATCCCTCCTGTGACAGATTCCCAGGGATGCTGTCAAGCTGATAGTGCTTTGCCTGTGGTCATGCAGGATGTGTATGGCAAAGTGTAAAAGTATCTCTCAGCTGTCTTTTGTAGTTATTCAGCCTGTTTCTGTGGCTACAAAACTTTGGGGGAACTTCTTTATTCTCTTCTAATGTTGCAGTAATTTGATTAGTAAATACCAAGGCTTTTCCATGGAATTCAGTGCAGTAATACTTTATTCCAGAGGAGGGTGTTCTAGTGAGTCTGTTCCACAGTGTTGGTTTCAGTAGTTGCTCTGATGCATCAAAGAACTGATACACAGGATTCCTCTTTCCCCTTACACTTGGCTCCTTAATATTCAAGAAGATTTACTAAGCTTTTTTTTTTATTTAATGGTCTGGAGGCTCCTTAATGTTGGTTGGTCTAAGATGTGTATGTGCAGTGTTCTGGTGGAAAACCTTGAGGGAAACTTCTTGAATGGATTTTGGACAAATCAGCTGGATATTAAAATTAAACCAGTTTAGATAACTAGGTAAAAATGCCTTTTTGCTGGAGCTATAAAGAGGGAATTATGTGAAGTCGCCAGCAGGAGTGAGTGTAATGAGAATAATTTGGATTAATGAAGACTTTGAAAAATAAAGCAGCTGAAAGAAGCCAAGGGGTTGTGTTCATTTTTATTCAGTGTTTTTGGAGCGATACTGAAATATGAACTGGTGAGTGTTGGGCAGAGAGGTGTTAGGGTGGGCACAGAGCACTGGCCAGACCTGCAGTGTGGCTCTGCTGAGGGAGGCTGAGCCATCGTCTCCAGACAAGTCCTTGGGTTTTAAAGGACTGTGGTGAGATAAAACTTGAGGGAATATCTGCAGTAGTTGACCAGACAATTTTGACTGGATTTCCTGTGGGCTCTGGTGGAGGCAGGGGACAGATTTGAGCTGTCTTGCTCATCCTACAGCTGAAGAAACCTCAATGAGCTGAGCAGCAGAGTCAGACAGGAAGAAATGAGCTGCAGGAAAATTGCTGAAGAAAGGGCTGTTTAGAGGCTCCACTGACTGCGAGCAGCTGGGTGTGTCAATGGTTCCCACTGCTGAGCACTTCACTCCATGTGAGGGGGGAAAGAACTGGGGCTGGAGCTGTGCCACGGGTGCTGAATGTCCCTGGCTGAGGGACACTAGTTCAGGACTAGTTGCTTCTATGTGCCTCCCTCACACTCTGAAGGTGTGTTCTGAGAGGGAGCTCGATAAATAATCCAAATGTCAGTTGATGGTAGAGGATTATTAAGCTCTCGCTCTCTCACCTGCAGTAGACAATTGGCAAAAGGGGGAGCAGGTGTTGCTCTTTACTCTAGAACCAGAAATACCTTTACTTGAATCAAGACCAGTTTATCAGCAGACTTTTCTGAGGTGCTTTGAACTTGGAATTGATAATTCATTAGTGAAAAGTCTACAGAAATAGGAGGGAAAACTGAACTAAGTGGGTTTCTGGGTTCCTGGTGCTGATACCTCTGAGAGCTCGCTGAATTCAGACCTAGGGAAGCTTTCCTTTTGTCCTCCTGGAAAAAACTCTTCTCCAGTTCCAGTGATGGTTTCATCCTTCTCTCTGGAGGGTGGTGAGGCCCTGGCACAGGTTGCCCAGAGAAGCTGTGGCTGCCCCATCCCTGGAAGTGTCCAAGGCCATGTTGGACGGGGCTTGGAATAAACTGGATAGTGGAAGGTGTCCCTGCCCATGGCAGATGATCTTTAAGGTCTCTTCCAACCCAAACATCTGTGATCTCTGTTCTGTGGCCTCTGCTTTATCCTGTCTTGACTCCTTTGTTGTTTCTGTGGGCTGTGTGCTGTTTCCTTTCATTTTTCATGGATATCTCTGCCTCCTGCAAAGTGATGGAAATTGGAGCAGATTTGTGTTTAGTGTCTTCAAACTCCTCACTCTTGTCATCTCCAACTCACTCAGAGGCTGCACCGTGACAACTCTGCGTTAGTGCAGTTGGTGAAGGGACATATGGAGTGGCACTGTTTGATCCAAACAGGCTGAGAGAATGGAATGTTTGGCATTTCTGGGAGGGGGGCAGGATGTCCCTGCTGTGCCTCATGTAGTGTTGTCCCAATACGCTTTGCTTGTAACTTACTGCCTTCTCCCCTCTTCTCCCTGGTGCGAGTGTAGGAATGTCCATGTGCTATTTGTGGCTTTGCAGCAGTCCCCTGGCTCCTTGTATGGATGAGGGTTGTCACTCAGCCAAGCAGGATGTGGCCTCTGGGATATATGCACTATATATTTATAGTGGAGCACTCAACTTGTAGGGCTCCCTGGTTGGTAGCAGTGCAGGGAGCTGGGTGTCCTTGGGTCATCTTAAATGCTATTCTACACTAAATCCATCTCAACCTTCCTTATACTTGGAAAACAATTGGATAAAGCCTCTTAATTCTCTGTAAGACTCACATGTTTTTAAACAAATCCTCAAGGCCAGGTTGGATGGGGCTTGGAGAACCTGGGATAGTGGAAGGTGTATCCCTGCCCCTGGCAGGGGGTTGAACTAGAGGAGTTGTAAAGTCCCTTCCAACCCAAACCGTTCTGTGATTTTTAAATAGCTTTTTAAATAGCTATTTTTAAATATATTTTTAAATATCCTTTCTTACTTCATCTCACCTGGACCTGTCTGCTGTTGCTTCTGATTAGTGCTACTCCAGGTCACTCAACAGTGAGGTGCCTGGTTTAGGGTAAAGCTGAGTTTCGGGTGCACAAAAAAGGATGTTTTCCCCCAAGGCTCTCAGGAAGGGGTTCAGATAGACACTTCTGCCTCGTGGTTGAGGCTGCTGCTGGATACACCCCTCCAGGAGGTTACTCCTTGTGGTGATGTGGTCCTGTGAAGTTGGGTTCAAAATCACTCAGCTGAACTATGTGGGATCACTGCTCCTTGGCAATTCCAAGTGCTGCTGCCTGGAGGGGGAGGAAGGGCATGTGCTGACTTGTGCAGGTATCCTCAGCTGCACTGAAACTAATCGAGTGTCTCTTTTCTCTCCCCAGTACTTTTGTCCATCTGTTCTCTGTTGTGTGATCCCAATCCAGATGATCCTTTAGTGCCTGAGATTGCACGGATCTACAAAACAGATAGAGAAAAGTGAGTATGGAAGCCAAAATACATGGAATTTAATAGGGCAGAATCCCCACTTACACAGTAAAGGGGAACTGAGAGGACCTGCTTCCTGGAAAGGAGTCAGAGTGGGGAGAAAAAAAGGCAAATCCAAGCTCTAACTGTTGTTTTTTCAGGTGTTTTTGTTTTTTCCCCGGGATCTGTAGTGCCACTACCTGAGCTGCTTTAATCCCACATAACCAGCAGAGGGAGAGCAAGTTACTGCAATGGGAGAATATTCCATGGCAGCTCTGAATGTGGAATCATACAAAGAAATAACAAAAACTCCCTGTTCCACCTTTACTTGGCAACACAAGGGAAGAACAAGTGGTGTAGAGGTGGGGCAGGAGGAATCACAATTTTCTGTGAGGCAAAAGCAAGAGGAGGGAAATTTGTGCTAATAAGCACTTCAACAGTTTAATGATGTAAACACTTCTACCTCACTGTTCCCTTCCGGGTCTGATCAGAGAAGGCAAAATGATTCACAAATTGCTTTCTCTGCTATGTATTTGAGGAGCAGAGTTAGGGAAGTTCATGCATCCTGTCTTTGAGAGCTGCAAAAACAGCAGTGCATATTTTGAGATGCAGTCAGCACTGTCTGTCTGCACTTAATGAATGCAGGGCTCCTTCCTGTTTTGTTTTTCAAAAATAGGGGAATAAATTGTGGGATTGAAGATAAGGACTTGCTCCTTGAATAATCTGAGCAATGGTGGGAAGGGGAGAGTTTGAGTGGATTGTCAGATTCTTTAAGGTAAAGAACATTGTCTACAGACTAAATTCCAACATGAAAACAACTTGATGCACGTAACTATTTGAAAGTTCTGGCTGTAAGTGTAGAGTAGATTCTGTAGAATGAGAACAACTTGCCCCCTGTTGTCAGAGGGAAGCTGTCAGCAGTGCAGTTAATAGCACAACTGCTTTATTTTATACCAATGCCTTGAGCTCCCTTTGGCTGTAAGGGGTATTTGGGTGCAAAAGCTGCAGAGGATTTGGGAATTGGATTATATTGTGTCTTCAGAATAAGAAACTCTGGTGGACAAATGATTGTGCCCTGACAGTCATCAAAATAGCAAATGTGTAGGAAGAAGTGAGGCCTGGGGTTTGGCAGGTGAGTAGATGGCAGGTGCTGGGCTGAACTTGGGAGGGAAGGAGGAGATGGGAGTGGCACACGAATCCATTCCAGAGTGCCCAAATGAAACCCTACAGTGATGGTTTTCCTGGGGGTGCAGCAGGTGGGGGCTGGGGGAGGCACAGGCAAACCCTTCCCCTCAGCCCTGTCTTGTGGCTCCAGTGACAAATATCTGATATTCCTGTTGTAAATGTGACCAGGTATTTCTTTTCCATGAAGCACTGTGGGCTTTCCTGTTCCCCCTGTTTGCTTAATGTTTCATTTTGCTCTCAAGTGTTACCAATTGATGGCAGTCCTGTAGAGAGTGTGAGTTCATGTCATGTATAGAGTGTAGAGTGCTGGGGCTGAAATCCTGTGCAGATGCCACGTTAAATAAATCCTCTTTTTACACATGCAGGTACAACAGAATAGCTCGGGAATGGACTCAGAAGTATGCGATGTAATTAAAGAAATTATTGGATAACCTCTACAAATAAAGCTAGGGGAACTCTGAAAGAGAAAGTCCTTTTGATTTCCATTTGACTGCTTTCTATGAGCCCACGCCTCATCTTCCCCTGTGCACATGTTTACCTGATACAGCAGTGCTGCGTGTTGTACATACTTGGAACAACAAACTAGAAATACTGTATTTCCCCGTACCAACATTGACTCCTAGCAGAGAAGTGTGTGTGTGAAAAGCTGGTTCTTCAGTCATAACTTTGTGAGCCTAAAAGCATTCCTTGCTGAGTTAAATTGGGTAATCAAATGGGAGCGGGACGTGTTCGGGTGGCTTTCGGATTTCTTAGGGACAGTGTTGCTGGTCCATGAAGGATTTTTAAGTGGAATCCTTTTAAACTCATAACAGTTATGAAAAGCAAGGTGAAGAACTTGAAGCTGTTTCTGTATTCATTTTATTCTGAAGGACCTACACCCTAGGTAAATGTTATGACCAATGAGAAGCTGTACCCACATCCTGTGTTTAAGGTCTAAGTTTAACCGGTCACCATTTAAATGGATTGGAGCTATTAGTGCATCAAGTGATGTTGATTTGTTTCAACTCTCTCCCTCCCTTCATACTTCTTTTGGTTTGTATGTGGTTTCTCAGTTAATACCTAGCTAATAGCTCTTATTTTTTTCTTAAGTTTTTTAACTGCTTAGGTCTTTCTGGATGTAAGGGTAAAAAAAAAAAAAATCAATCCATTTGACAGAAAACTTGTGTGTATTTAAAGACCCAACTGCTCCCCTGGAGCTTGTACGTTCAAGAATGATTAATCTGTGTAATAAACTGATTACTACAGTCATTACATATAACTTTGTGTGAATAGGCTTTTAATTTTCAGAGCAGTTTGTTACAGGCTTAAACTAACGGTGGATTTCTCTTTAAAAACAAAAAAACAAAAACCAACTTTTGGGTTGAAGTCGTGAAGCAGTTTGGTTTGCATCACACAAGGCACCTGAAGAGGCAAACAGGAGCTTGAGCACTTAGATGAAATCAGGATGTGTAGTGTGCCAGGAACTTTGACTGTTAAACCAAATAAGCAGTTTACTAAATGCGAATCAGAGTGACATTTTACAAAGCCTGATGGTATTACTCCCACTTGCATGGGACCTAACACAATGCATATGTACTGTAGGTAAGTGAAACCTTATGTAACTAAAAAAAAAAAAAAATGGATGTAAAAGGGTAAAAAAAAGAAAAAACCTACCAAACACATCAGCACAAACTTTCATAAAATGTAGCTTTTACATAATTACTTTGCACTAAACATTTGCAAATGTTCATACAGTTTTAAATTGTACTTGTATGTGTCTTTTTTTTTTTTTTTTTTTTGGAACAAAGTCTTCACTTGAATCTAGTGGAAAAAAAAAATGTAGTTTGAAACTTTTCTTTGTATACAAGTGTATTTGCCAGCATCGTTGGTGTGACAGTAGGTGAGTCTGCAAGTTTATCTCCTCTTAGTAGAATTGTAACCCAAGCCATCGGGCAGGAGAGGCTGGAGCCGCTGGCTCTCCGGCCACAGGGTCTGTCCCAGCCATTCCCAAATGCATCTTGACACTCTTGCACAAACGAGGAATAAATGTCCACTGCTTTTGGTCTAACTCTGTTCCGCGTGTCTCATCTCTCGATGTGTTTGCAGCGCTGGAGGAGGCGTTTGCCCTCGTGCAGGGAGCTGTGTCCCTCTCCAGAGGCACGAGGAACTGCTCTCCTGGCGTGGGGACGAAAAGTGGCTTCACTGGAAAAGCACTGGAGCACGTGGCCCTGTGTCCTGGCTGAGGGGTGACAGCTGCAGGGGAGGGGGACAGTGGTGTGCAGGGCTGTGAACCTCGGGATGGGTCACCTTAAACCCCTGGCACTGGTGTTGGTGTTGGGCTGTTTGGAAAGTGGTGTGTGGCCCTGGATAACACCTGTGGCATTGTCACAACTGGAGTGTGAGCTGGTGGCCTGGAGCTGTGGCCTTGCCTTTGCTGACCTGTTGTAATGGACCCTCCACTACACACCTTGGCCAGGAGTGTCAGTTTATCACAGAATGTTCTGAGCTGGAAGGGACCCCTGAGGATCATCCTGTGCAGCTCTGAAGTGAACGGCCCCTACAGGGATAAACCCACAGTGTTGGCATTATTAGCACCGTGATCTAAGGGAGCTAATCTCAGGATTGCCTTCCCAGGCTTTTCCATGGGGTCACTGAGTAGTACAGGGAGGGGGTTGGACTGATTGCAAACCTTTTTAGGGGGATTCTCTTTAACTGCTTTGCAGCTGAGCCACCCAAGAATGACTTTTATACCAGATCTTGGCATTGGCAGTTACTGGGAGAGATCAGAATCCTGTACAGGGAGGAGAGAGAAGAGGGAGCTGTGACACTGAGGGGCATGAAGGGTGGGCAGAAGTTGCATCCATGAGGTGACAGGAAGTTAATAAGCATTGAAATAGTCCCGAGCATTGAAACAGCTTCAGCTCAGATAATTTACTAACAAGTTTCTGTTGGTGTCACTGGAAGTGAAAATTGTTAAACAGTTCAGACTTTCTTTGCTGGTGGCATGACCAAGTTGTGCAGTAAAAGCCAGTGGTGGTGTTTGAGGAGGGAGGATGTACTCTATCCCTTGTGAGGGTTCACCATTTGTGAGGGTTGTACTGTAAACTAGATGAAGGAACCTTTTGTTCTAACATTTAACTGAAAACCTGACCCAGCTTAGCTATTTTTGGGACTAGAAACTTACTCCTTTTAAGCTGTACCTTGAGAGTGTTCTAATGTCAAACAGCACATGAGGCCAGGGTCGTTGCCTTTCTAGGAATTCTGGGCTTGTCATGTCATCAGCCTTTTCTGTCCCTGTGCAGTTTTTTTACTCGATGTAGTATTTTGAGTTGCCTGCTTCCCTTTGCATGGCTTTCCTTGTGCTGGGCCTTCTGTGGATGTAGATTGGTCATGCAATTCCCTTTTTTTTTCCTGTCATGTGCTAAGCAAATGTGTTTTATTAAAAAAAAAAAAGAAAAAAAGCAAAGCTGGGTTGCTTTGATTCCCCCCAGCTCTGGCAGCAAAGCTGGAACGCTGCCTGGATACATTCCTGGTGCTCATCAGTGCCCATCCACTGCATGGAGTGACCCCCGAGGAGGAACATGATCCCATGTATTTTGGAACCTCTCCTAGTTCACTTGTTGAGTCGGCTTAAACATTCCTATGGCTCAGAGCCTCTGTGGACCTGCGGATTGGGATAGAGCTGATCCTGTGCACCACTGGAGACCTGATTACTGTGCTTGAAACACTCAGCTTGTCCTTCAGTGGGATGTGCTGCTTCATTTCTGTCACAGCTTTTTGGCAAGGCAAGAGGGATTCTTTTTTTTTTTTCCTAATATTTTTAAATGTTATCATGTTATCCCAGCATTTCCAGGGTGCATCCTGAAGTGTCCTTGGCCTCTTATGTTCAGTCGGGAGCCTTCAAATGATGTGTTAAAAACAGCAGGACTGAGTTGGATATGACCTTGTGTCCCTAGTGTGCTCAGCTAACAGTGCTCTGTCCAGCAGCTCCAAATCCTGTGGTTTTCCTGGTGTTTGGCAGCTTTGGATGCAGACAGTAATGCCTGGCTGTGGGTTTGGATGGTCTTGGTCATCTTTGGCAGCAAAACAACTCTAGAGCTGCCCTTGTTCCTAGTTCTGATGTGTGGAAGAAGATTGGAAGCCTAAAGGAAAGCTTTACCCAGTTAAAGGTGGATTTCCTTGTGCCCTGAACGGCTCTTGCTGGGAAGAACAAGGCAGGAGACCTGGGAGTGTGGGGGATGCAGAAGAAAACTGCTCAAAGGAATTGTAACTAAAGAACCAGGATAACAAACCACCTCTGACCAGGCTCAGGAGGAGGAACTCTTGGTCAGGCTCCAGGAATGCTCTTGTGTCCAGGCACAGCTTGGAAGTAACTTGGAGAACAGAAGCCCAGAGCTGTATCTGAGCAGAAGGAAGGCTGTCTGAATACAGAACCTTGGAGAAGTCTTCTCATCCTTCAGCATTAGGGAAACCTCCCTCCGTCTCCTACAGGTGGCTGGAATGGAGTTTCATCCCCCCAGTTACTGCTGCCTTCCAGTCCTTGGCTCCTTTGGGTAGGTTTGGAGCAAGTCGGTGCTCAAAGCTGGAAATCTCAGTTGTTGGCGTTTGGCAGAAGGGCTTTCCTCCGGGGAATGCACAGGGCCAGGAGCATTGATGGTGCCTGATGGGAGGTTAAAAGCAGGACAAGTCCTGCTGTCCAACCTTTGGGTGCACAGAAACCAACCCCTGTGTGAGTGGCCACACTCGGAGGCTCCGGGAGGGATCCCTGCAGCTGCCCCTGCCCTCACCTGGAAGTGTGTGTGACTAGATCTGTGTTAACACTGCCTGTACTCTTGTATTGTGTTGCAATTTGATCACCATTAAATAACTCCCTTAAACTTACTGTGGCTTGATTGCTTTTTTTTTAACCCATTTATTTTGGCTCATGTTGCTTCTGTTCCTCCTGTGGCTGCTCTGTCCCTTCTCCCTGATGCTCCAGTTCTGTGCTGTCCCTCTCTGTTATCTCCAGTCACCTTCATCTTGGCTTTTCCAGCTCCCTGTGAAGCCTGGCGTGCTCTGCTCGTGGTCAGGGCTTTGTGGGTGACCTGGAGTGGTCTTGATGATTGTCTGCCTGTGTCCTCATGCAGAAACACACTTTCACCCAGCCCAGTGCTGACCCCTTCCTTCTTGGAAGTTGTGACTTACTAGGAAGTTTGTTGGTGCTTTGATGTGGTCACAGGCTGTGTCCAGCACCCCAGTCCCTGACCCCTGGGCTCACTGCTGTGTAGAGCTGGGATCAGCTCTGGAGTGAGAGCACAAGGCACGTGTGGTGGTGGAAGAGGCCAGAGCTGTCTTGGCTGTTCACGAGTCCCCACGACTCATGGCATACTCTTCCTCGGATTTGGCACCCACAGGTTCTATTTTATTGTGTTTCTGCCTCTCTGTCCCCTGCCCCTTCCTGTGTGAGAGTATTTCGATTTTATTGTTTTTGTAGTTGGAAGAAACCATCTCTGTCCAGGTGAGCTGTCAGCTGGATGTGGATCCTGCCAAGTCGCTGATGGGATTGACCCTGCTGGATTTAACACTTGATAAAGCTCCGTGGGAGTTTTTTCCTGTTGTAACCCCAAATACCAACATAAAACATTCAGTGTTTCAGCTTGCAATCCTTTCTTGGAAAATACTGATGGAGAAACTGTAGGAACTTCTCCAGATCCCTGCTGGGTGCCTCACAGGAGGATGGGCTTTTGCCAAGTGGGTTTTATTTGGTTTATTTTGGGGTAATTTTTCAAATTAGAGATTTATTTAGGTTGGAAAAGACCTCCAAGATTGAGTCCAACCATTGCAATCTGGGCTGACATAAAACAGGTAAGAACAGACACTGTATTTAAATGCTAAAATCTTCCCTCAAGTCAAATCCTGTCCCGGTTAAGTAATTCCACTGAACTGCTGTGTTGGCCTTCCACTAGGAGAGCCCGAGTCCTTACCCAGAGGTTTATTGGAAAGGCCTTGTCTGGCTCTCCAGTGGCACAGCCTCAGCCCAGCCCCAGGGAGGAGCACCTCCCAGCATGGAAATGATGTGGGATGAGCCTTGGTGAGGCCCTTTTGGTACAGAAAAGGGGCTTTGCTGTGGGGTTGAACTTCCTCTGCTTTGACCACGTCCTCACGCAGAAGTGTCCTGCTGCTCCAGGGAGTGACTTCCATCACCCCTCCATGAAAATTGCTACTCTGCTTCCTTTTTACTGCTGTCTCTTTTCCCTTTTTCTCCTGGCAGAGTTGGCTCTCTGCTGGGCTGTGCCCCTTCCAGCCTGGGCCTGAGCTGCATTAGCAGCAGCTGAGCCCTGACACCCTCCTGGCTGAGCCCTTGGCTGGGTGACAGCAGCTCTGGGCTGTGACAAACACAGACCTGGGGCTGTCATTCCAGTCGTAGCTGATGAACTCTGGGTGCAGGGAGAAGGTTTGGGAGCAGTAATGGCACACATTTGGCTGCCTCTGAACTTGGCACTGGGGATAAAATTCCTACCTCTGCCTGGATGCTGCTCCTGAGTCCATTTTAGGGTGTCAGGGTGTGCCCAGTGCCTGCTCCAACTGTGCTGTGGGGATGCTCAGGGGAGCCTGGGAAAGAGAAGCAGCCCCAGGACGTCCGACCTGGCTCTGCCTCCCACCACCTGACTGATCTGTGAAGGGTCTCGTAGCGTCTCTCATGGAATTCACAGAATCACAGAATATTATGAGTTGGAAGGGACCCACAAGGATCATCTAGTCTAACTCACCATCTAACACCTGTGCAGAGACCGAGAGCACATCCCAGAGCGTAACGCCAGCCTAGATCCCTCACAGTCTAGCAGGCCACTCCGAGCCGGAAGGGGCCCAGGGTCATCCAGCCCTACACCCCAGCCAGAGCCATTTGGGACCATTGTCCCAAACAGATTGGAATAGGACTGGGGTGATGGGGAGCTGGAAGCCTCTTGGGGCTATCCAGCCCTCAAGGGAGGATCCACTTGTACAACTGCTGTAAAACTACTTGGTGTTTCTAGGTTTGGGGTTCTTTTCCTAGCTCTGCCTTTGGCCTGTGCCCTTCCTTCCAGTTGCAGTTTGTTTGCTGGGAGAGGAGAGGTGCTGAGACCAGGAATCCTCAAATACCTCAGTGTAAACAGGGGGTCTGATGAATTCATGCCCAAGGCAAGCGTTTTCCAGAGGTAAAACCACTCAGACCCAGAACCTCCTTCCAAAGGATCCATCCCTCCTGCCTGTGGCTGCCTGGCTCATGGGATCACTGGAAGCTCCAGGACTTCTCTGAGAAGGAGCCAAGAATGGACTCATCTCCTCCCCACACCCTGTAAAGGCCCCGAGGCTGAGACAGCTGTTGAGGCGTTTGCTGTGCTGCTGGACAGGCTGGATTTGGGCTTTGGGGTCATACAGGTCCCTGCCCTGTGCAGGCCCTCGAGCTCCCAACCCTCTCCAGGTCCCCTGGACTCTGGCCAGGCAGGAGTGTCTGGCTGCCTGTGGCTTTGCCCGGGAGGATGGGAATGCTGGAGTACCTGTTCCCAGGCATGTGCCTGCAGGGAGGAGGTCAGGGATGCTGCTCCAAGCAGGGATGTGGCACACTGGCTGCTGTCATACCTTCACCAAGGGCCACAAAGGAGGCTGCAAGGGACCCCTTGAGTGCTGGGGGGAGTCAGAACACAAGTTCCCCTTGTAGCAGCGCTGCTGAGGAAACAACGATAGGGGAATCACAGAGACAGGGCCTGGCTTGTGTTGGAAGGGTTTCCAGGCCCTGCCATGGGCAGGGACACCTCCCACTATCCCAGGTTGCTCCAAGCCCTGCCCAACCTGGCCTGGAACACTTCCAGGGATGGGGCAGCCCCAGCTTCTCTGTGCCAGGACCTCCCCACCCTCACAAGGAATAATTTCTTCCCAATATCCCACCTCTCCCTGCCCTCTGGCAGTGGGAAGCCATTCCCTGTGTCCTGTCACTGCAGGCCCTTGTCCCAGGTCCATCTCCAGCTCTCCTGGAGCCCCTTTAGGCTCTGGAAGGGACTCTAAGGTCTCCCTGGATCTTTCTCTTCTCCAGGCTGAAGAACCCCAGCTCTCCCAGCCTGGCTCCAGCCCTCGGGGCCCGTTTATGTCTGTCCTCCCCGTGGAAGGGACAGGCTGGGATCACAAGGGGACAAGCAGCTGGACCCCCGTGGGGAAGTGGCATTTATCACTCAGGTGGAATTTCTGGGATCAGATTTGGACTTTCCAGCTGGGACTGGAACAGGCACAAAGGGGAATGCCAAACAAATGTGTGCTGGGAGGGGGGAGGATGACGACCAGGGGAAGGAAGCTGGGGGACAGCAGAGTGCCCGTCTGCAGACCGTGCCCTCCATCGCGTCACTCGGTGTGGATGAAACAAACACGGCTGGAAAGAGGAACTATTCCCTCAGCGGGGCCCAAAGCAGCAAATAGCCCTCAAAAAGGAGGGATGAGGGGGTCCCGTTTCCCGGCGGCTCCGCTCCCCGCGGCCGTGCGGGGGCAGCAGAGGCCGGGAAGCGGCGATCCCGATCCCGAGGGATCCCCCGCTGCCAGCGGCACCGCGGGCCCCGCGCTTCGGGAACCTGCTCTCATTAGTGGCTTTGTTGCGAGTTGTTATTTCTATATCGTATAATCTTTGAAAGCCCGAGTAGAGCAGATGTTCTCCGCCATGCTCTAGCCCCTCCAAATCCTCTCCTAAGTGTCTCTTGCAGGCACAAAGAGATCGTTCTGCTGCTGTGGCTGCTCAGCATCCCCCAAGAAACCCACTGAGGGGGACAGGGGTGGCAGAAGGTGCCTCGAGCGCGGGTGATATGGGACATCACGGACATCAGCTTATTGCTGTCCTCTCTTGCGGTGTCAGGACTAGGATGGGGGACGCTGGACCTTCCCACCACCCACTGTCTGGCAGGAGCAGCCTCAGCTTGGCCACCCCTCCCTCCAGCAGCCATCGCCGGTGCCAGTGCCCCGCTGGCAGGGGGCACCTCGGGGCTGTGCAGCGCCAGGCTGGGATTCAGCCCCCTGGACCCTCACACCCCTGCGGGGAGCTCCCGGCACAAGGGGTGTCCCTGCCCCGCTGTCCCACAGCTGGGCTGCAGCCTGGGGGGCACCAGCTCCCCCCTCCTCGGCCTGGCTCATTCCGTGTCCTGCCATCTTGTGCCTGTGAATAATTCACCGGCCCCGGCCCCGTTGTTTCCTCGCAGGTATTTATAGCCCGTGATCACGTCTCCTTGGAGGCAGCTCGCTCCGCCGCCGTGTAAATTTAGCTCCCGTCGTCTCTCACATGTCATGCCCTCCAGCCCTTGCGGGAGCCCGTCCGTGCGGCGGGGGCTGGAGCCCCCACATCCCTCTCTCCCCTGCAGCCCACCCAGGGCCGTGGCAGCGGACACGGGGATGCCGTGCCGTGTGTCCCCGTGGCTGCCGGGCCCTGGACGCCGGGACAGCTCAGCTTCCCTTCGGCAGCTGCACGGGGCCGCCGAGCCCTTCAGCTGCTGCGGCACGGGGGATGCTTTGAAATTCCTGGGCTGCCATCTGTGCTCTGCAAATCCCCCGCTCTGACGGCTGCGGGTGGACCCGCTTCCGGACCCAGCGATGGGGAGCTGTTATTGCCGCGCTCCTCCTCCCTTCCAGCGGCACATTCGGAGCAGCAGAAACATCCCCCCTCCTCCTGCTGTCTCCTTGACACACAGCCCTGTGCTCTGCCCGACCTGGGCCACAGAGCGAGGAGGAAATAGGGTGGCTGTGGGGGCTCGGGTGGATTGTTGTGCCACAGGGTCTCCCCGAGTCCCCAGGGCACTGGGTCTGGCATCCTTGTCCTCCCTGAGTAGGAGACATGGACCCGGGGCTGCAACTTCAGCTCGTGGCCCTGCTGTGCTGCCCGCAGGTGAACTCCGAGGGTGGGGACCAGTGGGGACTCATCCTGCTCAGCCACTGGAGCAGTACATAGGGCAGTGTCCCCAGCGCCGGGAATGGGGCAGGAGCAGTGCAGGTGTCCCGGGCACCCTCAGGGCTCAGCTCCCACAGGACATCCCACTCCCCCACCCCAGGGACCCTGTCTCCAGCCTGGGGTCTGCATGAACCACAGGGAGACACAAAACCAGCAGGGCCAAGCACTGTTCCCCCTCCCCTTTCCGTGACACTGGTGTGCTAATACCCTCCGTGTGGTGCCCTGGCTTGCCCCAAAACTCACCCTGAGGGGTACTGAGGGGACAAGGCTGTACCCAAGGGTGCCGAGATGGCAGCGAGGGGCCACCATCCCCAGCACAACCCCCTGCTCCTTGCGCTTTGAACGGAGGGAAGGTGGCAGTGGCTCCCCGGGCTGGCGAGGGAAGAAGGGGGGGTACGTTTGCCAGCGCCGAGCGCGGGAGGTAATTAATGAGCATCCCGAGCTGCCCCCGCTGTGCCTCCAGCCCCCCAGGACCCTCGGCCCGAGGCGCGGGTACCGCCTGCTCCTGCCGGCGCTGGGGGCCGGGGGACCTGGCGGCACGGGGCCTCGTTAATATTTTAGGAGCTCTTTTGTCCGCAGGGGATGGGGAGGCTCGTTGGCAATCGCCTTTCATCTCCGTGAGGCCTCCGCGCGGGCTCCAGCCTCTTATCTGCCGCCTCCTCGTCGCTTCGCTACAGCTCGTTATGGGGCTTGGGTGGTTGTTTTTTTTCCTGGGAAGGGCTGGAAAAAAAGCCTGGCTGCTCCTGGCCAAAGGGCATCCGCCAGCCGCGCTGGTGGCAGCTGCTGAAGCATCCCCACACGGCTCCTGCCTGCCTGCTGCCGTCCCTCCACCGCCTGCTCCAGGGCTGCAGCCCCTGCCTGGGCTGGGCTCTGCCAGGGGATGAGGCTGGATGTGTTCCCAGAGGTCCCAGGAAAGGCTTGGAGGCGACTGCTGAGCCTGGGCTGCAGTGGTGGCAGGGAGAGGAGTGGGAGGTGTCTGTGCGGGGGGTGTGTATGGGCTGCCTGCCTGTGCCATGGGTGAAACCAGGGACCACCCAGGACTGTGCCAAGGGGTCAGTTGAAGCCCCATCGGCTGTGGGGGATGCCTGGTGTGGCTGTGTAACTCCAACCCTGGTGCTTCCTGGCTGGCTGAAAGCTGCATTTCTGCTGTCCCCCAGAACTGGTGAGTGTGGGCAAAGCTGGGAGAGCAGGGAGTGCCCTTGGAAAAGGTCTGGCTCAGCCCTGGGCCTTTTGCATGATTCTCTCTTGCTCCTCTCCTGGCTTCTCTTGCCACCTTGGGCAATGCCTGGCTGTTCCCAAGTCCTACACTTTGTGGTCTTTGCTCCTCTTTGCTTCCCCAGCCAGTGCTGCTCATGATGCCCCTTCCGTGGTGCCAGTCCCAGATGATCAAGAGGTGTTGGCAGCTCAGGATCTCTGCGTGGGGTCCCTGGGGGTCTCTAGATGACACCTCCCACTCTCTACAGGCTCTACTAAGGACTGTGTTGCCTCCCTCTGCCTCTGTCCATCCCCTGTATCACAGAAGGATGGTGCAAAAGGACTCACCTTGTCCTGGAAGAAACCCACTCCCATACCTGACCATCTCCAGTTCTGGGAACGGCCTTGGTAAGGACAAGACATGGCTGTCCACATGTCTGTCCCACCAGAGCTGAATATGAGCAAGAACTTGAATTCCCAGAGGAAATCCGGCTGAAGGCCTTCAGGCGACTTTGCCGGCTGTGTCCTGCCAGAGCTGACAGCTTCTTCCCATGGGAAGGTCCTTCCCCATCACCCAGTGATGCACAGGAGGGTTCAGAGCTCCTTCACCCCACACCCCAGCTGCAGGCACACTGTCAGGGACTGCTGCTGTGCCCCGGGGAGGCGGCGTGCTCCCAGTGCTGGCACCACTGCCAGGTCACCCCAGCTGGCAGTCCAGGCTCGGGGACCACAGGGAGGGCTGGCGCCTGCGCTCAGGAAGGCGGTGAGCTCACGGGTTTAATTTTCTCAAGGCTTCGTTCGGCTCTGACATGTGATCCTCGCTACAGGAAGGACGCAGCGAATGCGTCGTCCCCTGGGGCTGGCTGGCTCGACCTTGTGGGAAGAGGTAAGAGCACAGCACGGCTTTTCCACCCCGCTGGTGTTGCTTCCAACAGCAATTTAATATCTCCCTGATAACCCAGGCTGAGTTTCAGGCACCATTAAAAAAAATGAAGCATCTGCTGATAAAAGTCAATGTCCTCAGTTGAGATTCCCAGTGTGGGTCTGCACGGCTGGCCCCGCACCACAGCTGCCCATCACCAGCCACAAGCCCGTCCTTGTCCTCTGGAAGGGACCTGATGCTTTCCTGGAAGGGCAGTGGGACCATGGGGACTCCTTGGTGTGGGAGCTGTGGCAGCTCCAGGCCACCCCATGGCAAAGCTGACTTCGCTCCCCTCAGCATCCCAGACACCTCTGAGGGGTCCCACCCAGGTCTCACCCCAGGGCAGATGCACAGGGGCTTTTCCCAATCAGGGGAAGGGCTGGTATGCTCCTGCTGGGTGTGCACAGTCACCTCTCTGTAGACCAGCACAGGCAGTTGGGATAGGGCTCACTTTGGGTACAGCAGGATTGGAGATGGGCTCATCTGCCCAGGCATGGGCCCCCAGGCTGCTCTGGCCACACACATCTCTGCTCTGTGGCCTCAGTCCCCAGGGTTCCACTTGCTGAGCTCGGTTCTCCAAACTCACTGATCCAGGCTCATTTCCATGGGTTCAAATCCCTCTGTGGGCTCCCCAGGACCTCCAGAATGGGGGTTCCCTGGGCATGGCCTACTGGACACGGCTCTCCGGGCTTGGTTCTCCAGGCACACCTTGCTGGAGGTGATTCTCCAGGCACACCTTGCCAGATGTTCCTCCCAGGCTCGATTCCTCGGTGGTTGTTCCCAGCTGCCTCCCGGGGCTCTCCCCATCACCCGGTGCCAGCAGAGGGCCTCCCTTACCAGCGCAGCACCGACTGCAAATTACAAAACGCATTATCTATTTGGCAAAACTTTGTGCAAGGACCAGGAAAAGGGCTGGAATCTGTTCTCCTCCAGGAGACCGGAGACAGCGTGTCCCCCCCGGCTTCTGTTTTCAATGCCAGCGCTCAGCCGCGTTAAAGCCGTGGGAGCGTTCGTCATTAAAATGGCAATTGAGGAGCCCGGCAATAAATTTAACATCATAAAAGGCTCTGGGAGGGTCTCGCTCATCTGTTGCTCTTCAAAGAAAAGTGTTAGTTGCTTCCGAAAAAAAAAAAAAAAAAAGGAAGAAACAGGTGAGACGGGACGGGGTGTCAGCTCTCCCTGACTGCTGGGGCGCTCGGGGAGCTTGGCCGGGGAGAGGTGACTTTTTGGGGTGCCCATCGGGCTGGGTGTGCTGGAGGAGAGGGCATTGAGGCTGGGGCTCTTTCCAAGCGATGAGGTTTTCCTCTCCGGGTCCGCGTGTCGCAGCGGGATGAGCATTCTGGGGGAACACCTCCCCCTGTGCCGGGGGGGTGCTGTGCCCGCCGTCCCCAGGGAATGAGGGACACCCAGCAGGCAGGGTGACACCGGGCAGGGACCCCTGCTCTGCCCCGCACCCCTGCGGCGACGGTGGGTCCTCCCTGGGCTGGGACCACCCCGCTCCCGCCGCCAGCCCCCGCCGATAGCCATCATCTCCCAACGCCAGGCTCTGGCCGCCGGCGTCTGCCGGCAGAATTAGCCGTCGGATTGGAACCGTTCGCTAAATAATTCAGGAGGTTTCTTCCTTTTTTTTTTTTTTTTCGCGAGAAAGCTGTTTTCTTTCCTTTTTTTTCCTTAAGGTCGGAGTGTTTTCCAGGCTGGGTTTCCATCGAGGGGGGGTGTGGACACGCTCAGGCAATACCGCCATGTGTTTACAGCTCAGCTCCCGGCGTTATTTAGGGATTGTAAAACCACAGCAGCTCTCTCGCTCGCTCCCCCTCGCTCGCCGCAGCCAATTTTTTTCCTCCATGCGGCTCTCGTTGCAGCGGCAAAGGTCAACCCCGCTCCTTTGAAAGCAGCACCCCCCCCTCCCTTATCAGATTTAGGAATCCTTGGGGGAGGCTGAAGCCGAAGCGCAGGCAAAGCCAGCTGGCCGTGCTCCGGCCTGGGGGGGCGGAGGGGCTGGAGGGAGGGAAGGAAGGAAGGATGGAGGTGGCTGCGCGGGAGGAGGAGGGCGGTGGGATGGGGCAGCACCGACAGCAGCGAGCGCGTGAATAATGGGGGCGCAGATAATACAGCTGATTAGCGATGGCGAGGAGACGCCGCGCCGGGCTCGGGGGTAGAGGAGGGGGGGTGGAATTGATGTCAGGATAAAAATCGCTGCCGGGGTGAAGACAGCGTGGCTGGGGGTGAGCATGTGGGGAGGCTGAGGGGAGTCCCATAGCAAAGGGATGGGGGTCTTGGCAGAGGGGTGAGCCCTGCAGAAGAGGGTTGGGGGGTGCGGCGATGGAAGTGTGGGGGGGAGGTCACAGTGATGGGATGAACCCCATGGAGGCGGGCTGGGGGCTCACGGGAACGGGGTGAGCTCCATGGAAGAGGGGTGAGAGTTGTGGCAAAGGGTGAGCTCATGGAACCGGACTGGGGGTCACAGTGATGGGATGAGCCCCATGGAAGGGGGTTGGGGGATCACATCTATGGAGGCCCCACAGTGGAGGGTTGGGGGGTCACAGTGGTGGGACGACTCCCTTGGAATGTTGTAAGGGGGTCACAGTAATGAGCTTCACAGTGGAGAGACGGGACTCGTGGGAGAGGGGTCACCCCTACTGAAGAGAATTGAGGGTCCTTGATGCAGGATGAACATCATGGAAGAAAGTTGCAGGATCACATCAACAGGAGACCCACAGAAGAGGGTTGAGGGTCACACCAATGGGATGAGTCTCATGGAAGAGTGACACAGGTCAGGGAAACCGTGAGCTCCATGGAAGAGAGCTGAGGTTTGTGGCGGAGGGATAAGCCCATGTAAGAGTTTTAGAGGGTAATATATAGTGATGGGATGAGCCCCATGGAAGTGGGCTGGAGGTCACAGTGATAGGATAGGCTGAGGGATGGTGGTCACAGGTAGAAGATAGGGTCCATGGCAAAGGTCTGGGGACTATGACAGGGCATGGGGAGTGTGTGGTTTCCTGGGGTCTCCTGCTCAGGGGGAAACTGCCAGCCCTCTGCCCACTCCCTGAGCTGGCCAGCCCAGGGGCACCTTAGCGAGACTGAGCACAGGGAGAGCTCCAAGGGGTCCCAGCCACCAATGGGGTGACCAGGGGATGGCAGAGCAGTGGTTTTGGGGGTTCCTTGGGAAGAGGGAATGAGGCAGAGAGAGCAGGGTGAAGGCAGAACCCAGGAATGGGACAGATCCCAGATGTGGGGTAGGAGGCCCTGTCCGTGCTGTGGGCAGCCCTGGCCCTGGTGCCGGATGCTCCCCTGGAGCCATTCCCTGCTGGTCTTGTCCTGGCCCAGGCACCACTCACGCCTTCAAACTTTGCCAGCGGATGGTTTTTAATTAAATCCAGAAGGCGCTGCTCCGCGCCCCGGCCCTTCAAGGATGGATGACCACTGCTCACATCCTCCGCCTTTGGTCTTCCTGGCTGCACAGTTTGACGCGGGGAGATGAAAGTCCCTCCCTGCCAAAAAAGCACCAGAAAAAAAGGCCGTCATAAAAATCACACCGCCAAGACGGCCCTGGATGAGGGTCCAGAGAGGTGCTGGCAACCAGGAGCCGTGGCCGGAGCCGAGCGCCATCCTGGGGAGTGGGGCCATCACATTCAGCCCTTCTAAAAATAACAGCTCAGAGCGCAGCGAGTGCCGGGCGTCTAACTGGAACCAGCTTTCCAAACTCCCAGCTGGAAGTGGCTTTCAGAGCCTGCACCAGCCTTTCTGGGAAAGAGCAATTAAAAATAGCGAGGGACTGAAAGCGCCATCCCTGCTGCTCATCCTGCCCCTGTGTGGGGAGGACATGGGGAGCTGGATTTGGGTTTGCAGGACAGGTGTTTCCCTTTGCTCAGTTTGGAAAGACCAGCAGGGCCTGGAGATGGGGCTGGAGGAGTGTCGTGGGGGGATTCAGCCTCCCTGATTCCAGAGAAGGGGAACAGTGAGCCCAGAACCCCCTCAGGAAGAGACATTGTCACCCACTGTTTGCCAGCAGGCTGGAGTTGGAGCTGGAAGTGGAGTTGGAGCTGGGACCACATTCAGGCTGGAACCCAGAAGGGAAAAGGACGGGTTGTCCCAGGGAAACTGGATAGGGCAATATCCTGCAGCCCCTTTCCTGCTGGCTGTGGTGGGGGCTCTGAGCATCTCACATGGGCTCTAGACCTTCCACCCACATGGAATCCAACCCATCTATCCCCACATGAGATCCAGCACACCCACCCACATGGCTCCTGCACATCCATCCCTATGGGCTCCAGCCCGTCCACCCACACAGCTCCAACATATCCAATCCCACAGACTCTAGAACATTCACCCACATGGGATCCAACACATCCACCTATATGAGCTCCAGTTCTGTGGATACTCCACCTCACCCAAAGCTGTGATTGGTGCTGGACCCCTGCCTGAAGAGAAGCTGGAGACAGCCCTGTGCAGGTTTAGCCAGTGGCGCCTGCCTGATGCATTATGCCAAACCTGTCACCTCTGTACTCAGCCACCATTCATTCCACTGACATGGAGCCTGAATCCCCAAGCACTGCCATTCCCACTCCTTCTGCTCCCCAGCTCCACACTCGCTCCCTTTCCTCACCACCAGTCTGGTGTTCGGTCCCTCCCTGGCTGGGCCAGCCCAGTCCATGGGGTACCTTGGCTGGGCACCCTCTGGGCTGCTCCTGGCATCCATGTGCTCACACTTTCCCCGAGCCGTGGGTCTCCTGCCAGTGTCTGCCTGTTCTTCCTTCCACCTCCCTAATGAGAGCAAATGGGGCCAGGGCAGAGCCCCCGAAACTCCCCCAGCGGCGGCTCCCCGGGCGCTCGTTTCCTCTCCGCTGCGCTCGTCTCGTTACGTCCTAATTCCCTAACGAAGGGCCATGAGAGAGGAAGTCTTGCGGAAGCCCGTCCTGGCAGCAGCTTTCCCGCTACCAACCCGCGCTTTGGCTCTGGCAGAACGTGATTTCCTTGGGATCAGACAAAACCTACTTCATGTTTTTGGTCTGGCATTAACCACACCACTCTCCTCCCCATCACTCAGGGCTCCACCGTTCTCCTTTCCAATTTCATATTTATTCAGGTTGCAAGCAAGGATGTCCCACACCCCCCTTGAAAATACTGGAAAAATGCTTATGTTTTCCCACGGCACCAGCATGCCATGGATTTCCAGGTGCCTTCCAGGAGCGCTCCCTGTGTGCCTGCAGCTAAGAGGCCGCCATTGGTACTGATGTCCAGATGATGTCCTCCTGGGGATGCCAGTGTTTTGGGATTGCCCTGGGACAACAGCTGTTGTGTCCCAGTGGTTTTCTGAAATCCTCTCTTTTCCTTTTTTCCATGGTCCAGGGAGTTTCTGCATCCCTCGGCTTCCCTCACCAAGTCTTTCTATCTCCCGCAGACTCCTCTTCCTCCCTCACTGACAGACAACATCCACAGATCCATGAGAAAGAGAGTCCATGTGAGGAGCCGTGTGAGCCCCTCGAGGTTGGGACAGGGTTCTGGAGCAGGGATGGATGAAAGGACACCACTGAGGGTGGGCAGTTGTTGAAGAGCAGTTCCAACAGTGACATGTTCAGCCCAGCTCCTGCTGGCCGTTCCTGCCAGCAATGGACGTACATCCACTTCTGCTGCAAAGCTCAGGATAACACAGGAATTCGCCCCTGAGCTCTTTCCTGAGGAGGCTCTGCTCCAGCCAAGGGGAAGCCCAGGGCAGGGACTGCCCCAGAGGGGATTCCCACAGCAGCGATGGTCCTGCACAGTTCATGGGGAAGAGGAGCAGCTCACAGGTGCTGGTGGAGCCCAGGTAGGTGGAGCCCAGGCAGGAGCCTGTCAGAGATCAAAAAGGGAGCTGGGCTTTTCCTGCCTTTGCCGTGCTTGCTGCCTTCCCGCGGGGTTCGGCCCTGCCAGGTGAAGGCAGGAAGGCATCAGGCAGCACAGCAGGGCTGGGGGAGTAGCATGGTGGGGGGCCCAGCTGGTGCGTGGGCCCACGGAGAGGCTGCGCAGCGAATGGAAAAACAGGAAAACGGCTTCTTTAAACCCTCGAGTGCCTTGGGAAGGCAGGAGGGGGTGAGGAAGGAGGGCAGAGCCCGAGGGGAGCCTCTGCCCCTGGAGGAGGTGGAGAGACAGTGTTCCAGCAGGGAGTTGGGCAGGAGGAAGACAGAACCTGTGGGGCTGGATGAAGCACCAGTGACTGAGCCATACTGGTGACCACAAGCACTGCCAAAGCCACTGCTGGGTTGGGAGCAGGACTCTCCCAGTAGCCCCCACACCTCACCAAAGCTTGGTCCCCAGGAGCCATCAGCACACAGACAAAGCCCTTTCACCCCCCAGGCCAGAGCAGGGTCCCCGGGGTGAGGTGCAGGAAAAGCCCCTGTTCCTGGAGTCACCATCCTGCCTTGCCCAGGGCGTGGTTGGGACCTCTTCAGGGGAATAGGCTCCCCCTCCCACAGTTTCAGATGATCTGGGCTTGGTTCCTGACTCCTGATGGACCTTCTGGCTCATGGGGAGACCTCTGGAGGGCTCTGCAGAAGGAGATCTCTTCCAGACTGTCAGGTGTGTGCTGGGGTGAGATGTGCATGGCCAGGGTAGGGGGATGTCACTAATTTGTATCCATTCTATACATCCACATACATCCCCTGTCCATCCTTCCCCTCCTGCTCCCTCCCCACCCATTCCCCTGATGGAAAGTGATGGACAATAACAGAAGTCCTCCATTGTCTGATCCCCATTCCCAAGGGAGCACCTGTGAGGCAGCACAGCCAACCTGCTGGTGACCACAGGAGCACAGTTGTGCCTTAGCAGCCTGGGAAGCCTGAGTGCCCCTTATCATGGGATGGTAGTCAACAGCTGGAACTGGCCCTGCAGCATTCCAGGGTCTTGGATTCTGTCTTGGGAAGACATCCAGCATTGAGAAGACATACAGCCTACTTGGGACATAAAGAGAGTCTCTAGAAAATGACCACTGGGTAATATCTTCATGTCTCCAGAGCTGCCAGCTCAGCTCCTCAAGGATGTCACCACACCTGCCTTGATTTGAGGGCTCCCCTCTGGCTTTCTGCCTGTGGAAGAGCTGATCCCCCATGGCAGCTGCCCCAATTGCAGTGCTGTACACGTGATGTACACATCATGTCCTGGGCAACCGCTTCTGAGGGTGGCATCTCCTGGGGGCAGCTGACGGAGGGTGGACTGAGACCAGACCATGAGCTGGGTTTGTCCAAAAGAAATCATTTCCATGATGCACAGGTCAAAATGAAATCTCTGACCATGGGAGACAGTGGGAAAGGGCTAAGGAGGAATGGCAAAGGAGGAGGTGGCACCTTGAGCGAAGGGGATGGGAGGTGCTGCAAGGTGTGTTTGATTTCCAGGACGGCTTCAGTGAAGGACGTCCTGGCAGCACTGCACAGTTCCTCCCAGCTGTGCTTGTCTGCAACACAGCCATCCCTGCTTCCCCAAAATACTTGGGAGGGCTGGAGTAGGCCAACTCCACCACCCTCATCGATGCTGCAGGGAGCCTATTTTAAGCCTTGCTAACGTAGGAGGATTAAATTTGGCTGGCTGAGACACGTCCTGCTCCCAGCTGTCCCCCAGCCTCCCCTGAGGTTGGCAGCTCTGCCGCAGGCACGGCTCACGAGGCAGGAGGCTGCCCTGGGCCTCTGGGGTTGGCTGCTCTTTGCCAAAGGAACCCAAAACTGGGGCATCTCCTTGGACACAGAGACACCCAGCTTGGGTTGAGGGCAAAAACTCTGCCAGGTGTTGACATCAACAGGTTGACCCACAGGAACCTGGTGGGAAGAAGAACTCTGGTGTTATGGATGGACTTGAAGTTACCAAGGGGTTTCCAGCCCCATGGTCCCCTCTACAGTGCCTTTACCTGGAACAACTGCTCCTTGTCCCCAACTCGGGATCCCCCTGCCTATCAGGGATGCCTGTGCCCAGGGAGTCCTGCCAAGACATACAGATTGATTCGCCCCTTCCCATGGTGCTCTCAGGCCTCTCCCTTGCCCCTGCTCCCCCAGACTCTCACACATCACCCTCAAGCTCATTGTTTTATTGATTGACAGAGTGCTCATTGCTGGAGGCCTTCTGGAAGAACCTCACGGTAAATTGCATGTTCCCTGCATGGAATTCCCTGTCCGGTGCCAGCAGTGTGTATGTTTAAGCAAGTGTCACACCCAGCCATCGAGAGCTCCATCAGCAGCACCGCGTGGAGCCTGGGCAGCCCCGGACAGACGTTTGACAGGAGGAAATGAGGCAAGAGCTGATTTACACCCATCGGGACAGACCATCACCGGCTGCCATCGCTGATTCCCGCCGCAACCGGGAGCATCGCTCCATGGCTCTTCCTCCCTTTGCTCATTTGGAAGACCAGGGTAATAATCCCCATCACCTATTTTCGAGGCTGTTGTGAATTTTCATGAGCTCCCATCTGAACGGGGCTTTGAGCAGGAAAACTGCTGTATCAGCTCTAGGCAATGATAAACAATACTCAGCATTTACATATTCAAAGCACTTTGATTAACTCTTGGGGTTTAAGGACTTGAGTCGATTCCCACCCGACCGGAACGGCAGCTGGACGGGGCGAGGGGCGGACCTGGGGGAGAGCTGGGGGTTCACCCCGCCGGGCAGGGCCAGGAGAACCCAGCGACCAAGTCACGCGAAGCACCTCCTGCCTTAAACCCGTGCCTGGAACGGAGAAATAATAAATCCGGCTGGTCCTCGCCTGAGGGAAGGGGCAGATCCCGCCATTTGGAGTGGGGGCCGAGCGTGGAGGATCATCCGTTCTGCTGCAGAAGCTGTAACCAGGTGTTAAATAGCTGTGAAATGCTAACTTGATTCATGCAGGAGTTGCAAAATAAAGGTTTTTTTTTATTTCACTTAAAAAACCCCCCCACATTAAAATACTACGATGGGCCCACGCCTGCCCTGATGCACAGCGCCGTGACCTCCTCCCCAGCCGCCTGCTAATTCCACGGGGGCAAAAAGCTGCGGAGACCAAAGGCAGGAGCACGATTTAGCATTTTATTCAGCAGGGTTTTTTTTCTCTTTCTTACCAAGTCTTCCTAATTCCCTGGTTTTAAATGCGGCCGCCCCCCTCCCTGCCCCTCCCCAGCGGATGCTCAGCCCCCCGGGGCTCCTGCTGCCGGAGGATCCTCCAGCATTATTATTGAAATCACTGTCAAACAAGAGC
>WEKX01002087.1:164973-182710 GCA_013390025.1 Pitta sordida
GCTGCCCCGAAGAGCCGGCCTGGACCGCACCGGCCACGGAGCCGCTCGGCCGCCAGCGCACCGGGAACAGGACCGGGCACTGAGCAGGGAACAGGAACCGGAACACAACCGGGCACTGAGCAGGGCAAAGGACCGGGAACAGGACCGGGCACTGAGCAGGANCTAATTCCCTGGTTTTAAATGCGGCCGCCCCCCTCCCTGCCCCTCCCCAGCGGATGCTCAGCCCCCCGGGGCTCCTGCTGCCGGAGGATCCTCCAGCATTATTATTGAAATCACTGTCAAACAAGAGCAAAACCTGGTGAAACTTTGGCGCCGCCCTCACCCAGCGACTTCAGATGCAGCAGCCGGGGGCTGCCTGCGCTGGGGAGGGGGTGTCCATGGGGAACTGCCACCTTCCGGGCTAAACCCCTTCCCGAGCGCTGCCGAGCCGCCCCGTCTGCTCGTTCTGCCATTAATTAACGGCACTCTCGGAAAAAGTAGCACTCCCTGCTCCATCGTCGGGGGCAACTCATCCCGCACCGCAGGATTCCGGCGTATCCCCCACTCCGAGGCAGACGAGATGTTGCTGCCATGTCCGACGCCGTCGTTTGCACACCCACCGCCCTGTCCCTGGCCCTGAAAATCCGGCGCTGGCTGGGAAAGATAAAGGGCAGGGACACAGCCATCCCTGCGGGCGGCTGGAAGCGGGGAGCTGGGCTGCGCTGGCCGCCACGCATGAGCACTGCGAGGCCGCCGCTTTGGTTTCCTACATCAAAAAGGGGTTCCTGCTGCCAGCAAGGAAACTTTGGGCACCGTCCCCTGGGCAGCAGCCTGGGAGCAGCAGCCGGAGCAAAGCCCTGGCCAGCTCCGGGAACGGCAGATGCTCGGAGCTGGCGGGGATGGGGCGAGCGTGAGGGTCTGTGCGGGCATAGCCACCCCGGGCCGTGTCCCAGCGCCGGTGGCCGGTGGCCCGTTGTGGACCCGGTGGTGGGGACACCTGGACAGAGCTGGCCATGGAGCGAGACCAGTGGGAGGGATGGATCCAGCTCCAGAACTTCTTAGTGAGAAACCTCAAGCGAGATGTCCCAGCTGGTGCCTTCAGCAGGAGGAGGGTGAAGGGGTGGCCCTGGGGCTGAGGTACAGGGATGACCCCGTCTGTCCTCGTCCCACCGGGTCACAGGGACGCGGGGACAGGGCGGCATCACCCGGCAAAACTCCCGGAGTCCCCCGTGCCCGCCGCAGCCCCCCTGAAGCGGGTCCTCCCGCTGCTGGCAGGACACCCCGGGGACAGGCTCCTGCCGGTCACCCCCTGCCCGGTCCCAATCCCGAGCATCCCCCCGCGGGCTGCGGAGCGGGGACACCGGGGTGCCGCTGCCGTGCCGCGCCGGGCCGTGCCGTGCGGTGCCGCCCGNACACTGGTCTGAGAACCGGACTGGGCAAACAACAGAGCAATGGACCGGGAAAGCAATGGGGAAACAAGCAGGTACCAGGTCAGGCAAACAATTGTGCACTGAACCAGGCACTGAACCAGGTACCAGGCTGGGCAAATAACGAGACGTTAGAGCGGGCACAGATCCAGGCACCAGACTGGGCACTGAACCGGGCAGTGGACTGGACAAACGGCTGGGCACTGAATGAGGCACCAAACTGGGGACTGAACTGGGCACTGAATCTGGGAAAAAAAAACAGACACTGGACTGGGTGCTGAACTGGGTGCCAGATTGGGTAAATCACTGAGCACTGAACGAGGCAAACAACTGGGCACCAATCTGTGCACTGAACCAGGTACTAGACTGGGCAAACAACCAGACAGTGGAGCAGGTATGGACCCAGGCAACAGACTGGGCACTGAACAGGGCATCAAACATGGTATTGAACTGGGCACTGAACTAGGCAAACAACCAGGCACTGAACCAGGCACAGAATCGAGCATTGTACCCACCAATCTGGACAATGAACTGGGCAAACAACTGGGAACTGAACAGAGCATGGAACTGGACAAACAACCAGGCACCAGACTGGCCTCTGAACTGGGCACAGAACTGAGCAGTGGACAGGGCAAACAACTAGGTGTGGAATCAGGCACTAAACTGTGCCAGGCATTGCTGGCAGTGGGCACAGAACTGGATACCAAACCAGTCAAAGAACTGGGTACCAGGCTGGGCACTGCTGCACTGGGTACTGCACTGAGCACCAAACTGGGCATCAAGTGAACCAGGCACTGCAGCTGGCTACATTGGACTGGGCACCAAACCGGGCACCACATCAGGCAGAGCTGTGCTGGCACTGAACCAGACACTTAACCAGGCACAAAGCCATGCTGGGCACCATTCTGGGCAGCACTGTGGCTACACCAAACTGCCACACCAGACAGTATCAGCACACTGAATCAGGTGCTGAACCAGGCACAGTGCCAGGCAGCACCATACTAGCACCAAACTGCAGTTCTGTGCAATGCACCAGGTGCTGCCCTGGGCACCACTGTTCCAGGCTGTCCTGTCCCACAGCACTGCCCTACACCAACACCCAACCCCCACACCACTGCTCCCACACTATGCCCCTCCAGTCCCACCCCAGCACCCCCCTGCCAGTCTGACTCTGGGCCAGGCCCATGGCTTGTGCCCTGTGGATTCACATTTGCTCCCTGATATGGGCCACCTGTGCCCTGCCAGGACACTGACACCACAGCTCTGTCCCACTGGCACTCATGAGGGACACTCACTCAGCGCTGGCACCCCAAGACACAGTCCCCAAGGATTCAAGTGCCACCCACTGCCACGATTAACTGGGTGCAGTACCAACAGGTCTGCCAGCCCTGGGCTGCCAGGAATGGCACAGCAGAAACCGACCACCAACAATACCCTTGGGATTTTGGGAAGGGGATCAAGCTGCTGAGCCTGGGGCTTCACCCAGCTTTGTCCCAGCACAGCCAGGCCTGTGGTCCCCCCAGGTGCCCATCGTGCAGCTACAGGGGGGTTGCTGGCTCGTGCTATTTCCGCGACAGCGCCCAAATATTCCCAAACACTGCCTCCATTATCTGCTCCCGGGCTCTCAGCACAAGCGGGAGAGTGACCCGGGCATGTTTTGAAACGCAGCCCTTGCTCTAGGTACACAACCCGGCAGCTCTGCTTACCACGGAAACGCTCGGGCCGCCTGGATAGAGCAGCTTTTGATTGTGTGGGTGTCGCTCCCGGAACCCTCCCGCTGCTCGCCTCAACCGCTTCGCAACCGGCAACGCACCCAGGGGGAAAACAAGGCTGGCCAGAGCCTGGGGCAGATCTGCTCCTAAGGAAGGTCCAGGCCGGGTGTTCGGAATGGGTGATGTGGTTTTTGAGACATCCTTTGTGCAAAAGACAGGGAAAGGGGATTTTTAGGGGTCTAATGTTGTGGCACTGGGAACTTGGGAGGATGATTTTAAGGAGCAAAGAGATAATGCTCTCAGGTACATGGTGGGATTGTTGGGGCTGTCCTGTGCTGGGCCAGGAACTGGACTTAATGATCCTTGTGGATCCGTTCCAGTTCAGGATATTCCATAATTCTATGATGGATTTGGAGCGACCAGAGAAGGAAGAAATGCTAGGAGGAGCAGGAAGGGTGAAGGGCTGGGTGCTCCAGGATGGGTTGAGAGCTATGGAGTGCCTGTCCCCACCAATGTAGTACAACCCTGGGCTGGCATCACTCGACTCATGGATGCCCTGTGCCACTCCTCGAGGCCAGCAGTGCCCCTCCAGTCCTGGAACAGGCTGGGGAGGCTGGCATAGACTGATTATCCATGCAGGATCATGCCAGTGCCCTGGTAATATGAGGGGGCCCCTATGAACCATATATTGTGTAAAGCTGTGTGTGACCTGTCTGTTCAGCAAGGATGCCATTGGTGACAGACAGCAGGTGGCGAGGGTGGCTGGAGGGTCCCAAGGGTGGGTGGGAGCACCCCAGATGTGCCACCGTCAGTCACTTGTGCTACAGGTGGGGGAGGTGAGGCCAGGAGCTCAGGGTGGCTTTGAGGTGACTCAGTTTCCCCACTCAGACATGGGCAAGGGGCCCAGCTGCCCCTGCCGGCTTGCTGGGAGGCCAGTGGCAGTGGTGGCAGTGGTGGCAGTGGCGATGGTGGCCGTTGGGCTGGCAGCAGGCGGTTGCAGAGGCTTCCTGTTTCTGCAGGATCCGGCTGGCATTGTGCCGCACAGCGAGGGGGGCAGAGCCTCTTCTTGCACCTGCCCAGAGCATCTGCTAGGGAGGAAATCTCCATGGCAACTCTGCTGCTTCCTCCATCCCTGTTCCACGGGGGACAGGGCGCTCTGCCTCTGCCTCCCCCCACGCAGCTGGGATGTCCCCATGGTGGAGACAGGTCACCGGTGCCCTGGGAGATGGGCTCTGGGGAAGGACAGCTTTGCCACAGGTCAGTCCCTGGCCATGGAAGCTGCTGATCCCTCCCTGTGGAGGCTCGAGACCACCAGTGATGTGAGGTGGGATCTGGGATACATCAAATTTAGGAGTCAGTTCTCCACTTTGTTCCTCATTTCAGACAAGGCAGATGGTTTCCCATTTTCCTTGACACATTCCATCAGGACACACTGAACCTCTCTGTGTCTCAGGAGTTGAGACCTTTGCCCTTTCCAAAGTGGGGAGGGGGGGAATTTTGAGGCGGTGACATGAAGTCTGCTTGAGCCTGGAGCTAGTTGTGGACCTGGACAGGGGGGGAGACTGAATCCCATTCATTTGGACATCCCTCTCTGGATAGGGGTTGTTGATCATCATGCAGGGCCCTGGCATCTCCCCCTCACCTCGTACAGGTCTGGAGGAAGAGAAGGCAGCTGCTCTCTTAGGCATGGAGGTCCTTGCCTGTCTGGTGTCCCTTGGGAAGCTGAGCAGTGTCAGTCCCTCAGACAACACCCATGAACCATGAGCACCCATTGTGTTCTTGGCACCCTTGCCGCAGGGTCTTTCCATCAGTCCAGGCTCCATGTGGGCACAGCTGGCATCATGGAGGAGGTGGAGGCAATGATTTTCAGCTTGATTGGAGAGGAACAGGAGAGAAATGCAACTGGAAGCAGCATTCGTGAGTGCTATGGATACTCCTCACATCCTCTGTCTGATCCTGCCATATTTATGGGCTCTGAGGGAAGTACTGTTGGGGTTTTTTTTAAGGGCTGGAGTGACTCAGTGCTTGGTTACAGGAGTGACTGGAATGTCACCAGTCCCACCAGTCCCTCTGAGCACCTGCCATCCCTGCGGCCCCAGCCTGGCTGGGATTTCTTTTCTCCTTCTTTCCCCTGATCTCCAGATGACCTCTGCCCCGTCCCTGGGCTCCTGCCTGAGCCCCTTCCCACATCCGGGCATTCAGGCAACCACTCAGCTGCTGGAAACCCACAGTCTGCATTTTTTTCAAGGGGAAAGCAAATGCAGTGCCAAGGAATTGAATGAGGGGAGCCCAGCCCTCACTCTGAGTGACGGTATAGGAGTATCCCCCAGCTGCAGACAGATCACTCCACCTAAGCAGGATGCCCCAAGATTTCATTTCTGCAGCCAGGATGCTGCCAGTCACTGCACCAAGAGGCAGCCTCTGACCCAGAGGGTTTTCAGAGGGAGGATAAAGAATGGGACAACTGAAGGAATGGCCTCTCCGTTTTACAAAGGTGGGAAACTGAGGCATGGGATGATTTAGGGACTCAGTCAAGCCATGTGTGACAGAATGCAGATGGCCCAAATCCCAGGCTCTTCTCTGAATTGCTGCTGAATTTTCCTAGAGGCAAAAAATAGCAATTTTTGATTGCCTGTGAAGCACCCGTTGAGAATGCTGAGCCCTCAGGAAGGAGGGAGCAGTGAGTGGAAACGACCCCAGGGCACCAAGCAGGGCATGGGGAGATGGCCCATGTTGGGGGGAGCGGCAGATAGAGGTGATGACAGGACAAGGGGGAATGATTTCAAATGGAAGGAAGAGAGATTTAGGTTTAATGTTAGGAAGAAATTATTTTCTCTGAGGGTGGGGAGGCCCTGGCACAGATGTCCAGAGAAGCTGTGGCTGCCCCATCCCTGGAAGTGTCCAAGTTGGACAGGGCTTGCAGCCACCTGGGACAGTAGAAGGTGTCCCTGTCCACGGAACTGGATGATCTTTAAGGTGTCTAACAACCCAAACCCTTCTATGGTTCTGTGGTGTCCTCCTTGTCAGGACCATGTTCCCAACATGTCAGGACCATGTTGGGAACGGATATTTGGGATGATCCATGAACTGGAGCACCCGTCAGCAGTGAGATCTCTGTGGAGCATCTGGTAGGGCACATGGCAGTCCCCTCCCAGGAGGTTATTCATGCCTAAAGAGCTCAGGGCAGCTTATTCAGCCTGCTGGAGCCATGTGTAGACAGGGACCCAGTTTTACCAGTCTCTTGTGCCTGTTCCCATACTGGCCCAGGAGTGCGAAGTGGCCAAAGCAGCACCAAAGCACCACTCCTGGGACGAGGACCCACCTACCCTGGGAGCCATAAACCTGACTCACACACAGGGTATTATTACATGACGGAACCAGGTTCCTACCTCTGGGCAGCAACTGTCCCTTGATGGTGGGCTGAAGCCGGGTGCTGGGGACCGGGTGTCCCTTTTCTTGGCTGCTTGTGGGACATACACATTATCAGCCCAGCTTCGCCTCTATCTGAGCTTATGTGCCAGGTAGTGGAAGAGTTTGGCCTTTGCTGCTTGTTGAGAACTGCTCATGTGTGAAGATAAAACAGAGGGAATGTCACGTCCTGGAACTGCCGTCTCCAGGAGCGGCTGAGGGGGCTGGGACATGCTGGAGGTCAGCACGAGGAGCTGAGATGAGCTGAGCTTATCAGCTTCAGCCCTCCCAGACATCATCTGTGTGGTTCATGCAGAGCAAAAGGACCCCGGGGGTGTCTGACCCCCTCATCCCCTTTTGGAGGATTGTGTTCTCCTGTCCCGCTGTGCCTGGACACCAGTGGAGGTCCCCAGTTGGCTGTGGAGCATCTCATCCTTGCTGGACCTCCCAGGTGTGTCTGAACTGGGGAATTAGTGGTGTTGAAAGTGAGAGGTTCCCTGAGCTACCCCACTGTCGTGTGACACTGACACCCATGGGGTGACTGGTGACTCTGCTCTGAGCTGTGACAGGACTTGGATGCTTGGGACCTGGACAAACACTGGACAAAATGTGCTCATCACCCCGATTTGGACCGGAATCTGCTATTTCGGTCTCTGTGACCTAATGCTCTGTAGGTGCCTTTGAAAATAGCCACAGGGGCTGGATTTCAGCAGCACTCCTGAACCTGAGCCATGACAGAGCAGCATCACAGTCCCACAAACCAGGACAGTTCGGCAGAGACACCTCGAGGAACTGGAACTGCTGGATATGGAGTGAGGAATAACATTTCATCTGGAGAGTGCCAGAGTTCCGGGTCACTGCAGAACATGAGAACAGGAAAAGGTGGCAGAGTCCGAGGGGACAATGCTGAAGTCATCAGTGTTAAAAATGGCACCAAAATCAGCCTTTTCCTGTGAAATAATTTGGCTGGAATGAAACTGCTTTTCCTGATGGCAGCCAGCCCCTTCAGGGGTTAACTGCAGCCCTGCCGAGAGAACTGTAAAAGGTGTTTCCGAAATATTTCCACTGCCCTGTTGGTTTTATGGCCAGGAAAGGCAGGGCAGGCCTGCCTGGGCAGCAGGGTGCTGCCGGATGGCCGTGCAGATGGAAACCAGGTTCAGGAAAGCAAGTGAGGATTCCAGGCTGGACATGGGGAAAGTCACCTAATGGTGGAGATGGATGCAGGAAGGGACCCTGCTTTGATGCACCCTTGATGTCATGGGCATGACGAAAGTCCTCCCTGGCTTGGGGGATAGTGTGAGGCTGCTCAGACAGAGGCGATGGGATCACTTTCATATTGGATTAAGGAGGGTTTGGAGAGCCTGTAGAAAGGATTGGAGATTGTGGAATCACATTCAGTCAGGCTTATTCCCCCCACCCTTGCCCAGTGTTGACAGCTGGGACCTTTGTAAGTCTCAAACAAGGGAGAGGATAGAGAAGCACCTTGCCTGCTGATGGTGGGCTCAAGGGCACAGTGGGTAGAGACAGATGTTTGCAGGGCTGAAAGCCCCAGGAGATGCCATGATGCTGCCAGGTGTTCCATGTGGCCCACGGCTATCTGACTTCATCCATGTGCCCTTAGGTCAGACTTGGTCACATGGAATCCTTAAGGCTGGAAAAGTCCTCTGACATAACTGAGCCCAACCATTCCCCCAGCACTGACAAGCCACCACTAACCCATGTCCCCAGGTGCCACATCCACATGGCTGTTGAACACCTCCAGGGACAGTGATTCCGCTATTTCCCCAAGTAGCCAATCCCTGTTCCAATCCCTGGCCACTCTTTCTGCAAAGACATTTTCCTTAATAACAAATCTAAACCTCCCCTGACAACTTGAGGCCATTTAGGTCAGGTAACAGGTGACAGGTTGGACTCGATCATCTCGATGGTCTTTTCCAACCTTCCTAATTCTGTGATTCTGTGATTTCTTCTTGTTCTATCACTAGTTACCAGGGAGCAGAGCCCAGCTCCCATCTGGCTCCAACCTCCTGTCAGGGAATTGTAGAGAGTGAGAAGGTCCCCCCTGTGCCTCCTTTTCTCCAGGCTGAGCCCCCCGCCCAGTTCCCTCAGCTGCTCCTCATTAGGCTTGTGCTCCAGACCCTTCTCCAGCTCTGCCATCCTTCCCGGGACACGATCCAGCCCCTCAATGCCTTTCTTGTTACGAGGGACCCAGAACTGAACAGCATTCTGAGGGACACAGAGGGTACTGGCCATTGGTGTGCTGAACACGCCAAAAACTCACCGCAAAAAGCTCATGGCAGGGAGCAAGACCACAGCAGGCAAGCTGTGCTCTGGCCCATGCCTCCATCCCAGAGGCTCTCTCCTGCCTGATCCCTCCTTGCAGCCACCTCCAGCCCTGGTGCTCATGCTGTGCGTGCTCCCTCCAGCTCTCCTGTGCAAGGCTTGGCTCCCCCCTTCCCTGTGCTTCCAGGCCAGGTTTCCAAGTGCTTTATGCTTAAGCTCAGGCCCAAATATCTGTGTCCGGGCTGCAGCAAAGAAACAGCGGCCAAGTCTGATTTGGGTAAAAAGCAGATTGAATTCCTTAACCTGTGCAGGCAGGAAAAATTTCCTGGAGCAGGAAAGGAGCCATGGGTCTCCCTCTCCAAAGCATCCCTGAGTTTGTGGGGGGGTCCTGGGGAGCCCAGCTGGGTCAGTGGCTGAGTGGGTTCTGATCACCTCTGGGGCTGGCAAGGGGCATCCCAGGGTTAAGGCTAAGTGAAGGAAAGGTGTTTTTAGCCGGGGTTTCTGCAGCTGTGTGCTGTGGCCAGGCCCAGCTCAGAGCCATGTGAGTGGGGGGCTGGCAGGGGCCAGTGCTCGGTGGCCTGGTTGAGTTGAGGGGGATTTTTATTTTTGCTCTGTGCCTTTTCTCGCTCACAGAAGTAATGAAATGCAGGAGCCAGCATTAATGCACCATTAAGACTGCAAATTTCAGCTCGCAGCCATCAGGAAATGCAAATACTCAGGTGTACTGTCAGCGCTACCTCTGCCGTGACAGCGGAGGAAGGGGCTGGCACGTGGCTGACCTTTGCTACTGGGATGAAATCCCTGGGGATGCTCAGCTGCTGGCTCTCACCTCCTTCCCCCAAACCTTCTAAATCTTTGACCTCTTCCATCTCTGCCTGGGCTCAGCCCCTCCACCAGCACTGGTGGGCACATGAGGGAAAAGTGGGCACAAGGGCGTGTTTAGGGTCCCCTGCACCTGTCCATGGAGGGTCTCATGCTCCTACCTGAGGTCTGGGATACTAGCAGGGGGCTGAGACTGAGGTGTGGGGGGAAGGAAACTGTGCTGGGGCTGCTTTGTCTGTGCAGGGATGTGCCCGTCCCTAGACCAAAGAGGGTGACAGCCTGAGGAAGAGGAAGAGAAAGGTGGCAGAAGCCCTTGCTGCAGCTGGAGAGCACTGCCTGTTCCACCTCTCAATTGTACTGTGAGTTGCTGGCAGGGACCTGCTTTTCCATAAATTTGGGTGGAAGGGAGAGCTTGGCAGAGCCCTGGACTGCAGGGAAGGATTTACGGCTGCTCCGGCTGCTTTGTGTTCTTCTTGCAGGGGCTCCTGCAGAAATGCCCCTTGAGGGGGGGAGGTGGAGGAGATGGAGGAGTGAGCCAATGCTGGCATCCATCCAGGGAATGGGGTCCAGCACCGGATCAAGGGAGCACCGGGGCTGGAGGAGGCGGGATGAAGAGCGACATCATTGGTTCACCCATGGATTTATGGTGAACATGGGGCTGGGAGAGCTGGGGCAAGGGTTAAACGGGGGACCCCTACATAGGGCTGGGTGTGGATTTTGCCCAGCATGGATGCAGCTGGATATTGAGACTTCCAGCAATGGGGAAGTGGTGGAGAGACACCTTGTCCGCCCCTGGGAGGCTGATGACACATCCCAGCTCCAGCCTAGCTGGATGCCATGGGCCCTTGGAGCATGTCAGGGCATCTTCAAGCATCTTATCCCCTGGAGGACCTTGGGGCACCTGGAGCACCTCATCCCCCAGAGCACCTCAGGCAAGTCCACCAGCCACTGTAGGTCCCAGAGGTGAGCACCATCCTCCTCAAGCAGATAACATCTCACTTCTAGGCACATTTGCTGGTAAGTGATGGGTTTTCCCCATGAGCCTGTTGCCTTCTGCCTACCTGGCAGCCTGGCACGGGGTCCCAGGCAGTCCCTCCAGTTCAAGCAGTGCACATTCCTGTATTCCTCCTGGAAGACATCAAGTCCAGGAAGCATCTGGGCTGGGTCACGAGAATGCAAACACGCTCTGATAGCTCCAGTTTGCTCCGGGTTATCTGAGGTGATGAGCTCTGTCGCCCCAGCCTGCTACGAAAAGACCATTTTCCCCTCTTTCCACCGAGGTTTGAGTTTTCCAGGCAGCCTTAAGCAGTGCTGGAGCTTTCCCAGAGAAGACTCGTGGCTCTTCATTCTTCCTGTCTCTCCTGCCTGCTCTCCTTAGCTCAAAACAAGAGTCGCTCGAGGAGGGAGACGCATCCCAAACATGCCTCTTCTCTCCTTCACAGCGAGCACAAAATAGGTATCGGCCACATTTCCAGATGGGAACGTGAGGCCTGGGGATAGATAAAGAGTTTTCTAAGGCTTTGGAGCAAGGTGTGGACAGCGCTGAGAATAGCATCGCGAAATCTCAACTGCCAAGCCCTTAGCCTAACCAGAAGGTTATTCTTCTTCCCTTATGCTCATACATATCCATTAGGATGAGACCATATGTGTGAGATGTAGATGAATTTCTTTCCTCTTGACAAGTCCAGTTGGTCTTCCTAGGTAAGGAGATGGTGGTCTGTTCCCATCCAACTCCAGGCTGGCTCTTTGCCGCAATTTCTTGGGTTGTGTTTGCCCCGGAAGAAATGGAGCTCCAAGTCAGAGCTTCAGGCCTAGCTCTCCTCCACACACAGGGGTTCTCGATGTCAGACATCCCTGTGGGGCTGTGGAGGTATCCCCTGGATGTGGGGAGTGCAGGGAAGCTTTTGGCAGGGAGCAGCCAGATGGGATGGGGAAAGGGGAAAGGCTGTTGGCTGGTACCCAGTGCAGACCCATGTCCCAACCAGCTCACAGAGGGCTTCCTGGGGAACAGGTCACTTCTCCCACAGCAGAAGCAGTGGGTGAGTACACCCTAGTGCTCCTGATCTTCAGGTGGCTGCACAAGGTGTCTCCTAGAAGACCCCAGTGGGACCCTTGCACATCTCAGCTCGCCCAAGAATTGGGTGCTGTCCTTGTAGTTGAACTCTGGTGTTGAAGGGTCCCTCGAAGATAAAGCAAGGAGGGAGAGCTTGGAGGTTTTAGGTGGTTACAGACACATCCAGTTTTTGCCCAGCCCCAAAGTTTCCTGCATGGAGGAAGAGTGGCCTGGACGTAATGGGTCCTTTTGACATCTCCCAATCCATCAGAGGCTGCGGATCAGCACAGAGCCAGGATGATGGATGGTGTTTAGGTGATCAAGAAGGGACAGTTTCCTGCACCCATAGAGTCAGCTCTGTCAGCTCCTTTCAATACATCCATCACATGTCACTGCTGGCACTGCTAATGGGCTGAGAGGAGTGTGGTGGGCTCAGGGCTCAGCTCCAGTGTATAAGATTTGGGGGGTGATTGCTCCTCAGGTCAAAGATGATGGAGCTGGGCAAAAGAGATGAACACAAGCAGAGAAGGCAGTGTTTGAGAGTCATAGAGTCACAGAAGTCACAGAATCCTGTAGGTTGGAAAAGCCCTCTAAGAACATCAAGTCCAACTGTTAACACACTCCAGGCTTCTCCACTGCCCTCCATAAAACACAAATGTGCTTAGATGACACTCACCGTCATCCTCAGAATCCCAGATCCATGCTGCCTGCTGAGGCTGTACCTGTAACACCTGGGTGAAGGAACATGGGGCAGGAGGCAATGACCTGGCTGCCACACTGGCCAGGAGGAGGCCAGCACAGTTTTCCCTGTGATTTCTCCGTGGCTCCTGACTCAACTGTGCCCAAATTAGCTCCTGTCATTAAGTAACCAGTGGAAATCATGTAACTTGCAGGTCTGTTTTTAAAAACGGGGTTACCCTGACCTTTCTATGTCTCCTTGTTTGTGTGGACAGGCAGAAGTGGTTTGGAAAGCCCCATCCAGCCCTGCAGTCCTGGTGGTGAGGGCTCAGGAGGAGGGACACCTGGTGCTGAGGCTGAAGGATCCTGTCCCACCAGGGGCTGGATTCAAGATGACAACACAGGGCTGGCCAAGGGATGAAATGTGAGAGGACATGAGTGGGGCAGGAATAATTCCCCCCTGGAGTCTGGCTTGCACTGCATTTCAGCTCCACTCTGAAGGGCAACACCCTGGTCTGAGAACGGTTGTTTTCGTGCCACTGGTGTCTTCCTAGATCTGGCTGCTGAGCAGCAGCTCGGGGTGAGCCAAAAATCCGCAGGCACTAGGAAAGCTCCAATGTTAATGTGACCCAGGACTGCTGTCCCCCGCCTGGCACGGCGCTTGCTTGTCCCTCTGTCCTTGGCACGGCTCAGGCACTGCTTCCATGACCCCCAGCAGCAGACGTAGGCTGCAGGATCCACCGGGAAGGATGGGATGGGGGTGTGCCGACGTGCCCCAGCCCCGCGGCTGCCCGCCCTGCCTGCGCAGGCAGATGGCTTTTGCAGGGCGCTCCGGATGTTGGAGCCAGGCTATTTTGGACCACGTGGGCGTCTGAATTCCAGGCGAATCCCCGGCTCAAAAAAAAAAAAAGAAAAAAAAAAAGAAAGCCAACGCCTGCCAGGGTCCCCGGAGGTGGAAACGCTGCAGCTCCAGTGTCCTGGTGGTTCTCCTGCTGCCTGGCACGTAGGCGTGACTGCGGCTACAGCCCACCCAGCCCCGCGGCACAGACCCCCTGTGCCCACTCGCCCTTCTCCTGCCAAAGGCTGGAACAGCCGGATGGCCGTGGTGTCCCTCGGCACCATGTGAGCAGCTCCTCAGCCCCAGGAAGGGCTGGTCTGAGTGGGGGTCTGGCTGTGCCTCCCTGCTGCGGGCCGGGGGATGCTGGCCCGCCCCCAGGGCTCTCCACGCCGTGCTCCCCCCTCGCTCCGCCGTGCCTGGGTGGGAGAGGGCAGAGGGAAAGCGGCTTCCTGCCCTTCTCTCAACCGCCGGCGCGGCGTCTGTTTGCTTTGAGGCCCGGGTCCCTCCTGCCAGGACATTCCCGGGCAGCGGCCGCTGCCGTTTGCACAGGAGCCAGGGGGACAGCCCGGACCCCTCCCTGCCACAAAGGCCAGTGTCACACGCCTGCCCTGCACCCGCGTCCCTCTCCCCGAGCACCCCAGGGACCCACACTGGTCTCCCACGAGGGACATGAACCACCCAGTGACACCGTGGGCAGCGCGGGTTCGTGCCCCCTCGCCCCCAGCCCTTCCCGGGAAGGAGTGGCCAGTCCCTGTGGCATGTCCCTGAGAAGTGAGGCCAGTGCGTCCAGCGTCCGCCATGTGGGAGACAGCTGGGGTTAAAAATTAACACAGACAGACCTCAATTAAGGTGCAGCGGGGGGCCACCGGAGGGGTTTGTGCTGCCCAGGGGTCCCCTGTCCTGGGTCTCAAGGCTTGTGCAACTGGAAGGTGGGGGCTCCCATGGCCCCCAGCCTGGGGACGAGGAGCTGCAGTGTCCCCTGGGCTCGGCACAGACAGCCCCGTGCTGCCGAGGCAGCCAGCCGAGCATGATAGTGGGTCACTCTGACCCACGGTCTGGAGGTTGGCACCCAAAAACCACCGGCTGCTCCAGCTCTGCTTTCCAGCACCATCAGGGCTACGGGGTTTGTATCAGTCTGTCCCCAGCTTGCCAGGGTAGGGATGTGTCTCCTGGCAGAGCATCCAGAGGATCTTTTCCAGCTTCCCACTACTGGGTCCCAGCAGGTTCCCCCATACAGCACCCTCCCCCAAATCAGGAATGTCACCACGGGCTGGTGCTCCTGGCGCAGCATCTGGCTGGATTTGGGTCCCCTCTGCCAGGAGACACCCTACAGCCTGCGCGGAGGAGGTGACAAGCGAGTGCCAGCTCTGTAACCCATTTGGGTGGCAGGGGCTGGGCTGGAGGAATTAGGGGCTGGGAATTTGAAAGGTGTGTTTGTGCTCCAGAGGCTGTTGGGGCACATCTCCCACTCATGTAGCCTTGGCAGCCCTGCAGCCACTGTCCCACAGTGCCCCACTGCCACCCGGGGGGGGGAGGGGGCGGGGAACATGGACCTGTGTGACCCTCTCTCACTGCCCAAGATCACCTCCACGTCCCATGTCCACCTGTTATTCCTGGCTCCCCATCTGGAGCCAGGAAGAGGTCCTGGATTTGCTCCCTGACTGGGGGGTGCAGTGCAGACCCTACTGCCAGAACCTGATGGCTGGGGAGATTTTGGCACTGGCTCTGGTAGGCAGAGAGCAGGGGCAGCACTGCTGTTTGCTGACAGGCTTTCACCCTGTCCCCTTGCCATCTGTCCCTGTCCCCTGCCTCCTCCATCCCTGTGCCCTGTGTCCTCCATCCCTGGCACCATCATTCTCCAGCCGTGTCTCTCTGTGCACTCATCCCTGTCCCATCTACCCTTCATTCTCGTTCCCCTCACCCTTCAGCCTTGTCCCCTTCCATCCCTGGCCCTGTCATCCTCTCTACCCGGCCCCTCACCCTCCCTTCCTGTGCTGTTTGCCCTCCATCCTCATCCTCCCACAGCCCCCAGCACACCATGGGAAACAGCTCCAGCAGCAGATGAGAGGCTTGCAGGCTGTACCCCCAGGAGGATGCCCTTGTCCCCATGATGTGAGGATCCACCAGTCTGGGGACACTGGGGAACCCTCCTGTGGATCTGGGGGACTTTCTGGGGCTGGAGCACTGGGACCTGGGCAGTGGGAATGCTGGGGAGTCTGGAGGCTTGCTGAGGAGCACTGGGCTGGAGCCCCAGCTTTGCTGCTCCCACTATCAGCAAGTCCCCACTTGGCTCCATTGCCTCAGTTTCCCCTCTCTTAAGGGACTCCAGCCCTCAATAAAGGTGATTTCCACTCACATAAGTTTTCTAAATACTCTGACAAATTAAATCCTGCTGCATTTGGGGACCTTCAGTATGTGGCAAACTCCAGGTGCCAGTGCCACAGGCCCTGTCTTGATAAGGGGGACAACTGTGGCTCTTGGTGGCATCGGGGTGGGGGGGAGTTGAGTTAGGTCCTTAAAAATCACGAAAATAGGCAAAGGAACGCCTTGGTGAAGCACACCTGGGTGAAATGGTGTTGTACGCTGGGCAGTGTCACCAGCTGGTGAGATGATGTCCCTTTTCTCGGTCACTGGTGCCGTCCACATCCTGCCTGCCTGACATGAGGCTCCTCTGCCCCTTTTTGGGGGTGGTGAGAGTCTGATCTGTGGAGAGTGGCAGGAGGGGAGTGCGCTGGGACGGCAAGCACAGGAGCTGTACAGACACCCAGGAGGACAGGGCAGTGTCTCCCCATTGCTGCCACACAGGAGGCAGCTTTTTTTGGGGAAGCCAGAGAATTGTCACAGCACCCGCGGTTGCAAATCCCACTGGCTAAATATGCGAGAGGCACATAATTAACGAGACGTGGATCAAATACAAACGGCAGATCCGCGCCTCTCGCCCCCCCGCCCCATCGCAGATTTTTTTGTTTCATTTCGAGGCGGGAGCAGGGTGGGAAGAGATTTTGCATTCCTGTGAAAAAAAAAAAAAATCAACGGCAACACAAACCCAGTTTCATTTTTGTCAGGGTTTCTGCTTTTGAGAGGCTTTGGGTATTTTGCTGGCAACGGAAAAGGCTGTGGGAATTGGGGGTGGTGGGGTTTTTTTGGGCTGTTTGTCCCTGGAAAGCTGCTCTCGGCTGAGGAGCGGGGATTTAAGCAACTTTTTTTTAAACTTCCAATTTTTCAGTGCCCACCACTCCAAGATGAGAAAAAAACCAAACCCAACAACAACTCTCCCCCTCAGTAACAAAAAATCCTGTCAAAAAGTTGAGCAGGAAACTTCTGGGCCAAGTGAGTTCCCCCCGCAGGGCCAAACCTCCGGATTTGTCTCATCCCTCCCGGTGACTTATCGGACCATCGATTATTTGCTGTTTATTCAGGGGGACTTCAGCGATGTCCCGCCGTGGGACCGTGGGGTCCCTCTCGGTGGCAGCGGCAAGCCCGGGGCTCTGAGGCTCTGGAATTGAGATTCCTCAGCCCCGGACCAACGCGATGTGCTCGCAGGCGTGGCTGTGGGGTGGGGGGGGCTGTGAAATCCAGAATCCTCTGCACCTTGGCTGCCTTGGGGGTGATTCTTGCTTCTGAAGCTGCTTCCAGCTCCACCCCACGGGGGAAACAGGGATGGGGAACACTCTGGTGTCATCCCACAGCGGGGCAGAGGGACTGGCACACCACAGGGCGAGGCACAGAGGGATGGGGAAACATACAAGTTTCCCCCACAGTGGGCACAGAAGAATGGACACATGTGGGGGGCACCCCATGGTGAGGGCGACAGAAGGATGGACACCCCACAGAGGGACAGAAGGCTGAGGATCAGTCTGGGGTGTTGGGGTGCACACGGGGATGTCACCCCTTGGGGCACACGGGGCGGCAGAGTGGGGTGACACCCCACAGAGGGGATGGTGACAATTCATCAGGAATAGGTGGGGAATGGGGGAACACAGTGGGGTGACACCCGTTGGGATGGATGGGACATGGGTGGGGGGACACCATCGTGACACACATGGGTGTGGCTGGGACATGGGGTGCACAGTGGGATGAAACCTGTGTGGGACAGGTGGGACATGAAGAGGGAGTGCAAACAGGGAGGTGGATAGGACATGCGGGACAGACTTCAATCCCACCCATTTGGGTGGCCAGGACGCAAGGGGTTGGCACACCATGGTGACACTGGGGGGGCAGCTGAGACACACCATGTGACACCCATGGGGACGGCTGGGACACGGAGGGGGACACAGCACAGCAACACCCGTGGAGGATGGACAGCCCATGGACGGCACAGCACAGTGACACACATGGGGCTGGCTGGGACACAGGGCAGGGTGGGCACACCACGGCGACAGCTGTGCGTGTGTGAGGGGTGGTAGATAAGTCAGGGGACTCACAGCGGGGTGAACCCCTTGGGGGGTGGATGGGACACGAGGGGCACTCCCCGATGCCCCCCGCAGGGGCAGCTGGCACACGGCTCAGCGCAGCGGGGTGACACCCGCGGGGGCTG
>WEKX01002087.1:184005-228347 GCA_013390025.1 Pitta sordida
CTTTGAGGGGGTGGAGGGGATGCCCATCCCGGCTACCTGGGGCGCGGAGCCGTGGCCGGCGGAAGTTTAGTTTCTCTGGAAACGGGCCCTGCTGTGTCAGCGGCCCCTTTGTGCCGCTTTGTCCGCGCCCCCCAGCCCCCAGCCCGGCGGTGGAGCCCCACCTGGGGCTGCGGGGGCACGGGGACCCCCTCGCCCCCCACTGTACCCCGGCCCCCCGCGCGTCCCAGTCCCCCGCTGCTCCCCGCAGGCTGCGCTGTATCCCCGGCGGGGCCGAGGCGAGGGGTTGTCGGATGGGAAAGGGGAGGGTGACCCCCCCCCCGACGAGGTCCCGCTCAGCGGGAGCGCTTGTAGGCATGGAAACCCTTCTCCGTCCCTCCGTCTGTCCATCCGTCCTTCGCATTCCCATCGGGAAAAGCTTTGGAGAACCGCCTCCTCCAGCGGCACCCGCGGGGTCGTCGCAGCGCATCCCCATCGGTGGCGGTGTCACCCCAAAAGCGTCCCCGCGCGGGGTACCCCCGGAGAAGTCCCCGGAGGTGCCCCCGGCGGGACGCGCCCCCTCCCCGGTGCCGGTACCGGCGTCGCCCCGTCGCGCTGGCAGATGTCGCTCCCTGACCTCGGGGCCGCCGCCGGGGGGGTGTGTGGGAGGGATGTGGGGGGGAACACGGTGACGGGACGATGGGGACGGGGACGCGCCGGCGTGTGACAACAAAAGCAAAGTAACAAAGGCCCCGCCGGTGCCGCTCAGAAGTTGGTCCCGGCGCCGTTCGGGGCCCGGTGGCCTCGGGGGCAGGGTCGGGGAGGGGGGGCTGTTTGCCTGGCAGGGTGTGCAGGCAGGGGGTGGGGGAGGTTGTGCCGGGCGCCACGAATGTCCCCGTGTCCCCCCCTCCTCCCCGCCTCGGTGGGAACAGGCAGGAGGCGGCCGAGGCGTCCTTGACATGGATTTTGTGGCAGGGATGCGGGCAGCCGGCGCCGCGCTGCCAGGCGGCTGCCCGCACCTCCTGCCCCCATCTCTGCCTGTCCTGCCTGCACTCCTGCCTGTATCTCCTGCCCGTGGCACGAGGTGGGCGAGCAGGCGAGAGCGGCTCTGGGTGTCACACCCCGAAATTCAGCCTGTCCCTCCTCCTCCTCCTCCTTGGCAGAGGTGGGTGTGAGGGGAGATGCTGTGGGTGTGTTTGGGGATTGTTTGGGAGATCCTCCACCCTGGGGATTCTTCACCCACTGGTGACACCCAATGTCACCAGGGCCATTCCAGGCAGGTGGCAGCAGTGCAAGTGCTGCTTCTCTCCAACCTGGGGATGCTGCAGGGTTTGGGGGTGGCATCCTTTCCCCAAAATGGTCTCCTCTGACAAATCTGTGTGGGACACTGGGAGGAGGGCTGGATCCAGGTTGCCTGGCCCACACAGCCAGCACCGAGCACCTCCTGGTGTGTCCATGCAAGGCTTGGCTGAGGCTGGATCTGGCCCTGGCTGGTGCTGGCCCCTTTGTGGGGGGACTTTCCCTGGGGTGGTCAGAGTGGGTGCTGCCATTCCCCTGCCTTCCTGGTTTGTTTTCCCAAATCCTGACTGTAGGAACAACCTTTTGATTAAGTGTATTAATAGTTAAACTTTCAGCTCATAGCTTAAACTCACCAGACCACGAAAAGCTCCCTCCTTTACTCATGCTCTGGTGCTCAACTAAAATATTGCACTCAAAGGGCTTGGTTTTTTTTTCTTTCCCCTTCCTTTTCCCCTGACTCAACTTTGACTCCTGGAAGCATGGGGGGTCTTGTGGCACCCCTAGTTGTCACTGCTGTTCCTTGCAGCCACCCCTTTGCACAGAGCTTGGTCATGGAGATCAGGGGGGCTGGGTGTCCCCAAAGTGAGTTGTGCTCTTGATCTCATACAGGCTGGCGAGGAGAATGGGAACCACCATCCCAGGAAGAGGGTTCCTCCCCACCCAGCTGGGGACATGGGAATGGATGGGCTTTGGTGGCTTGGGAAGGGATGGAGTTGCCAGCAGCAGGTGGTGGGTGAGATTGGCTGTTTTCCTGGCAGGCAGGTGATGGGACAGGAGGAAGGTGGGAGGTTCAGTCATGCCAAGTGCAAGGTCCTGCACCTGGGTGGGGGCAGTCCCCAGTCCTGGCACAGCCAGGGGGTGGGTGGAGGGGCTGGGAGCAGCCCTCCAGAAAATGACTGGGAGTTGCTGGTAGGTGACAGATGGGACATCAGCCGGCACTGAGTGCTCACAGCCCAGAGAGCTGAGTGTATCCTGGGCTGCACCATGGGCAGTGTGGGCAGCAGGGTGAGGAGGGAGTGCTCCCCCTCTACTCTGCTCTGCTGAGACCCTTGAGGCACCACATCCAGCTCTGGAGTCCCCAGCACAGACAGATGTGGGCCCGTTGGAGTGAGTCCAGGGGAGGCCATGGGAATGGTCCCAGGTCTGGGACAGCTCTGCTCTGGAGGCAGGCTGATGGGGCTGGAGGTGTTCAGCCTGGAGAAGAAAAAGCTGTGGGGAGATCTTGGAGCCCCTTCCAGTACCTTAAGGAGCTCTGAGAGAGATGGAGAGGGATTTTGAACAAAGGCATGGAGTGACAGGACAAGGGGTGAGGGTTTTAAACTGCAAGAGGTCATGATTAACTTGGACATAGGAAAGAAATGTTTTATGTTGAGGGAGATGAGGCCCTGGCACAGGTTGCCCAAGACTGTGGCTGCCCCATTGCTGGAAGTGTCCAAGGCCAGGTTGGATGGAGCTTGGGGCAACCTGGGATGGTGGAAGGTTCCAACCCCATGGCAGTGGGGTTGGAATGAGGTGAGTTTTAAAATCCCAGCCCAAACCATTCTGTGATTTGATGAAGGGGCCAGTGACATAGGAGAGGCAGAAGGGAAAAGGTCTTGAAGCAAAGGGGTGGCTGGAGGAGGAAACACTTCCAGGAGGTGGCCAGTGAGAAATCCCAGGCCAGTGGGGAGAAAATGTGCGTTTGCTCCTGCTCAACAGTGGCTCTGTTGTGGGGATCAGGTCTCCAGCAGCCTTTGCTCTCAGCAGAGGAACATGTCCGGGTAGGGAGGCTGTGACTCCCCACCCTGGGGAACCCTCTGCAGGGACATCAGGCCATGTGGGTGAGGAGCAGCATGCATGCCTGTCCATGTCCTGTGACCTTTGGGACACGCATGGGGCTAGAGCCCTGGGAGAGCACCAGGGAGAGCCAGGCAGCAGGGTGGTATGACCCCAGTGAGTGGCTGAGGATGACTCCTTGGTCCCGTTGCCTTTGGGAAAGTCCAAAGGGCATGTTTATCCTGGCCACTGGCCCTCGGGCACCTGATATCCACAGTCAGAAAACTTTCGGGTCTATCAACATCTCAGTACTGATGGTGAACCTTGCCCCAGTCTCTCCTTTTGGGGTACTGGAGACCGGGATGGGTGTGCATCACTTACATCTTTGGAGTGATTTCAGCCCTGTTTGTCTTGTCCCATGGATTTCAAGCAGGTGAAGTGTATTGACAGTCCAAGATGACAGCCCTTGTTGCACATGGGTGGCAGCCTATGATTATGTGGCTAAAAGGATTTTTGAGGTCAGAAGGTTTTTCAGAGGCTGTTTTGGTGTCCCTGGTTTCCACTATCCATCGTTATGGCATGAAAAAGAGACTGGACTAACAGCTCCCATCCCAGGCTGTAGGCCTGCCTTGGGATTTATGGGTCTGGCTCCATGTCTTTGTCCTGGATTGCTTGTACCAAAGCATCTTTCTTCACCTGAGATTGGACATCCTTTGTCATGGGAGGATGGGGACCTGTCACCCCCACTCAGTGATGCTGGGGGTGTGGTGGCCCAAGTGTGGGAGGGTGTGTGTTGGCTGTGGCCCTGGATTTGGTGGCAAAGAATAAAAAAAAAAAGCTGTATTCTGATTTTCCAGGCAGGATGTGCTTTTCTATCTCCACCCTCCCAGCTCAGAGAGGTGGGAGCTGTTAAAGGGCTTGAGTTACTGGCTCTGCCCTGTGGGAGCCCTGTGATACTTCGGTGGGGGCACAGTGTGGGTGATGGGTGGGACCTGCTCACAGGGTGAGACCAGTCATTTCTGGTACCCTGTCATTTCTGGGTCACTTCTGAGGTGGTCTGATTGTCACCTGGCGGGTGGCTGGGCTGGGAACAGTGCTGTCCTGGCCTCCTGAGTGACTCCAGTGGGGTTTGCGTGGCTGCTGCCACCCATGAAACCCCGAGTTGATCCTGGCATACTTTGCTCAGCACATGCTGAGCTGCTTGGGGATAACTCAGGCTGGAGCAAGGGTTGGGTTTGTGCTCTGGTGTGCACTGGACATGTTCCCCTCTGGCTTACTGTAGTGCTGCTGTCCCTAGTCACATCTTGGCTTGTGAGGGGTTAGAAGTGGCCTTGGTCTCACCTTTGCAAACCTGCCTTGAGATCATGTTCCAGCTCTTGCTGGGACTTGCTCTTGTGGCTTTTATGCCTCTTTCTCTCCCTCAGAGACTGGATTTTTGGGTCCAGATCTGAGTCTTGAGTATCTAGAAGGCTTAGAGGTTCTCACTTGAACATCCCAAGTCTGAAGGATCCCAAGAACTTTCACACCCAGGTGTGCTTACCCCATAGACTCTTCTCCTCTGTGTCCACTTGATGCTCAGAGGCAAGTTCATGCTCTTCAGCTTCTCCTGGGACTGGAGCAGGGCCTGGGAGGACCATTTATACCCAAAGAGTGTTGATGTGTCTGAGAGGGCAAACTAGCTGTGCCCACAAGTAATACTTGGAGGGTGTGTGGGGTCTTGCTCCTTCTTGCTCCTCTTCCTAGAACAGTTTGGGTTGGAAGGGACCTTAAAGGTCATCTTGTTCCAGCCCCTGCCATGGGCAGGGACACCTTCCACTATCCCAGGTTGCTCCAAGCCCCATCCAACCTGGCCTTGGACACTTCCACAGATGGGACAGCCACAGCTTCTCTGGGCAACCTGTGCCAGGGCCTCCTCACCCTCATAGGGAACAATTTCTTCCTAATATCTAATCCCAAACTCTCCTCTTTTAGTTTAAAACCCTCACCCCTTCTCCTGTCACAAGAGGTGAAAAGTTTCTCTTTAATTTTCTTATAAGCCCCCATTATATGTTGAAAAGTCTTCCAGCAGGTCCAGGTCTCACCTGGGCCATGGCGAGGTGATGGGTGCCTGTGGCAGGTGGCCAGGACATGGCAGTGAACCGCACTGTCCTTCCCCACCTTCCCCTTCTGCATCCATGCCGTGTCCTGCTGGGGTCACAGCAGGTGCCCGTCACTGCCGGGGTCCCTGTGGCCGCTCTCTGCCCTGCACCCCGCTGCCAGCCGGGGACTTCTCCCCAGTTCCCGCAGCCGGTGGGAGCGCAGCCGGGGATCGCTGGCTGGGAGCGCTCCTCTTGCCCTCTGCTTTACCTTCTGCATCTCACTAATCTGATGACCGGAGGTATGCGAAGCATTTCAAATATGGCCTCGTTAGCTGGCTCCGGACAGAGCACGCAAGAGCCGTTTCTTCACACTCCTAGTCCAGCTGGCTGTTGCTGTTCCCTCCTCCCACGGGCATCCCGCTGCTGTTTGCCCCATACCAGCCGGGATCAGCAGGGCAGGTTGAGCCCATCCTGCCCATCCTGGGAATGGATGTGTCCTGGTGGCTGTTGGGTGGGTGTTGGGTCCTGTGGCAATTTAAAAGCATTGTTGGGTGTGTGGGTGAGGGCGTGTGTGCCAGGCAGGGGACTGGAGTATCCCCTCTGCCCACAGCCTTGTCAGGTGCCCAGTTTTCTCGCAGCACACCCAGCCTGCTGGAAGGACCTGGAGAGGATCCCGTGGCATGTGTGATTGTGGCCTTGGAGGCTCCCAGGGAATCTGAAAGGCATCAGGGTGAGGGATGTGGGATGGTGGGTGCTGGCTGGACACTGAACTGTAAGTGCCAGGCTGGGCTGTCCTTCCTTCTTCTGGGTAGTGGTAGTGTGGGTAGTGACCCTGTGGGTCTGTGTGAGTCTGGGCACAGGGCAGGTGGGGCCCTCATATCCCCAGTGCTGTCCAAGAGGACTACAGCCCATCTCTGTCAGGGTGGTCTTTGCAGTGCTGTGGCTCCCAACTCGTGCTCCCATGCCTTTGTCCTTGGGATGGCAAGTGGAGCATCCAGTCCGTCTGCCCACCCATGTCTGTCTGTGTCTCCCCATCCCCTCCATGCCTCAGTTGGCACAAGGAGCTGCCAGCTGGAAGGGGCTCCATTGCCACCAGTGCTGCCGTGCTTCCACCTGGCCCCAGCGCCAGCACCCTGTGCTCTTCACGTCCCCTGTGCCCCCTGCCTCACCACAGTGACAGCGTGAGCCCGAAACTGTCTCCCCATTCTGCTATTTATTTAAAGCTGGGGCTGGGGGCAGAAAAATAACAGCGGAGGCTGAAGATGAAGATGATGGCTCCGGACGCCCTTGGGGACAGCTGGCCCTGCGCCGGTGTCCCTGGGGAGGGGATGCCATGGCCTGGCACAGCCGGGCACAGGGCTGGGAGCTGGACGCCAGGCGTTTGTGCTTTAATGCATCAGGACAGCTTGCAAATTCCAGGCTGGCGCGACGAGGTGCCGGCCGCGGTGGAGCGTGCGCGGTGTCGCGGCGAGGGCCGCGCTGCCATAACCGGTTAGCTCGGGCGGGTGCGACGCCCGCGGGGGGCTGGGGGTCAGGACAGGGCTGCTGGCATCCCCTGCCTCCCACCGAGCTGGGGAGGGGGGCTGCACAACACAGCAGAGGTGGGGGGCAATCCCTGTGTGGTGGGGGCACGGCAGGAGGTTGGCGTGGGAAGGGTGGATTTGTAGGGAAGTCTGTCCCTGCCACGTGCAGGGACCCGGTCTCATCATCTGCAGGGACCTCTGTTGCTCCTGTCTCCACATTTGCAGGGACTCCTGTCCCTTCTGTCCCCTTCCTGTCTGCAAGATCCTTGTCCCACCCATCTGCAAGGATCTCTGAACTTTCCTTCTTCAGGGACCCCTCTCCTTTCTGTCTTCCCGCAATCTGCAAGGGCTTCTGTCCCTTCTGCAGGGAATCCTGTCCCCTTTGTACCCTCCTCATCTGCAAAGCCCCCTGTCACCTTTCTACAAAGGCCCCTTTTCCCTAATCTATAGGAACTCAGTCCCCCATCATGCAGACATTCCTGTCCCACCATCTGCAAGGATCCCATCTTCAAGGTCCCATATTCCCAGCCTTCTCTTGAGAACCCTATCCCTTCATCTTCAGAGCCCTGTGTCCCCCATCTACAAGGACTCCTGTACCCCCCATATGCAGATCCTCTGTCCCCCTTCTCTGCAGAGCCTCCCGTGCACAACCCCCCTGCTCCCGCTGCCCTCCCTTCTGCAGAGCCCTGTGTGCCCCTATCCACAGGGGGACACACAGGGGATGCCTCTGCATCCACAGGAACCCTCATCCCCTCATCCGCAGCCCCCCAGTCCTCTCATCTGCAGAGCCCTGGAGTGATTCCCAGTCCTGCTCCCTCAGCACCAGGGATGACCTGGAGGTTGTTCAGGGACAGCCAGTGCCATCTGAGTCCCCAGGATAAAGGGTGACCTTTCGTCTCTACAAATGGGGAAACCGAGGCAGGGATTGGCACTGAATCCTTTCTAAGACGCAGTTTCTCATCCTTTTCCTGAATAATTCCCAAATAACTAAGCCTGTCAGCTGAGCCAAGATCCCCAAGCTTTGCCTCCAACACTGCTGTGTTACCTCCCTCCTCCCCATCCTCACATTCAGGTTCCTTAAATAAAAAAGCCTTTAAAATCATGTATTACCACCTCACTGGAAAGAATTGGAGTCACCTGGAGTGCTAATCCCGAGGTACCCTGGGGCTATGGGTGCTCCCTGGGGGTGGCAGAGGAGGGGGCCCTTTGCTTTGCAAAGGCATTGGGGGATTAGCAGAAGGATTGGTAAATCTGACCCCAGGTAAAGATTAAGACCCAAAAAAACCAGGGAAAACCGTTGTGTTTTCTTCCCTGGTGTTGATGCACCGTGAAGATTAAACTGGGCTGAATCCATGTGGCAGCCAGTTCGATTAGGGGTCGAGAATGGCAGGGAGGGATGTGAGGATGGAGTGGGGATGGGGGATGTGCCTGGGGGTCTGGAGATGCCAGAGCTGAGAGGAAATGGGAGAGCTGGGGGGGAATGGGGGAGCTAAGAGGGGATGGGGGGCCAATGATGATTCCCTGGGGTCCCCAGGCTGCCTGTGTTGAGGGGATTTTTAGGGGGGACAACTATATTCATAATCACTGCCAGCCTAATCCTGGAAATAGCTGGCACTGGGCTGTGTGGGGGCGGCTTCAGCAGCTCATCCCAAAGGCCGATGGCTCGATGGATAGGGCTGGAAAACACCCTGGCAGTGGGGAATAAATCTTCCCCCGCAACTGTCTGCCCCTGTTAGAGGGGATGTACTCCCATCCCACCCAAGCTCCCTGGACTGCATCCCACAAACCTTCTCACCATGTGGCCTCCTCCAAGGATAACTCGGGACCTGGTGCCAAATATTCCTTACCTTTGTTTGGGGCCCTTACTATCCATGGCTCTGGGGCTGGGGGTGCTCCCGGCAGAGCCCTGGGAATCTCAGCTTTCCCAGTGATGCTTCCCTGGGAAATGCTGGGAAGGGGGACAAGGGACTCCCCTCCAGGACTTGGAGTGGGGAACATATCTCCTCCCATAGCCCACAGGGTGGGAAGGGCCTCACTGCCCTGCCATGGTGCTCTCGTGTCCCTTTGGTGATGGAGAGCAAAGGAAACTGGGGAGACCCCTGAGGGCTGTCTGGCCGTTCTGAAGGACCATGTGACCAGTATGTGTACTGGGAGGAAACTGGAGTAGCTCTCCTTGGGGAGGGCCATGGAGTGGCTGACCTTTCCATTGGGATGAGGCTTTCAGCGGGGGTTGAGCACTGACTTGGGGGTCAAACACTGTTTTGGGGGAGTTGCGCTCTGCTTTGTGGGGGGCTGAACACTGGCTTGTGGATGTTGAGCACTGGCTTGAGAGGCTGAGCACCATTTTGGGGGAGCTGAAAACTGGCTTGGTGGTCAAGCATCATTCTGGCTTGGGGATCAAGCACTGTTTTGGACGGTTAAGTACTGTTTTGGGGGGCTGAGCACCAGCATGAATACTGAACCAGTTAGGGATTAAGCACTGTTTTGGGGACCTGGACCCCAGTCTGGGATCTGAGCTTCCACTTGGGAGTCAAGCACCATTTTGGGGGGCTGAGCAGCAGCATAGTGACTGAGCACTGTTTTTGGGGCTGAATGCTGGTTCAGGGAGTTGAGCGCCATTTTGGGGGGCTGAGCACCACATCTTAGGAGTCAAACATGGGTCTAGTTCAGCACCCACTCAGTGGTTCGGAACCAGCTTGGGAGGGCTGAGAGCACTGCCATGGGTGTTGAGTGCTGTTTTGGGAAGCTGAGCACCAGTTTGGGTGGCTGAGCACCATCTCAGAGGTTGAGCAGTGGGTTGGGGGGCACAGCGCTGGCTCAGGGGCTGAGCCCCATTTTGAGGGGTTGGATTCTGGTTCCAGGGCCATGGTGAATCTCAGGGCTTGTCCCTCATGCTAGCATCTGCTCTGGAAACACCCTTAGGCTCCTCACACCATTTCCATTCTTCCTGTGGGATGCAGCACTTCTCTTCCTTAGGGATCCTCCTCAGGATGAGTGGGGGACAGATCCAGACAGGAGAAGGATGCCTGTGGCTCTGTGCCTGGCATCTACATCACCCCAACAAGGTCATGTCAGTGCTGTGTCCACACAGGTTTCCCAGGTTGTGTTGGCACTGGGAGCTGGGCAGAGTAGGATGATGGTAGAAAGCCCTCTCATAGGAGAGGAATGCCACTGGGGACACTGGTCTCTCTGAGTCCCATCCTGGGGGACAAAGTCCTGCTTTTCCATCCCCTGTCTGGCTTTGCTCTGGGCTGCTGATGTTGGCTGCATCCCCAGCTGCACCCCAAAGCTCTTCTGGGGTGTAGCCACAGGGTGAGGGGCCAGGGGTCTGTCTCCCTGTGTCCATCCCACACTTGCCCAGAGCTGGAGTCAGATCCCTGTAGTGGGTCTCTTGGGAGTGGGTGCACCACACCTGATATCGTTTATTGGGTGGAAATAAGGAGAGGCTTGGAAATTCAGGGTTGGAGGAAGGGCTCAGTGCTGCCAGCAGAGTTTGAGGGTGCTGCTGGGTGCTAGGGTTGGGAAGGGACACAGTGCCCCATGGCAGGATGGCTGGGGCTCTGGGCAATGCCAGGTTGCTGAGAGCATCCCTGAGTATTCCCCTGGGAGTCTGGCCATAGGTGTGTGCGAGGGTGGTGGTGAGGGGCCGAGTGCCCCAAAACGCACAAACCCTCTGTGCCCTCAGGGGTGAGGCTGCCCCGTACTCATCTCCTGGGTGAAAACAGCTGTGAGGCGAGGAGGATGCTTGGCCACATTCCTGCCCAGCTTTACCTCAGCCACATCCTGGCCGGGCGGGTGGCAATGCCTTGCTCTGGATGGAACCCTGCGGTGGGCTTTGTGCCGGGGGGTGTGTGGAAGGGGGGGCTGTGTCGTGTCGGAAATCACGTGGATCAGCAACTTGGGGCTTTACGGGAAGCGAGGGTTGAGGCGAGGGGCAGCTCCCTCCCATCCCCCCGGGATGGCTCGGCCGGGGTTCAGCTCCGGATCAGGCTCCCCGGCTCGGCTGCCCCATGGCTGTGGCTTCCCGGCAGGAGCAGGGCGAGGGGTGCCGGGGCATGAGGAGCCGCCGTGGATGGCTCCCCGGAGCAGATGGTCCCTCGGCAGCAAGCTGCCCCTTCCGCATCGATTACCCGGGCCGGCCGTTTAACGATCGCTTTCCGGGGTTAATTAAACTCTCCTCGCCGAGGGCGGCTGGGCGGCGGGGCCCTACCTGCCTGCAGCCTTGATGGACCCCCGAAAAGGGGGAGACACGAGCCTGTGGTTGCAGCTCTGGTCTGCTTTCGAGCCAAACCTAAATACCCATCCTGGAGGGCAGCGGGTGTGCCAGGAGCATCGCCCCCACGGTGGCTGCACTTGTCTCCGGGGCATCCGGAGCAAGGTCGGCTGCTGAGGCTGGTTGTGTCCCACCTCCCAGGCAGCACAGAGTGCTGGAGCAGAGGCTTCTCCTGAACGCTGTTTTCTGGGGAGTGATCCCTGCTCCCTCACTCTTTGATCTGTGCCCACCCATGTCTCTGTTCACAATGATTTTGGAGGAAGGCGTCGAGTGCTTGGTGCAGACGGCGGCTCCGGAGCAGCACGGTTTGCTGAGCGGGTCCCGGCTCCCGGGATTGTCAGGAGTCGCTGCTTCTTGCATATCTAAATGTGCCCTTTCAGCCGACGCTCTCGGTCGAAACTGCCATCTTTTGCCTCATTGTCAGCCTCGCCGAGGTTACGCATCGTTTGCTGACTCACAGCCTCCTGCTCTAATTACTCGTTCGACTCCCTCCCTGGAGCCACCCGGCCAGTCCCGGCACATCCCTTCCCGCTGCCGCACTGCTGGCCGGGGGGCTGGAGCCGGGGCATCCATGCAAACCTCCTCCCTGCACCCATCCCTTCCCATGGGCATTGCTTTGAGTCTCCAAGAGCTGTTCTCCAGCTCCAGCTTCCCACTGCTCATACCCCCGGCATGGTTTTGGGGTGCAGCCGGGGGGTGGTTGGTGCTGGCAGGGGAGGCTCAGGGCTGGCTGTCCCACCAGGCATCCCCCCAGGCATGGCCCTGCTGAGGGATGCTCCTTCCCACGCACCCTCCGAGCTTCCCAGGAGCATCCCGGGCGTGCAGATCCCCCCGGGTGAGTGGGAGCCCGGCCCCCCCTTGATGGCAGTGCCGTCTGGGACCAGCCGAGCACTAAACCCGTTAGCTGAGCCTCTCTGATCCCCGTCCGATATGATCAGCTGCCGAGAGCTCTGAGCCGGGCCCGCCGTGCGTCGCGGAGATTCGAACAGACGCCACAATTACTGACGGGACTGGGCTGATCCCGTTCCTGGCCCTGCTGCTCCACGCCAGCTGCAGTCCTGTATGCCAGGGAAAAAAATTATGTATTATTTTTATTATCATGATCAAAATACTCCCCATCACAGGCTTGCCACTCCAGTGTGGTGCTGGTGGAAGAGCCTGCTCTCCACTCCAGCATCTCCCTTCTCACATCCTTGCACCTTCCAAACTCACCCATCCCAGCAAGCCAGATGGACACAGGGGCTAAAGTTGGCTTTAATTAATTTAATTTTTTTATCTCCCCCTCTTTTTGGGTCGGTAACATTGAGGCGGACACAACATCCCTGCAAATCCATCTTGCTAAGGGAGGTGAAACCAAGCTGGGTAATCCGGTGGTAAGGACAGCGCTTCGATGGGTAATACAGCCATGCTTGCCTTGGAAGAGGAGATATTTTATATGTTTATATATCAAGGGGAAAAAAAAGCCATATATGTGTTTGCACAGGCTTCTGCCTGTCACAGAATGGTCCAACCACGCATCTTATCTCGTAAAGCCATATTTTGGCCCTTTTTTTTTCCCCCCAAGAAAGTGAATTTTAAGCACCGGGAGACAGTGATGGTTTCTTTGGAGCTGTTAGGATCTGCCATGTACAATAAATCTGTCTTAGTTTGTGGATTATTGGCCCAATAGACCGTAACAGCTCTGTCAGCCCCTCCTGGCGCGCTGTGTCCGGCGAGCTCAGGCTTTGGTGGGTTTTCCTGGGTTTTTTTATTATTTTTCAGCAGGAATTTGCGAAGGATTTTTCCGTGCCATGTGCGTGTACAGCAGCTGATAGGGAATTCACAGGAGCTCAGTCGTGTGCTTAGATCTGGGGAAGGGAGGGGTGTTGGGTTTTTTTAAAAATATATTTTCCCTCTGGAAAAACCCAAAGGCATGAAGTCCAAACCCCCAAAATAGGATGAAGAGGATGACAGAGCCATCCCTGACAGGGTCTGCCTCCCCAGAACTTGTGCTGGTTGAGAACAGGGATTTACTGAATGGAGTTCTACTGCTTTCCAGTAGGATTTTCCCTGGATGGCCCCGCTCCTGCCAATGGCTATTCCCAGTTTGCTGTGCTTGATCTGAGCCCAGAAAAACAGGATTTCCCTGGGATGGCGTGGAATGGTGTGCTGACCCCTCTAGTCTCACTGAGCTGAGTGGCACATGCTCCTGTCACCCTCAGCTTGAATTTGAGGGGGTCTGAGCCCTACAGAGTAGAGGGGGGACTTGCATCTGGTTCTACCCCAACACCAGTGCCTTCCATGTGTAGCCAGCGTGGATGATGGAGGTGCGTGATAGTGTGGGGTGACATGTGGGTGCAGGTGTGGGACAGGATGTGGGGTACACGATGCTGATGGAGGGTGGGTGCAGGGTGCCAGAGGGGGGTACAGGCACAAGGCACGGATGTGGGCTGCAGGTGTGGGGCACAAGTTGCAGGTGGAGGTGTGGGTGCCACAGCAGTGCCATGGCATGGGGGGATTAGATCTGCTGGAGGGCTGGAGGGGGAACACACACCTGCCTTTGTCATTGAGGAGAGCAGGCGGAGGAGTGTGGAATTTGGGATGGGGTGAGAGCAGGCTGAGCTCTTGGTGCCGTCAGCGATGGCCCGTCTGGGACGGGGCTGGGGGGTGGCCCTTGTGGTGCCAGGGACGGGGGGCTACGGGCTGATGGTGCCCTTAAGCCCCCCCAGGCGCTGTGCTGGGGGAGCCGCTCTGGTCCCAGCAGCTCCCTAAGCCCATTAAGAGCTCAGGGAGCCTTACACCTCGGGGGGCTGCAGCGGGGACTTGCACTGCTTCAGTTTAAACCCCTTGAGCTGAAGCGAGGGTGCCTGCTGTGGGGACACGAGGATGCCTGTGAGTCTCCTCTGGAGACACCCATCCCACATCCTCTGTGAGTGCCGGCTGCTTCCCTCAGGACAGGGAGGGCTGCAGCCCTGGCGCTGGGATTTGGCTTGGCTGTGTTGTTAAAATTCACCATCGAGGTGAAAAAGTATATTTTTCCTCTGAAAAATCCTCAGAGGAGGATGTTCCCCCTCCAAGTGCTGCCATTCAGTGTCACAGTGTGTAGGAGAAAGGTGCAGGGGGAGCAGGTGGGTCCATGCAGGGTGTATGAGGATGGGGAAGCCACACTGGCTGAGGGGAACCTGGTCAGGAATTGCTGGGGAATTCTTCTACCCTTAAGCTGAATGTGCTTTATGTCAAAAGTGTCAGAAACTATAAAAGGAGGAGAAAAAAAATCCCATGGATAGGTCTTTGTGAAACTTGTGGGATGGAAATAGCTTTGTCAGAACACTGAGGGAGATGTTGTGGACAGTCCCTAAAATTCCAGTGGCTCATCCCAGCCACGAGGGTGGTTTTCCTTTTGTCCAGTCTACCGCCTACAAGACCACATTCCCTGGAGCTCTGGCTTGCTTGGAGTCCGTGAGGCCTCCCTGCCCAGCTTGTCCCACAGCCCCTGCTCATCCCCCAGCTTTGGCTGGACTTATCCTCCATGGATCATGTCACTGAGGGCAAGGTGCCCCCTGGCATGAGGAAGAGGGAGGAGGATGGGTTGGAGCATGCCTGGGAGGCAGCAAGTGGAGGAGGATGTCCATCACGGAAGCTGAGAGCAGACAGTGGGAAGATCACCCCTTTAGATGAATTAGCTGTGCCAGGAGCTTCCCTCCTGTCCCAGGGGCTTCCCTCCTGTCCCAGGGGCTTGCCAGTTCCACGGGAGAACCTGTCTGGAGATGGGGATGTGGGTGTTGGTTTTCAGGAGGAATGAAAACCTTTATGGGATCAAACTAGTGAGGGAAGATGGTTCTCTTGCAGGTGTGACCAGTCCAGCAGGCAGGTCCCTGGGAGGACACTGAGGGCTCTGATCCCACCCTGGGCTGGCTGAAGAAGGGGTGGACCACCATGTGGCTGGCACCAACCACATCCATTCCTTGTCATTCCAGCTTGCCACCTTGTCCCTTAGCTTTTGGGAAAGTGAGGAAAGGCAGAAGCATTGACATCTAACTAGTTTTAGTTATAGTCCCTGAGAGCCTGGGGCCAGGAAGGACCAGTGAGTCCAGACAGATGCTGACACCTTGCAATCAGTCCCCTCAAACTGTATCTCCAGTGTGATAAGCCCTTTCCAGCTCCCACCATGTGGTGGTTCCCTCATGCTCTAGCTTCCCCAGGCTCAATCTTGTGTCTCTTCCCCGTGTTGTGACAGCTTGTAGATGGGTTTTCCATGGCCACTCTCCTTGAGCTCACACACAGTGATCCTCTGTTTCTTACTGTGAGTCCTGCAGCTCTGTCAGCTGAGGGTCCCCCAGTCCTGACTCACGCTGTGGCTGGTGGTGGTGATGGTGACCCCTTCCTCCTTCCCAGAGCTCCAGCTTTGCTTTCCCACCATCCTGGGGTTGGTTGTTTGAGATCTCACAGCTTCACCTTTGTGCTCTTTGGGGAAGGCACAGTGCTGGGAGTTAAATTGCTGCAGAATCAGAGAATGCTTTGGGTTGGAAGGGACCTTAAAGCTTGTCTTGTTCCAACCCCCTGCCATGGGCAGGGACACCTTCCAGGTTGTTCCAAGCTCTATCCAACCTGGCCTTGGACACTTCCAGGGATGGGGTCAGCCACAGCTTTTCTGGACAGCCTGTGCCAGTGGCTCACCATCCTCACGGAATACAGTTGAGTACAGGACTCCTTCCCAGCTGTGGTTCTGGTTGAAGGCAGACCTTCCAGCTTAGGACAAGTGGTCACCATTGAAGCCAGTGTCACAGCATCTCCCCCACCCCGTCAGCCAGGATGGGGCAGTGCCAAGGCTCCCTGATTCCCAAGGTATGGTGCAAACCCTCCCTGTGGCTCTGCTTTCCTGGAAGATGAGGCGCTGGGTGTTCCCTGGGATCCAAAAGGTACAGAAGCACAGAGTGTCACCCTCCTCTTCATCCTGGGATGCTTCACTTTGCCCATTCATTTGGGTGCTGCATTAACATGGGTTTCTTGACATCCCTTGGACATGCGGATGGCTTGGGAGATCCAGGTCCAGTGCTGTGACAGTCCACCATGGAAAAGCTCAAGGAGGGGAGAACCAAGGATCAGTGAAACCAGTGCCTGAGGTGTTCCTTAGGGTAAACCAAAATGATGGAGCACCTGTAGGGTATCACTGGTGCTGGAGGTGTCAGCAGCAAGTGTCCCTGTCCTCTGGCACCCGCTGTCCTGCTGGCTGCACCATCCTCTTGCTCTGTATCTTCCAGCCCACTAGCCTGTGATGCCTGGAGTTGCCCTGGGCTTTCCAGTTCCATCCCCACTGCCTCCAGCATGATCTGCCTTAGAGCTGGGGTCATCTGTAATGTCTTGGGGAGTGGGAAGCTCTTGGGGTGCACAGCAGTGAGCTCGGGCAAGCGCTTGTGTCTGAGCCAGAGAGTGCCACGGTTTGCTCTGTGTTATTCTGGGTTTAAAAGGAAAGAAAAAAGGATTGCTCTTTCCCAGTTCCTGCATTTCCTGAGAGCAGCCTAGCTCCTAGCTTATCTTCAGACAGCCTCAGGGGTATTCCCTTGGAGTTTGGGAGTTTAATCAGGCATTGCTGGGGCATGTGAACTCTGCGGTTCCCAGGGAGGGGAGCGCCTCTCGCAGATATTTGGGTTGGCGTGCCTGGGCTGGGGGCTGGGCTGGCTGGGAAGGACACGCTGCTGCTTTTGCTGAGGATGTGACTGGGAATGGCCGGGGGAGTGAGGACCTGCCTGGTGGGGGTGGGCGGGGGATTGTGGGCAGGGTGGGTTCCCCTGGACACCCCCAGGGCAGGCCTGACTGGGCTTCCCCACACTGAGTTTAGACCTTCCATGCCCCCCAGCCCTGCCTCTGCCACCTGCCTTTTTCCAAACCCATGGATTTTCCTTGGAGCATCTTAGGTGAGAGCTGGTGGTCCCCACTAGCCATCCTGACCCTGACCTAGTGCCCTCCTCCTGGCCTCTCTGGCCCTAACATGACCAGTGATTTTGAACTGGGCAGAGAATCAGGATCCTGGTGGAAATGCCCGATGCTAGGCTCTGCTTTGCTGGTGGAATCGAGGGCTTTGTTGCTGGCTCTTTCACAGGCAGTATTTCTTTTTTTGGGGGCTGGATATATTTCTGGCAAGTAAAATGACGGATGCTCTGTTTCGTTTCCAGTGGCAGCGTTTCAGATTCCTTGCTCCAGGGCAGGAGCCGAGCGAACTCCGATTCCAGAGCAGCTCTGGTACCTTGGCAGCTTAAAGGCCACAGGGTTTGCTTGAATGACAAGTGGTGCCGAGCATGGGGAAAGCTCTGGAGATGCAGTTTTGTGCTTGTGCCCTCCACCTCTTGCAGGAGTGAGAGCCCATGGAGGGAGGGAAGGCAGCTTTATATTGTCTTCCTGCTGCACAGGCAAACTGGGAGGTGGTGGAAAGACAACATGGAGAAGGACGGTGAGCCCTGCCTTGTGGGAGTGCTCCCTGTGTTGCTGCCAGGGAGGTGGGGAGAAGCACAAAGTCTTGAGGCAAGGTTGTGTGTCTTCTCCCTAGGAGCATCCTCTTGGATATTCTTCCCCCAGTTCTGCCTGTGCCTCCCCTTGTACCCGGCTCAGAAGGATAGAATCATAGAATCATGGAATGGTTTGGGTTGGAAGAGACCCTAAAGTCCATCTTGTTCCACCCCTTGCCATGGGCAGGGACACCTTCCAGAAGATCAGGTTGCTCCAAGCCCTGTCCAGCCTGGCCTTGGACACTTCCAGGGATAGGGCAGCCACAGCTTCTCTGGGCAACCTTGTGCCTCCATAGTGATCCAGGTGTGGATCCCAGTGGCTGGCTGAGCTGCATTCTGCAGTACTGGTGACCCCAAACCACTGGAAAGACACGACCTGCTGGCAGGGCTGTCCTGCTGTGGCAATGCTGCAGTGCTGGGGGTGAATCCTGAGCGATGGGGGTCCGAGGCAGGAGGACCCAGGGGGTCAGGGCAAGTTGGGGATCTGCCTTCCTGAAGCTCATCAGCTTTTTCTGACCTGTCTGCATGGACCTGAGACGTTGTGAGTGTGCAGGCAGGGCTTGGTATGGTACTGCCCATGGGCAGGGTTTGCGTGTCCCTCACAGAACTCCCCTGTACTTGCTTTTGGTGCTGGAGAGAACCTTGACTGCTGCCTTCCCCCAAAACCTGCTCCCCCAAAACCTCTCAAGCCTCTCTGGTCCACTGGGCTTCCTGGAAGCAAAGCCCTGGAGGGGGTGGGATGAGGGGGAATGGGATGACTGGGGTGGCCAGCCCCATCACTGCAGTGAATTCTGGCTGTGCTCAGCAAAGCTGAGGGGCTGGGAGGAGACCGACCTGGACTCCCTGAGGGCTGCAGGGTGCCCCACTGCCCCCTCCCAAAGCTGAGCTGGTGTTCCTCCTGTCTAGCCCTGGCCAAGCAGCCTTCCTCCCCTTTCTCTTCTTCCTCCTATTTCCCTCCTGCCAGCAGGGCCAAGCAAAACGTGGTGCTGACCAAAAATAACAACCGCCGGCAGATCCAGACAATGGATAAACCCCCAGTGAGGGCGAGGGCGACCCGAATCCTCCCAGAGGAAGACGGGATTATTCACCGTCCTCTCAGACATCTGTCAATAGCTGCCGTCTGTGGACCCCGGTGGTTTTCCGACAGAGCCACCGCCTTCCTGGTGGGAAAAGTGGTTATTCCCAAGCGGTTCCCTCCCAGAACAGGGATCCCGGGGGCTTGGGATCTCATTACCAAGCACCACAAGGTCCCCACCACCCCACTGATGGTCAAACTCGCAAGTACTGAGCTGGCCCCAGCACTCTCAAGTGATGACAGTGACACAGATGCTGGCATGGGTGCACTGGCCCTTCCCACTACCAGCTTACCTGGGATCTGGAGCAGCCCCTTGGTTTGTGTTCTGCCACCATGGAGCTGTCTGGTGGGATGTGGAGGGGTGAGGTTTTGAGAGAGCTGGGAGCATGGGGAGACCTCTCCAGTCTGGAGCTGTTCTTAGAGGTGGCACTGATGGATTTGGGCACTACTGGAGGTGACACTTGGAGGTGGCTCAGACAGATTTGAGCACCGCTGGAGGTGGCACTTAGGGATAGTACTAATGTATTTGGGCACGGCTGGAGGTGGCACAAATAGATTTGGAGGCAGGAATTGGAGATGGCAGGAATAGATTGAAGCACCATTGGAAGTGGCACTTGGAGGTGGCACTGATGGCTTTGGGACTCTTCACCATTCAGTATTCCTGTATGACTGTGCCTACAACTTTTTTCCTTCTTTTCAATGAACTTTTTGTTGCTGATGGGTGTCTCCATGACCTGGTTGTCAGTCCGACCCCGAGTAACTGACGCTGTAATTGCCCCATCTGTTAAAGGAATGGTTCACTTGTCTTAGCTTGGCCTGGGTGGGCTGGGTGTGGATCTCCCCAGGGTAAAGGCATCCCTGGGCTCCCCCAACCCTTTGAGGGTCCTGCTGGGATGCCCCATCCACCTGTCCTCAGTGCCCTGCAGTCACCCTGCCTGGTCCCCTGAACCTCAGCCCTGAACCACCCTGGGGACTTCACCTGGTGGAGAGAACACCGGGAACTAGTTGGAGCAAAGAGCTGGAGTCCCTGCAGGAGGGTCGGGGGGGAGCTTTGCAGAGGACAGGGGGTGTTCTGCTGGGTTGGGATTGATGGCGCATCTCTGGGACAATGCCAAGCCGGGGGGAGTGGGCGAGCGGCAGAGCCGTGCCACGGCGCGTGAATGTCAGATGCTGCTTGGCTGCGAGCTGGGCTCGTGCGAGAGCAGATCTGTTCAATCCCATTTGGAGAGGGGGGAGAGGCGGGGGGGGGCCTTCCCCAGGCTCAATCTGGTAGGTTTTAGTTACAGTCGTTTTAGGATTTGGGCAGCGAATTGGTGCAGCTTTGGCACAGGGTGGGGATGGATGAGCACCGAGGCTGCCAAGCTTCCCTCAGCCCCCGGAATTGGGGAAGGAGGGGGTCGTGCAGGTGGGTGCAGCCCCCGGGCTGAGCAGCGTGGCCGTCACCCGTCTCTCTGGGCAGCAGCTGGGTGTGCGGAGGAGGGGAGGAGGTGCCTGGCGTTGTCCGCAGGGCACCCACAGCCCTGCAATGCTCGGGTGGACGCTTCAAATCGCGTTATCTCTATAACCGCCCGGCTCTGGCCGCTCCGAGTGGCAGCGGAGATAAGTGGATTTCCAGGGAGCGCCTGGTCGTCTGACATTTAAGACTCCTTAATCCGTAACCACCACCCCTGCGGAGGCAGGACGCAGCCACGTTTCCCAGTCGGGGCAGTCCCAGGTGCAGGTCGGTCTCTGCAGTGGTGGCTCCACCAGTGCCAGGGCAATAGGGTGGGGTTCAAGGACATGCATGGAGACATTGGTGTCCCTGGGAACATCCTTGTCCTCTCCACAGTGGAAACCTCCTTGGAAGTCCAGAGAATGTTGGTGATAGACTCTGGGGTGTTTGCTGTGCTGGCACAGTGTGCCAATAGATTGGGAAGGGGTTACATGGGAAAACCCACCACCACCAGGGAAAAAATATGCCCTTGCTGGATCCCTGGTGTAGAGAGCCCACATGGGGAGGTGGCATCACCTCCAGCCTGCTCAGCAGGATGCATCCTGGCCCTTGCTGGCCATGGCTCTGTGTGTGTGTCCGGAACTGCTCCTGGAGGGCATCACCGGGGCCAAGCAGCTGCCTGCAAGGAGGAGACGGGTGAAAGCCACTCTGTGCACCATGATGATTTGCCATCTGCTTCCAGGGCAAACTCCAGATGCTGGATTTAATCTTCCATAGCCTTTTTAATTCAGGAGTTGGCTTCTCAACGTCCCTCAGTGCCACCTCGGCAGCAGAGACGAGCAGAGCGGCTGCCACAACTGGCCCTTCAAAGGATGTTCTGGAGCACAGGAGATGAACTATCTCCGTGCAAGATGCCCATCTGGTGACTTGTCACACCTCGACCCGTCATACCTCTGACTCCTTAAGCTGCCCAGATTGAGCCTGAGCATTCACAACATTGCCCAACATAATCACAAACCTCCTCCAGGCCTGGGCGACATCTCTTGATGTCTGGAGAAAAGGTGATGGATGATGGTAACTTCCATGGCATATCCAGCAGTGGATCCTCTGACTGGACCAGTTTTCTGCAGGATGAATTCAAAGAGCAGAGCTTGAGGGCTCCTGGATTGGCAGAGGTGATGGCTTGCAAACAACATCCTTGTCTTTGCCTCAGGGCATTCCTGGTTATCAGGCACCATGTTTTTCCTGGATGGGTGTCCGGCAGGGATATTCAGCCCTGTGAGATCATGAATTGATTTCTCTCTTGGTTCACCTACTGCTGGACAGCTGGCTGGTGAGGCTGTGATGAGACATCACTGCCTGTTTCAGTTGACCTGTGTCACCTGATGGAAGGAGCAGCAGGTCTGACTGTGCTGTGGGAATGGGGCACCTGGGAGCTGAGTCGGGTGTTGTGGTGCTGGGGTTGGATGTGCTTTGAACCTTGTTCTGGTGGTGCTTGTTTTCCTGAGCCTTTGACCTAGGTTGCAGCTGGGCCCCCTTCTCATGATGATGCTACAGGACTGTTCCACCTGCTGAGTGTGTCATCCCAGGGTGTGTTTCAGACACCAGGGTGCCTCTAAAGTGTCTTGTCTCCCCATGCATCACTATGGCGCCAGGTTCCTGGCCGTCCCAAGGGCCTGTCTACTGTTGGCCAGAGTGGCTGAGGAGCACAACGACCACCTCTGGCCTCTCTCTGGAGCTGTGAGGGGAAGGTACCTCCTGCTGCAGCCTCCCTTGACCTACACTTTACTTGGGATGTCTTGGAGAGGGGCACATGCTGTTGGGCATGGCATGGCTAAGTCTGTCCCTGTTTGTCTGTCCATCCATCACCAGGGAGTGATGGTGGTGGTGGGGGGAGGTGGGGGCCACGCTGAGCTGGCAACTGTGTTGAGGGGGAGGAAGTGGGGACAAAAACCCCGCAGAGGGGACAATTACAGCCTTTCTCCCGGCTGAAAAGACGTCGGGGTCCCTTCCGTCCTCATCCTCCGTCTGCTGCGGGCAGACAAAGCCACCGCCCCCGGTGCCCACCCAGCGCCCAGGGATTAGAAAAAAGGCGAATTTTGATTTTCTCCCTTTGTTTCCAGAGCCCGGGAGCAGCTCGGCTTCAGCTTTGCTGCTTTCTTCTCCCTCTACGCCATGTCTGTGCACGGCTGACCAACTGTCGGCTTTTCTGGGAGGAGGGTGATCTATTTAAAATTAAAGGAAAGCAGAAGTTCTTTCTTGAAGACAAGACTTTTTAGGTTGGTGGGAGCTGATGGCTTTCCAGCCATGCAGTGAAAACACAGGGGAGCCGGCTGGAATTTGCAGCCTGTCATTTTCTTAGGAGAAGTGAAGCTCCTCTCCTGCTCCCCTCTGACAGTGAGTGGTGCCTGCAACTGAGAGGACTCTCAGTCCACTGACTGGCAGAGGTTTCTCTGGGTGCTGGACCAGCAGAGATGATCCTTTTGCAACCTTTATATATTTTGTAGTTGTTAGGACTATTGCAGCAGGGTCCCCAGTGTTCTGGTGTGCAGGGAACTCCCGGGCAGAGTGAAGTGGGATACGGGGAGGTGTGTGGCTGAGTGCTGGGAGAAGACCAGGGAGAGGAGAACCCTGTTTTTATACCCCAGGACCATGGGAGAGCATGGCTGACCTGCCCCATCCAAGCATCCCAGGCTGGTGGGAGGCAGGTCTTTGGGGTGATCCACGGAAATCACAGAATAGTTTGGCTTGGAAGAGACCTTAAAGATCACCTCATTCTAAGCCCCTGCTGTGGGCAGGGATATATTCCACTAGACCACATTGCTCCAAACCCCATCCAGCCTGGTCTTGAACACTTCCAGGGATGGGGCAGCCACCATTTCTCTGCATAACCTGTTCCATGGGTGCTGTCCCTCACCCTAGGACACCTGGCTTTCAGACCCTGTGGGCTCAGCCTGGACCTGGCAGAGAGATTGGTTGCAGGAGAGGAGCAGTGTCCTGCGAAGGGCTGGGAACTCCCTGGATGTAGGTTGGGGCCTCCCGACCTTGGTGGTGTCCCCTTGAACCCTGGCATCCCTCCAGGCTGCTAAGCTGCCCTGTGCAAAGACCTGAGCAAGGGAGCCCATCACGTGCCCCTTAATGCCACGGCCGGGGCTAAGCACCTTCTGACAGGGACCCAGATGACGCTGCCCAGTGCCTTCCCCGGGGATGGGGGCCAGAAAAGGGGCAGAAACAGAACTGGGCAGGGGGGCCCTTGCCGTCTTTACTCAGGTCAATCATAAAGAAGGGATTAAGATCATTAATTCCTCCCCCCACTGCAATTAATGACGGGGCCGGACAGTGGCTGGCGAGGAGCAGAGATGTGTGCTGTGCTGGGTGGTCCCACAGTGTCAGAGTAGGGGAACCCTCCTTTTGTGCGAACTAGCCAGGTACTCCCTAGCACACGAGCTGTGGGGCCCCTAGAGGGGACAGTGTGGGGACAGACTTGTCCCAGCTGGCACAACTGCAGTGTCCGGCGCCTGCTGCCGCAGTGGCACCAGGGGCTGGAGGGCAGCGCCGGGTGGTTGCAGATGGTGGGAGCTGGCGGAGGCAAAGCGGCGGCTGGGACAATGGTGGGATTGTGTGGTGGCGCCGCTGGCACGGCTTGGCACGGCTTGGAGTGGCACCTTGTGCCAACAGCGGGCACTGCCTTGTGCCATTGGGGCTGAGCAGGGCCACGGCAGTCTGTGCCTGGTGTCCCCGTGCGTGGGGGGGGGCTGGGGTGCCTTTGTCCCACAGTGCTACTCCCCACAGCCTCTGGCGCTTGGAGGTCTGTGCACCAGGCTCTGCATCCATCTCGCCCTGGTGGGAGGGGGCTGTGAGTAGGGGACTCAGGTGCTGGCAAGTGACCTGTGTGGTGTGGTGGGACCAGCCAGGGATGGTTGGCTGGTTCGGGTGGCTGCAGGGCAAGATGGGAACTGGTGGAGACAGTGACCACAGCGTGGCTTCAGCTCGTGTCCTCCTCACTTTGGCACCTGGACTCCACTGTCAGCCTGTGGGGACTCCTTGGTGTGACATCGAGCCCTGCATGAGTACAACTCAGCTCCTTGCCAGGGCAACGCTCCTGCCCGTGGCTGGAGGCCTCCTTTAATCCCCCAGCAGCCCTGCAGAGCAGCAGTTATGACGCCCCAGGGCGAGCGGACGGGGTGGCAAATCCCAGGCTGATCCGGCCAGGCGCTTGGCTCCCTGCTTGGCGCGGAGTGGGGCGGAAGAGGCGCAGGACCGCAGGAAAGGCGGCCGCGGGCAGGCGTGAGATAACACCACCGGGCGCTTTATCTCACATCCTCCTGTCCGGTGCTCTTCCTGCCGCGCTCCCCACCCCGGCCCCAGCGCCCATTGCTTTCACCACTAAGGTGTGACTCGTCCTAAGGTCTCCAGCGACAGGTCTCCCACACCCCTGGCAGAGGCGACGGGTGATACAGCTGCACTGCAGCAGCTCGCCCACCCTCCCAGCACCCCATCACCCATTTGGGGTCACCCCACCTCGCCACCACCTAGTATCCCTCTGCCGGGCATGGAGCTGGGGAAGGGCAGCCCGTCCTGCTGCCGCAGCCCTCCCTCCCCACGTGGCCTGGCGAGCTCCCGGCTGGAGCCCAAGCCCTGCATCGATCCGCGCTGCATCTTAAATCCCGCAGCAGCTGAAGCAAGCGGTTTTCAGCGCCAGGGCGGGGGGGTTTCTCCGTGGGCGAGCCGGCTCTGGCACCGGAGTGAGACACCAGGGCTGCTTCCGCAGCCGGTACCGCGGTGGTTGGCGCAAGGACCTTGCCCCCATCAGCGTTTTAATGGGGATGTCTGAGCCGTGTCCGTGAGAAAGGCTCCTGGGCATTCACGGGGTTGCTGGGATTGTATTGGAGGTGGATGAGCAGGAGTGGGGTGTGGAGGATGCAGGGATGGCTCTTGCTCTGCTGGATCACCCCTGTGCAGGAGCGAGGGTCACAGCAGAGCTCTTCACACATGGCCAAATCCCTGCCTGGGCTCTGGAGAGAAGACTGCCCGGATAGCCAGGATGGATGGATGGGGTAGTCGAGGGGCCTCCTCCCAGTGCCGCCCTCCCCCAGCTGCCGCCGGGGTGGGGACGCGGGTTCCTGCTCCACTAAGCCCTGCAGCTTTTCTCCTCTAAAGCCTGATTACTTGGCGGTGCCTGTGCGTGCGTGCGTGCTTGGGAGGGAGGAGGAGGAGGAATTTCACAACAACAAGTGTTTGCAGCCACACTGGGCCCAGCTGCCCCGGAGTTGCCCCCGGGGACAGTGGCATACAGTCCGTTCCGGGAAGGCTCTGGCTGTCACCGCTGAGCCCATGACTCCACCGGAGCAGCCAGGCATGTGGGCTGGGCACACCAGGGCATGGCAGGAGGTCAGCACTGGAGCTTGGAGGTGGATGCTGTGGCTCCCTGTTTGAATTGGAGGTGGTAGACACTGCAGCTCTTGGTGGGGTTTAGAAGAGGATAGAGTGGATCCCTGTGGTGTGCAGTTCTGCTCTCCACGTGGCTTCCTTTCTCTGCCCAGTGCTGGCTCAGGGAACAATAATCCAGGAGGGAAGGAGGAGGATGAGGAAGAAGAGGGTGAGGGGTGCAGCCTTACCTGAGCTGGGTGAGCAGCATCACTGGAGGCTATGTGGGCTGGGATGCTGCCTTCATGACACCTGGCCATGGGGAACATGGGGGGACATGGGAGGCTGCAGTGTAGGAACCATGCACTCCTTGCATAAGCTCCAGCTCCCGCTCAAGAGCATCCTGCTGGCGCCTGTGGTCCCATCCGTCGTGGGGCCGCACGCTGCTGGAGCGGAGCAGGAGATGAGCCCCGTGACTTCCCTGGGGCTGCCATCCCTGGGGGAGGAGAACTGGGCACAGAGAATCTTTAAGCATTGGAGTGCCATTGCTACCAGGCCAGGACTTCCCCTGTGACCCCCCACTTCTGTCTGGATGGCGACCCTTTTAGAGAGCAGCGGAACGGATCTCCACCGAGGTCCGTTCCCTGGAGTTCCTTTGTTTGCGGCGCTGAGACTTTCATGGCAGGGGGAGGAAGAGCCGCTTTGAAAAGCCCGTTGGCTCTTGCCAGCACTAACTCTTTTCTTTTCTGCTTCCAGAGCCGCGTGGTGTGTCCCAGCCGCAGAGTATGTCTGTGCACTGAGAGCTCTCTGAGTCCTCTGCAGCCGGCGCGGGAGGAGACGCCCCATTGATGCGCGTTCCAGTCTGAGCATCCCCGGTGCCCAGCGGGCTGGTGCTACCAGAAGGGCTTTGGGGGTCTTTCACTTGGGCATTGGGGGTGGGTTTTCAGGTTTTTTATTTTATTATTTTTCGTCTTTTTTGGTTTTTTTTTTTTTTTAATATTTTGGGGTTGATTTTGTTGTTGTGCTCCGGACACCATGTCAAATTCGGGCTCCCATCAAGACACTGGGAACAAGCCAGAGACGGACAAAAATAACCAAGATGACTCTCAACCCCCCGTCAACTCCGAGAGGAGGAACAAAAGTGGAATAATAAGTGAACCTTTGAACAAAAGTCTTAAGAAGTCCCGTCCACTCTCCCACTATTCCACCTTTGGTAGCAGCAGCTCCATAAGCGAACATTCAGAGAAAGGCAACCCCTTAGCTAATGGCAACGATGCGACTGTGGATAAAAGTCATTCTACCTCAAAGCACAAAAACATCTCTAGTATGCTGAGCAAATTAGACCGGATGTCGGAGCTCTCCTCAGAAGGACAGACCGCCCTCCAACAGTTTGCTCAGTCAACAGAAATGCTCAAAAGAGTGGTACAGGAGCATCTTCCTCTAGCAGGCGAGCACGGGACTGGTATCTCTGACATGGAGGCAGTCTCAGCTGCAGAGACAATGAACGGCCCCTCTGATTTTCCTTACCTGGGGGCTTTTCCCATCAACCCAGGCCTTTTCATTATGACCCCTGCCGGCGTGTTTCTGGCAGAGAGCGCGCTCCATATGGCTGGCTTGGCAGAGTATCCCATGCAGAATGAGTTGGCATCTGCCATCAATTCGGGGAAAAAGAAACGGAAAAGATGCGGCATGTGCCCGCCCTGCCGAAGACGGATAAACTGCGAGCAGTGCAGCAGTTGTAGGAATCGCAAAACTGGCCACCAGATTTGCAAATTCCGAAAATGTGAAGAACTCAAAAAGAAGCCTTCTGCAGCACTGGAGGTAACCGGCCCCTCTCAGGCACCCTAACCCCTCCTCGGGCTGCGCTCCTGGGTTTGGATCTTGCCCTAGATAATAAAACACCTGGTACTTCTTACTTTTTTTAAATTTTTCCCTTTTCCATTAACAGCTCTCACTGTGAGATGTGTGCTCTGCCCAGTGCCCCCAGACCCTGCCCCCCCCTCCCCCTGCCCCCCGCATACAGGGGTTGATTCGTGTGGGGAGGAGGGCTGGGGTCTGTCCCTGGGGTCCCTTTGCCTCTCCCCTTGGCAGGCACAGGCAGCAGTGGGGCTCTGCTGGGGTTTTGGTGACCGTGTCCCTTGTCCTGAGCGGGTGGCAGCTCCCTGAGCTGTGGAGCAGCATCTAACCCCCAAGGGTAGGGAGGCAGAGGGTGATTTTTGGGATTTAGCTTGTGGCACTTGATGATGGTGAAACCTGTGGCCATGGTGCAGCCAGAACCCACCCCCTCAGTTCACTCTGCTCTGAGCAGGAGCACAGCAGTCCCTGGGTTTTGGGGCAAATTGCCACAGTATGTGCTGGGTGGCATCCCTTGTGGTGTGGCCATGCCAGATCTCCCTAGGGCAGCATCCATCTGAGGTGGTCAGGGTGAGCCCATAAGGCACCAGCTGGATTTTCCAGTGGCAGTGGTGCTTCAGTCCCCACTGATGGTGCGTCTGCTTTTGGGCACCCAATGGAGCTGGGAGCACCCCTGCCCTGATGTGAGGCTTTGGGATGGTGCTTGTACTGTCCCTGCCTACCATGCTCCACATGGGGATGCTGCACTGGGCTTTGAAGGAGAGCTGTTAGATTGGGACGTCACCTTGCCAAGTCCACTGGAGAGGCATGACATTCAGATGGGGATCACTGGAAATGTCCAGTCATTGTGTGGGTCTGAAATTCAGATGGAGCCATGGGCAGGTGCTGGTGGCATGGTACGTTGTGGGTAAGGGCTGGGTGCCAGCAGGGCACGGGTGTCCCATGGACACACAGCTCTGGCAAAGCCTGCCTCTTGCTGCACACACTTTGGTGCTCTGGGCCAAGACCTGTGTGTAGGGTCCCCACTGTGTTGTGCTTAAGTCAGGTTTGATTTTTGTGTGAGCTGATCCCACCATCAGCTGTCTCTAGAACTGGCAGAGGCTAAAAAGTCACTTAAACATTCAGCTGGATCCTTCATCCTGACATGAGGGCATTGCCCATCCTCTGGTGGTCCAGGTGAAACCAGAACCCTCTGCTCCCTTAGATACATTCTACATTTTTCAATTAGCATCAGCTCTGAATGAATACTGAAGGGGGGAAAAAAAATCTATTTGGGTGGTGGGGATGAGGAGAGGGGGACTGTGTCTTTCAAAAACCGCTGTATTGCTAAATTATATTCTTGTTCTAATTTGCTGAGTCAGTGATCTGGAAAAAGGGAGAAAGGAAAAAAAAAAAGTTCATTTCTTCCAAAGAGTCCTAAAGCGGGTCAATAGACTCGGAGCTCGCAGCAGCCAGAGGAGTCAGTGCCTTCTCCCAGTGCTACACCAGCTCCAGGGTGATAAATAGCACCAGGAACCCATGAAATGGTCACCCCTGTGATTGGCTTCTGCACCTCATGACTGGCTGAGAAACTGGAGCCATTGAAATAGGACTGTTCAGTGGTAGGTTTGGGCCCCACCAGGGATGAGTCCCTGTCCCTTCTGGGCACAATCAGGTGTGGTGAAGCTGAACAGAAATGTTGTACTGGTGGGGGAGGAAGCCTGTGAAGGTGTAGGTCACTCCAGGGCATCACGATCCCCTTTTCATGGCAGATCCTTCTCCCAGGATATCCACTTGATTGACCTTGATAGAATTGAACAAGATTGTGGCTGGAATAGGGACACACACCATGACCCCAGCTGACGTCCCAGGGTCACATGAGTCAATGGCTGGATTGTTAAACCTAACACTTTGTCAACCAGCCTTGGTCATATGTTGTGTTGGGCCAACTGTAGGGCAACTACCAGCACCTGCCTTGTGGAGGAGACCTTTCTGGATAGGGCCAGGATGCAGAGTTCCATGGACTGCTGGTCCTGGTGAGGTGCCATCACACCATTGTACTTGATATTGGGACAGAAGGGGCCATTCAGTAACTCTTTATATGAGGCTGAAACATTCACAGGGCTTTGTGAAACATCATCCCCCTCTGTGGGGAGTGATGCAGGACTCTGTCCTGCCACCCCTGTGCGTCCAGAGGAACGTCCTCAGAGATCCTGGACAGGGGCTGCAGCTGTGATTAAACATTGATCTAAAATCAAGCAGTAAAAAAAATAGAATTAAACCTTTATGGTGGCATAAAAAACGGGCTAAATCCCTCAGCTGCCGTCAAGCTTTATCTGCACATCTACAGAGCCTGAGTAACCAGTCACCGCTGGTGTCCTGCCCTGGTGGTGGTGGCTGCCTGGGGCTCTAAGACCGGTGAGGCAGGTTGGATGCTCGGAGCCAGCAGCACGTCCCTGCATTGACCAGGCTCCTCTGGGCTCGTCCAGCCCCAGCACTCCCAGCTAATGCCGTGGGAGCTGCTGGCCAGCCCCTGGCCAGGTCACCCTGGGCTTGTCTGCAGAGCTGCAGGTCACATGAAGGCTGCGAATAGTTGGGATTTGAATCAACAGAGCTGTTGTCCACCTGGAGAAGCTGAGGTGAAGTGCCTTGTTTCCCCAGATAGCACCAGTGAGGGTCACTGACATTCCCACATCAGCCTCACACAGAAACTCTCACCATGGAGGGCAAAGGGTGAGGATTTTAAACTGAAAGAGGGTTGGACATAAGGTAGAAATGGTAGAACTGGCACAGGTTGTCCAGAGAAAATGCCTCATCCCTGAAAGTGTTCAAGGCCAGGTTGGACAGGGCTTGGAGCAATCTGGTTGAGTGGAAGGTGTCCCTGTCCATGGCAGGGGGTTGGAATGAGGTGATCTCGAGGTTCTCATCTAACCTAAACTATTCTGTGAGTCTGTGATTGTGGGGATGAGGGGGATCTATCCTGGGCATCCACGTTAGAGCTGGTTGTCCACTTTCTTTTAATAATGAAGGAGCAGAGGTGTTCATCAGATATCTCCTTCCAGACCCATGAGGAGACCCCCTCACCTCTCATTGCTCTCTCCTGGGATGATTGATCTGGATGAGGAGCTCCCTCTCCCCTCATTCCGCTCTCCTGTGATGATGTATCTGGGTTGGTGGCCTTTGCTGGAGAGTCCACCATGCTCTGCCCCGCCTGTTTCGCATTCAGGACGTTGGGCAGGATCCAGAGTGTACAGCCCTGTCCATAGTCGGGCAGAGGCTAGATTCCTAGATTCCTGATTACATGTTGCAGGGACCTTCTGGGGAAGGGGTGATGCCCACAGCTTGTGACTGCCCCAGCCTGGTTTGCCCAGTGGACCCAACATGGGCCTGGAGCAGGAGCAGGTGTGATCTGTCAGCAACCTGGTGGGCATCACCAGCTCTTGCCCATTCCAGTCCTTTCTCCTCCTCTCCTTGCCCAAGCCCCATGTTTGGGTTGTGGTGCCTGTGGAATTGGGAATGTCAGGGTCCCTCCCACAGGGATGGAGCAGACGCTGCCTTGGCTGCTTATTGAGGCTTGGTGAGTTTCTTGATGCAAGAGAAGGACCCAGTGAGATCCAGTGTGTGGTTAGGGACCACAATGTGGCATGAGTTTGACTTTTGGGATGCACATGGGTTCATGCTGGGAGCTGGGGTGGTGTCCCCCCGCCCCGGCAGCCCAGTCTGTTGGCCTGAACCCACCACCACAGGTTGTGGCCTGTATCCCACTGGTGTCCCTTGCTTGTTTGGAGAGGCAGGAGCCAAAGGGTGCTCTGAGGTGATCATGTGGCTGGAGAGCATGGTTTGGCCTTCCTTGGGGGCTGTTGGCACTGGGAGATGTTGTGGTCCTTCCATACTCCACCCATGTTCTTGTGAACATTGTCTGGGCTTTCCACCTCATCCAGCTGGAAAACATCTGTGGTTCTCCTTCCAGAGGACCACAGTACTGTTGGGGCATTACCCCACCTTTCCTGGAGGTGGCTTCTAAGAGTTCTTGTGTGTTGTTGGGTGCCTTGTTGGGTGTGGAGTTGAGCCTGGTGGAACTCATCCCTCTTCCCTGCAAGGTGCTGAGAGGTCCCCAGCAGTGCCTGGGGCTGCTCTGTTGGGGTCAAGGTTGTTCATCTGATGTTCCCTGTGTCCCGAGCAGCTCCCAGATCTGGTGTCCCCAAGCCCTGCCTCAGTTTCCACCTAAATGCGCTCCTAAACCCATCTGTTGGCTAGGTTCCTGTTGCTCTGTGTCCGTCTGTCTGTCCATGGCAGGGACATGGGGGCTGGCACCGAGGGGGCTGGCACCGAGGGGGCTGCCATGCCAGGCCATGCCACCTCTCTGTGTCCCAGCCACTGTGATCACCCCTGGCCAGAGGAGAAACTGGAGACTGTGCCATTGTGCTGCAGACATGGGAATGTGGGAACAATGGCGAAGCTGCTGTGCCAGTGCCCTGATGGGGAAGGGGGCTGGCGGTGGGCAGATCCCAGCCTCCCTACAGCTGGAATCCTGGGCTGGAAACCTTGTGAGGGTGCTGAGCCTGGGCTGGATCCATCCTGAGGCTGGTGACGGGGGTGCCAGGATGGGTGAGGGGTGGGTGCCCAACCCTGGTGCCACATGGCTGTGCCGGACCCGACCTAACACCTTGTCCCTTCTTCTTCTGTCCCCCCTCCCTGTCTCTCTTCCTTTCCAGAAGGTGATGCTTCCTACAGGAGCCGCGTTCAGATGGTTCCAGTAGGAACGAGAATCCCAAAGCTCTGTCATCCAAGTGCAATGTCACTGCTTGCTTGTGTTGTCTCAGGCAAGGGATTTTTGGCTGAAATGAATGGATGCACCTGTGTCTCTTTAGAACCAAAAATATTTTCTCGCGAATCTCATTCCTGTTTTTATAATTTTTCTCTTCTTTTTTTTTTTTTTTTTTGCGTTCGTTTTAACATCTTCGAGTCCTAGTCAGACATTTAACTGCTTTTCAAATAAAAAACAAAAAATAATTAAAAGAAAAAAACAATGGATCTGTAAAGTACCAAGACTTAATAGACAGAGTATGGACAATCAGTTTCTTTCTGTGTTTTGGTGTTGATGTTGTTTATGTGTGAAAGATGCAGTACTTGTGTAGGGAATGTAAATTTACAGTAACCTTTTAAAATCTAGTTACTAATAAGCACTACTGTAATTTAGCACAGTTGTTTAATTGCACCCTCATTTATACTTTTTATTTGATTCTTTCCCATCATACAATAGAGTGGATAGTTTCTAGAATGCCTCAACTTCATGTTTATAAATGAGAATATGTTTAAAGCGATGTAGTATCCCTTCTCCTCACCATTCTCCTCTGGAAGTTTAACCCACAACAGGGTCAGTATAAAAGGTTGAAGAAAACAATTGCTACACAACCGGCGGAATTCAAAAAAAGGAAAAAAAAGAGTAAAAAAAAGGCAAAAAAAAAAAAAGGTCATTGTTAGTTTATTAATATAGAACAAGAATTGCTGCGTACAGAAAATCCTCCTAATTGCAACGGTTTACTCCTAGAAGTAATTTTTGTAAACTTACGGAAGTTAAAATCAAAATAAAAACGAATATTGCAGGACCTGTGCTGAAGCAGTTACGCAAAGTGATATTTCTCTTCTGTTCACCCCCCCGTCTCTCCAGCTCTCTCTCCATCATTAAAATGAAATGCTGTTTGTAATGTTTTAGCGATCCAGGCTGTTTTTGTGAATAAAATGAATGCATGTTTTGTGTCATGATTTCCAGCTTGGTTATTTCTCTCCCACCCCACTGTCCAGCCCTCCAGGCCCCCCAGGAGCAGTGGTGGCCAGGGTCCCCCTGCCCTCACCTGCCCACACACCACGGTGCTACTGGAGCATGGTGGGACAGTGTGATGAGCCGAGCTGGAGTCGCCCTGGCTGCTAAATCCCCACAGTTAATCCTGGCAGTGGCTGGGCTAAGCCAGCCTGGCTCCTCCCGGGGATATTTCCCAGTTTGACCAGCCTGGAGTTCTATCCTGCAGCACCAACACCGTTTGTTTTGGTAAAATAATATTATTACTGGGTCAAGGAGAACCTCGGTGGGGCTCGTTTTGTTGGGACAAGTCTAAAATGAGCTCCCAAAGGTGAGTGGGCTCTGGATGACTTTCCAGCCTGGCCTCATGCTGGCACTGGGTCAGCAGGAGCTGTCTGGGACAAAGGGGACATTGGATGGGACCGACCGCAGACAAACCATCACGCTCGCTGTTGGTGCTTGGGGTGCTGTGTCAGCATCGCACTGGGCAAGTGGGCTGAGTGCCTCCTTCCAGCCCCCAGGAGGTTCTCCAGGGTCATCCCAGCCTGCCAAGAGGTGGCTCCGGCTGGACCCGGAAGCGCTGGCTCTGCCTTGCCTGGAGGAGGTAGCAAGAGCCTTTGTCCCCAGCTCCAGCCAGCATTTGGGCCAGCATCTGTTGGCCAGATGTGCACTCGGCAGAGGGGGGTGACGGCAGTGTGAGGGCTCTGTCTGTGCCTGGCAGCGACCTGCCAGGACGGAGCAGAAAGTCCCTGGGGAAAACTGCCCCAAATGCCCTCTCCAGGAGAAATCCACGCAGCTGCCCCAGCTGGTTTGGAGCCCAGACCCAGGCACCCTGGTCACACCAGTGCCTGAGCCCAGGGCTGCCTGTGGGAACGACTGGAGCACACGGTGACAGTGATGGAGCTGGGCCAAAGGGACAAAGCTCGAGGCCTGCAGGGACACAGACCCTACCCCAGCAGTGGCATTCCCAGCTCAGCTCCGACCCGGGTGGCACTGGCAAGGGGCTGCTGGGAGCTGGTTCCCAGTTCGTGCTGCTCGGGCAACAGCCGAAATCACTTAGCAGGAATGTGGTGGGGGGTATTATGGGAAAAAGGAGTCTGGCTGTTCATTTTACGACTGTGGCTAAGGGTTGGGGCTGTGTGAAGGCACAGTCCTGGCACCCAGGAGGAGCCAGCTGCTCCCCCATGCTGGGAGAGTGTCCTGGGGAGAAGCATGCAGGGCCCCCTCCCCTGCCCCCATCCTCTGGGGAGCTGCACGGGGGTGCTGCTTCATCCCACCCACAGCTAGGGCTGGGGACTGCTGGGAATATCAGCCCTGTCTGGCCACATCACCCCAACAGGGCTCTGCTTGGGGCTGTCACTGGCACAGAGCAGCTCTTGGGGAAGTGCCACTGGGGCACCACAAACGCTGCTGTGCATCACTGGCAGGGCACTGGCAGGGACCATGGGCAGGAGGAAAGGGCACGCTGGCAGGGTAGGGGAGCGATAACAGGCATGCGGTGCTGGCAGGGAGGACACTGATGTTAAGCAGGGAACAACAAAAACAGGCATCGTGGTTTGGGAGAAAGGGTGGAGATGGAGAGAGCGTGGGATCCTAACCCTGCTTGTGAGTTGGACAGAGTGGTGGGGAGATGGGAGATGGGGAGGTGAGATTAGGAGACGGGATGCTGGGTGCCCTCCATCTTTCTGGCAGCTCACCCCGGTGCTGGGCTGCATCGCTGCCTCCCAGGTGTGTGTGTAGGTGGACAGCCCCGTGCTGGCCCGGAGCCTTGCCTAATGAGCTGCTGCCTAGGCAGGACCTCAGGCATCCCCCGAGGGTGAACCCATCCTCTCCTTCGCGCTCAAGCCCCGTCAGGCACAGCCCCTGTGCCGGGCTGTCCCCACCCAGGGCTGCTGTCCCCAGGGTGCCTGCTGGCAGCCAGGTGACACAGGGCACGTGGGATGAGGATAACGAGCTCGGCGCGGCACTGCGGGACAACCCTGGGCGCTACCACAAGGGCTGGCCTCGAGTCGCTCTTAATTAACATCCTCATTAAACAGAGTTAGCAGAAAGGCAACCAAACCTGGCTGTGGCCCTAGGGTGTGCTGTCACAGAGGGCACAGCCATGTTCCAGTCCCTGCATGGCCTTGGTGGCGTGGGAAGGTGCCAGCCAGCAATACCAGGTGAAGCCAGTGTGGTGTGGGGCTGGTCCAGTGGTAGTGCCAGCAGTGTTTTCCATGTGGAAGAGCCTGGCTTGGAGAGGGCGGATTCTGCAGCACTGGGTCTGGGATGAGCTGCAGCAGGAGCTGAAACCTCTCCCCTGGTGCCAGAGACATGTCCTCTCCTGGCACAGGGGCACCCCAGCACGCTGTGGGGTGTCACCCATCCCATGTCCCCTGCGCTGGGTCCCAGCCTGCTGTGGTGGGTTGGCAGCCGCCCCGTCCCGCCGTGCCCCGGGCTGCAATTAGCGGCCTGACCCCGGGCTGACCCGCCCCCCCGGCGAGGGGATGGGGCAGGATGCAGGAAGCGCCGAACAAAATGTGCTTCAGCTGAGCCGGATGGCGGGTTCTCCGTGAGCGCCGCCGGCCAGGCGTGACCTCCCGGCAGCCTGATCCCACTGCCGGGGCTCGGGGGCTTGGTGAGGGAACCTCCGTGAGCATTGAATCCTGGTTGCTGCAAGGTGACCCTGTTCACACACATTCACCCCAAGTACAGGTTGGGGTGGTGGGATCCATTCAGACTTCCTTAGCAGGGACAGTTCTGGAGACAGGCCAGATCCACGCCAGGTGTTAGAGCAGTCCAGTATCTCCTGCACAGCTGGGCCAGTGCTGGGTGCTCCCCAGTGACACCTGAGCTGAGCTGACACCAGCTTGGTTGGGGCTTTTGGCAGCCCCATGGCAGTGGGACAGGATCCCCACAGGTCTGCTGGGGGTCCACAGGCACAGGCAGCCATGGGGGATGCTCACTGCTGCACACCTGGCTTGGCTCAGGCTGTCTGATCATCTTCAAGGCTGGAGCTTGGGGCTGCTTGGACAGCTTGGCTGGGACCATTAGTCTAAATAAACCTCCAGAGACCTGCTCCCTGCAGCTGTCCAGGTGACCTTCCCTGTGTCACACACATCATGGGAGCTTTCCAGGCCGATTTCAAGCTTTGGCTGAAGTTCTTCTGAAGGGTTGCACAGTTTTCAAATTCAGGCTAAGGATCCCTTGTCTCTTAGCAGATTCTCCACTGGGAATGAGGACTGCTATGGTTTGTTCCCCATAAAACTGCCCATGCGAAGGTGTGGGATGGGGGACACGAGGGTCCACCAGGTCTTTGGAATGCTGTGCTTGTAGATGTACCAGAGCATGCCTGAAAAGGGCTTTTCTCAGAGAAGAGAAACCATGAAAGATCCTTTATCCATGATGAAGGCTTGACATCCACATCACTTCACCTCTGGGACTTCCACAATTCCTGACCTACCACCACACTTTGAGAGCTCCCCATACTGGGGCAGGAGGATGTTTACTCAGCAACTTCCTTGGAAAGGACCCTGTAGGTGGGAGCTGACACCCACTCCTGCATCCCACCAGTCCACCCTGGGATGAGCTGTGTCCCCAGCAAGGCAAAGCTGTGGCTCCAGCTGGCCAAGAGCCTTGGCTGGCTGCCCTGCTGCAGTTTTGCAGGAGGCTGGGGATGTCATTGCAGTCGTCATGGGGTGATTTCTGCACAGAAACTGTCTGAAGTCCTCTTGTGCTGGAGACCAGAGTGCCACCAGAGCTGGAATCCTGCCTGCAGCTCTGTGGTGCTGCCTCCATGGAAAAGTTGTCTTGGTTTGGGGTCTCAGCTCCCAGCCCTGCACCCCTCAGAGTGCTCGAGGTGTGCTGCTTGTGCTTTCATGAAGGAGGACACCTCTTCCATCCCCAGCTCCATCATCCCCAGCAGAGAACCTAAACCTCCAGCACTCCACAGCTGTGGGGAGCAAAGACCATTTAGCCTGGCTGAGTCATATTTTCCCTCTTTTTAATCATGATCAATGCCTGATTATTCCTGATGAGCACGTAGGTGCTCCCTGATTCGTGCTGCTCCCCCAGCCAGCCTCTGCTGGCTGCAAAGCCCACGCCAAGCCACGGCGGCTCCTGCTTAATCTGGGACTGGCTGCTGTGCCAAGGCCAGTTTCAGCACTGCGTCAAGATGTTTTAAGGCCAGAGCAGTCAGGATTTGTGAGAAATAGGTCGGCCTGTGACAGCAGAAGGAGGCTACTTGGTGCAAGACGTAGTGTTAGCGGGCAGGGAGGCAGCGAGTGGTGCGGCGTTAGCCTTCAGCCCTTGGGTGATGAGGGGTGGACAACAGCAGCTGAGCAGGGGCTTAGCAGAGGTGACAGGTACCACCAGTCCAAGCTGGGGGTTTGCAGCCTGTAGCATCCCTCACCCTCGGCCAGGCATTGGTGCTGACAGCCCTGGAGAAGCATCAATCTGGGGTGTTGTGTCTCCCCCCCACCAAAATGCTGCAAGTGGATGTAGTGCTTGTGGAGGTGTCCAGATGGTACCACAAGTAGTGGGAACATAGGATCAGGCTGCCCTGTCCTTGTTTCCTCAGGCAGTCATGTAGCCCCGCTTGCACTGCTGCTCCAAGGCTGGAGGATGAGATGCCTCTGGGGTAGGAAGGGTGCCCTGACCACTCCTGCCTTGCCTTTGAGACCCTTGGGCTGGATTCTCCTACAACTGGGCTGGCTGGACACCCTGTCCCAAGCCTTTGAGACCCTTGGTGTCGCTTCTGGCTGGACACAGTGCCCCAAGTCTGCCCCATCACACAGCCCCTCTCCCTGAGCCCAAGGAAGCCTGGGGCAGGTCTAGCAGGGATGGAGAAGCTCTTGGTTGGTGTGTTACAAGAAAACATATGAGCCAACAAGTGGTTAGAGCAGGTTATAGTAAACCCAGGAAGGGTGCAGGAACAGGGCAGGCATGGATGAGAGGTCCCAAATCATTAAAGTCCTTGAGGGTCCCTCTGGTCTCCTGTGCTTTCTGGCTTTGCCTGTTCTCCTCCTGGTTGAAGAGGAATGGTGACTAGGGTGTTCCACAAGACCGGCTCCTGCCATGAGGGTTCCTCGTGGACAAGAAGATGACAGCAGGACAGTCTTCCCCTCTCATCCCTGCACATGCCAGATAACAGCATCATTTTCTCCTGGCAGAGCCCTCAGTGACTCTGGGGTTTTGCATCTCCTCACCTGTCCTTTCCATTGTGGTGTCACCCTTTTTTCTTGGGGGGCTTGGGTGCAGGCAGGTGGGTGATGCCAGTGCCCACCTGCCTTCTGTCCTTGCAGGCTGGGACTGCAGCACTGCGAGGCAGCCAAGGCCACCCCCAGAAGCTGAGGGCCAGTGCCTCCATCAGCACATCCTGCTTGACCTTTACAGTTATTAATTTCTGCATTTTACCTTACATGCTGGCCCTGTGCTTTTTAAAGCTCCATCTGCTGTAGGCAGTGATACCTCCTGCAGTGGCACGGCCATGACCCTCCCCACCTCCAACAGAATTAGTTTTTCAGCTCTGGGTGTGGACCAGCCAGGACACTGATGCCCATGAAGGCCTCGCAGGTCCTGCACCTCTCTCTGGCATAGCTGGACCTTGCTGGGCCCTGGCAGTGAGCAGGAGCACTTGGCACAGCTCACCACCTCTTTGCTGTGCCCTGTCACACTCTGGATGCTCCTGCTTATGTGCTGGTGGCATCACTGCCCCTGGCATCCCACTGCCTTGCCATTGTGGATACAGGTCTCACACTGCCCGGAGACCTGGGCACCAGCCAGGTGGGAGATGCTCCCTGAGCTAGACTGACTCAGGAACACCCTTCTCATTGCCAGGAAGAGGCTTTGCTCCAGGTTTTTCCTGGTGCTTTTAACCTGGGGCAGACCTCACTTCTGTGCTCCCCACTCCCTGCAGCAAGGCATGGGGTGCAGGCACTGGGCTCACCCCAATCCCCCACTCCTGGTGCTGTGCCTGGCCAGGAGAGATCCCACCCGCAGCACGGTTCGCTGCCTTGCCGTGAGTCCTGACATTTCTCCACCGAGACAGCCGCAGGGGGAGGTATAAATTGGCTTTGCTGCAAGTGCGTGCGTGTGCTGGGGGCTCCCTGCCCCCCCAGCTCCAGCCCATGGAGCACCTGAGCTGGCTGGTGCCCCGTCACCTCTCCTGGAGCAGGGTTCAACCGTGGTGCCTCGCAGAAGAGGCAGAAGTGTGCCAGGGGGTGATGCCACAGAGCAGCCGAGGAGGGAGTGGTGCTCCTGGGGGCTTGGGGGAGACTGAGCTGAGAAGAGAGGGCAGGGCAAGACATGAGGGGATAGAGAGTGCACAGGGAAAACACTTGTCCTTTGGGCCGAGGATGAGACAAAAGGGCAGGAGAAGAGGCAGGAGATGGGTGAGAAAGGGACACAGTGGGGATGGGAGTCCTTTGAGAAAACCCAATCTGAGTGGAGAGACCATCAGAGTTGTTGGTGCCCCCACATCCTATCAGTCCCACCATGGCCATTAGGAACCCACATTTAAGCCCCAACGTGCAAGACAGAGCTGAGCCCTCCAGGCTGGGCAGGGATGAGGGCTGTGGTGGGTGCTGACCTGCTCCCACCCTGGGGAAGCTCTGTACCCCGAGCCACCTCTCCAGCACTGCACAGAGCTGCTGCCTCTGTCCTCCCACCTCCATTTTCTTGTGTCTCCAGACAAAGTGACCGTTTATCCGCTTGGATTTCAAGCTGTGTGCACAGCCCTGCACTCACCCCTTCGGCTGGACACGGGGAGGAAGAGGAATGCGACCAGGCAGGTTTGTGCAAACACAGGCACTGCGTGGTCCCCCTCGGTCTTTAGTCTGGTAAGCAAAATCAGCATCTAATCCAGATCAAACAGGACTTTAGCTCCTGTCAAAGGACTGATCCCCTATTCTACCCAGGCTGTGGTATTTAAAGGGACACGGCCAGGTTAAGTACAGCTGGAAACAAAGGGTTTGTGAAAAATCATCATAATAAAAATAACGACAACAAAAGCTGGGAAAGATTATCGGCAAGAGAGACTACTATAATGAAATATAACTGCCAAAGAAAACTGTGGTTAATGGAGACATTTCCCTGGAGCATTTGAAACCTCAGGTAGTGGAGGAGGAAAGAAATAAGTGAAACTACTCAAAAACCAGCAGCAAAACAAAATAGGCTCTTCTTGGATCAGGGCAAGATCTCCTCTCTCCTCTCCTTTCCCAGAATATCCCCATCAAGGAACTGGATGCAATAATGGATAATTTGTTTATTTGACTTCCAGCCTGTGATGGGAGGACTCCTAGGCTGCTCTGGGTGTTGGGAAGTGGTGCTTGGGGGCACATCCCCCTGGAGCACCAGGATGCCTCTGCAGACTGGCACAGCCTTGTGCCGCAGCCCCAGATAGGATTTAGCCACCCGACTTCTCCTGACCTTAATAACTGGCGCTGACTTAACTGGGAGTCTGGTGGCTAAATCCTGCATGAGTCTGGAAGTGTAGGAGTCAGTGTCACAAGTAATTTATTCCATGCATCTCTCAGCCTCCTAAACTTGGGGAAGCCAGTTCTTAACACAGATTCCAGTGCTACCACAGCAGCTCTGGTCAAGCAGATCTTTGGAAGTCTTTCTTTACACCCAGTTTTCTCCTCTTCCCCCTTTCCCTCATAGCTCCTGGCTTTCCCAGGATGGAGAGCAAAGCCCAGCACAGGCTCCTCTCCTAGATCAGGAACTGGTACCACCTAGACCCAGCTAAAGCCTCTGCTGTCCACAGCACCATGGAACATCCTTCTAGCCATGGATAAGTCCCAGGCCAGCCACCTCTGAAGTGGGGGAAGATGCCCCCCAAAATGTAACTGGAATAGGTACAACTCTTACAAGAGAAGTCTGGCTCATATGTGGGTGCTGCACATGGATGCTGTTTCCAGAGACCTCAGTCTTGGCCTCTGGATGCCAACAGTCCAGTGCAGCTCTTCTGTCTCAGTCCAAGTTGCTGCTCTGGTGTGCTGAGTTTGGAAAACCAGAGAAAATGCTTGAGCTGGGCTCTGTGGTGCTGGGGCTTGGTGAGTGTTGGGCGGTGATGCCCATGGCAAGGGAGGCAAGGATGAGGAGGGTCCTGCTCTGTGGATATGATGCACATAAAGCTTTTCTAGGTTTTTTTCCCTTTTCAGAGCCAAAGTACTGGAGCAGGCAAACACACAGACACAGCCCCCAGGCAGGGGTGTCCAGCTCTGCCCCCCCCTCACTGCCTTGGGGTGCAGACACCCTGTGCTCAGAGCCACTGGATTTCTCACATCCATATCCCTAACTCCCCTCTCCAATGTGACCAAACCCAGTGGCCTGGATCTGTCCCAGGCATGACCACATGTGGGCTACTCCCTCTCCTTCAGCATCTGCTCAGACAGCCACTGCCAGCAACCTCTACTATGCCGTGGGCATGCCAAGGGCTGCGGGCTGGGGCACAGGCAGGCAGCAAAGCTCTGTGGGCAGGCAAAGGGGTGCAGGCAGCAATTTGCCACAGCTTCCCAGTGGGCTGGTGGTGGTGGGGAGCTGGGGCTGGAGGGAGGCTTCGTCAGCCGGGCTGGCCTTGTCCCTGCTGCCTGCAGCACAGGATGGACCTCTGTGGCTGGAGAGCTCAAACTGGGTTACAGCTGCTGCCAGAGTCTGAGCATCATATTCATATTCTAGTCACATTTTTTAGGCATCTTTTCCCTTCTTGCTCCAGAAGGGCAACAGAAAGAGGGAAATGGACCTAAGTTGCCATGTCTCTGTTGCTCCGGCTGTCTCAGAGGAGTTTGGTTGTCCTGAGTCATGTCTGAACCGAGCAGAGCTGAGCTGACACCCAGCACAGCCTGGGCCAATGCATTTGCTGCCCGGGAGCCTTTTTGTTCCTCCCACAAACAGGTCACAGCCTGTCCCGTCTCGGCGAGGCAAGAGCTGTGGGCGTGGGCAGGGGTGGACGTGCCTTTGCTGGCCATCACGAGGGTTGTCACCCCTCCTGGAGGGCAGGCACAGGGCTGGCACATTGCCCAGCACACCCAGCAAGCCCTGCCTGCACCTAGGTGCTCCTGGGCAGGGAACATGGGACAATTTGGGAATACAGCTCAGAAAACATGGCTGTGTTGGGACATGAGCACTCTTGAGTCTGTCCTTGCTTTGTCCTCGTCCTCCTTCAGGCTCCTGTGGATTTGTTCAGTCTAAGTGAGCCAATCCTTGTTGCACTGGGTAGCCTCTGCCTCCTTCTCCACCTGCCTCGTGAGCTCTGCTGGGAAACGAAAGCTTTCTATGGTGGAAGGTCCTGGAGGAAACCAGACTCTCTGCAACATCATGTATGATGGGCCATCATCACCTCCACTTGCCCCCAGGTGGGATCCAAGAGGGTGCTTCGGTTGCGAGGTGTGAAGCAGGTGAGTTCACACTAGAGTTTGAACTGTCCCTCAGGTGAAGCTTTCAAACCTGGCAGAGAGAGATTCAGGGAAAAAAAAAACAACAAACAACCCAAGAAAGAAGAGAAAACATAAACATCCCACCTCCATCTTGAAAGTCCCTCAGCCACATCAGCAGGGCTGTGGCATCTCATCCCTACAGACCCTGCTTGTGTCCCTTCCCTGGGCATCAACTGCTGGGCTGCCCTCTTCTTCTTGGAAGATTCCAGTTTTCCAGAGGTTGAGCACATCCTGTGGCATTGCCAGTCTGCAAACTACTCTGCAAACAACCATTTCCAGAGGCTGGTAATTCTCCCAAACGTGTGCAGCTCCTTGGGAAACAGAGCAGGGCCCAGAACAGCCACCTCATTCCTGATTCCGGGCAAGGCAGTGGGAAAGCTTTGTGGTCCTGCTTGATGGGCAAATGGTCTTCTCAGAAATGAGTTTTTGCTTAAATTTCGGAGAGAAAAATGTAGTCTGACTCAGCCACAAAGCATGAAATATTTCAAGCAGGCAGTTGATGTGTGGCAAAAAAGCATCCTTGGGCTGGGAGAATAAGTGGAGTTGTATTGTTTGGACTGTTAAATCAAAAACCCAGGGGAAGGAAATCACTTTGGGTCAACCCAAAATGAACTGTTCTAGATATTCTTTCTGAAACAAAAAGTGTTGCCTTGACAGCAGGAGGCCCTTGGTTCTATCCACTACTGATATAAATGACTTTTCTAGATGGCAAGTGAAAAGTTGCAAAGTCCCTCTAATACCACAGAAGTCAAAAATAAGCACTTCCCTTATCCCAAGATAACGGATGTTCCTTGTCCTTTCAGATGGAGCCCAAATTCATAGATCATAGAATCATGGTATATCTTGAGTGGGAAGGGACCCATCCAATTTAATTCCTGACCCTGCACAGGACACCCCAACAATCCCGCCATGGTTGTCCAAGCACATTTTGAGATCTGCCAGGCTTGGGGCCATGCCCACTGCCCTGGGGAGCCTGTTCAGTGCCTCACCACTCTCTGGGGGAAGAGCCTTCTCCTGATACCCAGCCTAAACCTCCCCTGACACAGGTCCCACTGCTGGTCATCAGAGAGAAACAATTACAGCCTGTCTGAAAATAGAGGTTTCAGTGGATGAACTATTTGTGTAAACAATTCCAACCTGGTTGGGAAGTTGTGGATGGATCTGTGATGGAATCTGCCCTTCCTACATCATTACCCAGATGCAGAGTGCTGAGCAACCTTTATTGTGTGTGCTGCTAGCACCCCGCTGGGCTATGCTGGGTGGGATGGCTGTCAGTGTGGTCACGGTCCTCTGGCCAGGATATGGGCCCCAGCTGCTTGTGTCAGGAAGTTCTCCCTGCTGGCTCTGCCCATGGATCCAGCTCTGGAGCTGAGAAGGGGAGGCAGTGTGGGTGGGATGTGCAGCACTGGCCATGGCTGCTGAGGTGGGGAAGGATGCAGGACCCTCACCGGGGAAATGTTTGGGTATTCAATTCTTGGTTTTCCTGTTTGTCCTACCCAGAATGTGCCTCTCCACTGTGACACAGGTCCCTGCAGAGACCCCGCCTCTTCATGCCCAGTGCTCCAGCTCCTTGCCAAGGCAACCTGCGAGGACGCAGGACCCTGAGTAAGTCAGTCCCTCAGGAGGCACAAACACCCCTTCTCCTTCTGGAGCTGGCTTTTCAGCTCAGATTCTGTGCCTGTTTGAAGAGGGTGTGGTTCTGGGCTCCCATGGAACTCATGTCCAGGCAGGATCTGGCCCATTGGGGGTAAAATCCTGCCCTCCATCTTCTTGTCCTCCTGGCTCAGCTTCACAGGCTGCAGGTGTGATTTAGCCAGGGAGACCCATCAGTCCTTTTAGATGTCTCCGCTTGCTCTTGCATTGGTAGGAATGGATCACCAGAGCCTCTCAGAGTGTTNTGTCAGGATGTGTGAAATCAGGCACCGCCGGGCAGCTCTCCTGCACGACCATTTTAAATATTTAACACGTTTGATTATACAACATTTGTATTGAAACGCTTGGTGTGGGCCCAGACCCGGGGTTTGGGGAAGGGG
>WEKX01002087.1:228508-296796 GCA_013390025.1 Pitta sordida
CAGCTCCTTGCCAAGGCAACCTGCGAGGACGCAGGACCCTGAGTAAGTCAGTCCCTCAGGAGGCACAAACACCCCTTCTCCTTCTGGAGCTGGCTTTTCAGCTCAGATTCTGTGCCTGTTTGAAGAGGGTGTGGTTCTGGGCTCCCATGGAACTCATGTCCAGGCAGGATCTGGCCCATTGGGGGTAAAATCCTGCCCTCCATCTTCTTGTCCTCCTGGCTCAGCTTCACAGGTTGCAGGTGTGATTTGGCCAGGGAGACCCATCAGTCCTTTTAGATGTCTCCTCTTGCTCTTCCCTAGGCAGGAATGGATCACCAGAGCCTCTCAGAGTGTTCTCCAGGCTGGGACAGCCTCTCACCCCATCCCCTGCTCCAGGCAGCTCCTGCAGCTGCCCCTGCTTTGTGCTCTGCTTCCTCGGCACCGGTTATGCAAGCGGCTTTGGAAGCAAGACAAAATTACAGCGGGAAGAAATCATTGCAGGGCTCTGGTGGGAAAAGATATTATCCTGCGTTGCCAGCGAGACTGGCCGTCGGCAGGTAGGGCCCGGAGGAGCGCTGCGTGGCAGGATGATCGCTGATAAGATGCCGGGTCCTGCTCCGATGGCCTCGGGAGAGGGAAGCGCTGTGCTGTGGAGCTATGGAAACGGGCAGGCTGGGTGCGGAGCGCTAATTGGGCCACTCGCATCACCGCAGGTACGGCCGGCTCTTTGTGTGCACCGCGCCGGAAAGAGCCGGGCTGCGGGAACGGCCATGGAAAAGTTGCTCCATTGGAAGCAGCAGCTGCCCCCCGGCTGTCCCCCCCCCCCNCCTGGGCTCTGGCAGCCGCCGCAGCGCCGGCGGGGGGGGCTGCGGGGAGGCTGTGCGGGAGGCACTCAGCCGGCGAGTCGCTCCTGCTCGGGAGCCTGCGAGTGACAAACGCGCTCAGGAGCAGGAATTCATTCCTGTAAATATGTTTGCATTATTTATTTTAAGCATTTTTATAAATCATAATAGGAGAGACATCTGCTGTTAAAACTGCAAACTGCATTCATGCCTAGGGCAAGGCGGGAAGAGGCTTTTCCCCGGCAAAGCTCGGCAAACTTTGGGGAGCACCGCAGATTCGAGGGGGTGAACGGGGGCGGGGGGAGGGAAAATGTGCGGGGACATTTTCCTGGTGGGAATTAAACACGCCCACTTCTCGGGGGCTTGATTTAAGTCCTTCCTGCTACCTCCACCCCTCTGGCTTTTGACACCTCTTTATATGAAGCTTTATCATGAGGATGGCATCTCCCTGTCGCTTTGCCGATGGCCAAAGAAGCTGGGACTAAAGCACCCTTCTCCGGAGATAGGCCAGCGCATGTGGGTATCAGTGAGTCTCGTTCCCCTGAGGTGCAGCTGGGACATCCAGAGCGGGCGGATCTGGCACCTCTCAGTGATGGCACAGTACAAAAAACATCCCTCTCCCTGAGCCCAGTGGCATCTGCAGGTCTCTGGAGCCGAGAGCTGCTGGAGACGGCGGTGGCTGGTTCTGGGTGAGGGGAGGAAGCTCCGGGTGACTCTGACTCACCGCTCCACAAGATTAATTGCCGGGCGTTGCAGGAGGTTTATCACTGCCACCCGCGGCTGCCGCTCGCTCTGCCGGGGGAGCCGGGGCGAGGAGGGGCCGCTGGGACCCCCCTCCGCCCGGAGCGCCCTGGGTGCCGCGGTGGGGCCGCCGTGTCCCGGCGATGCTGGGTTATCTCCCCTCCGCACGCCCCATCCATCAGCTCATGTGCCCCAGGGTGCCCACATCTGTGCCCTGGATGGGTCACGCCGCCCTTTGCCTCAGTTCCCTGCCCCTCGGGGCAGGCTGTGTTAGAGTTGGGCTCTCGCTGCCGTGCTCAGACGGCTTTCGAGCCGTTCTGCCTTGCAGAGAGGCCCCACCATGGGAAGTGAGTGGCAAATCCACCCTGCCGGGCTCATCCAAGCTCCCCTTCCATCCTGGTGTGGCCATTCTGTCCCACTGCACTGACAAGCTCAGCAACTGTGATGAACAAAATCTTTTGCATAATCAATAATTAATGTATGGACTTTCCAAGCAGCTAATTAATCTCTTGGTGAATCATGAAAAAAAAAATATTTAGGATAAATGTAGGTGTTTTCAAGCCAGGTGAACAGAGGTTAACCCAGGCCCTTCTGTCAACCCACATCCATCCCTGGAGAGCATCTTGCTCCAAGTGGTGCTGTTCATTGCCAGGGAGTGGACAATATCGATCATAAATATTTGCCTAATGAGATCATATCTGCTTTCCAGCATATGCAGTGAGTGACCTCAAAAGGCCTGGTGTCCTTTGGGTGAGCTCCCAACCAGCTTAATTGTCTATCTGAGTCTTGCAGCTCTGGAGGTGACCTGCACTGGGGTGTGTGGTGGGGTCAGGCCATGCTGGGAGTGCTGGAGGCAGGGAACAGACCTTTGCTGGGGCACATCACAACATCTTACCCTGGTGCTCCCATCCAAAAGCTGGGAAATGCAGCACATCAACAATTCAGGCTCCAGCTTCAGGCAAAGGTTTGAGACAATTTCTCTGGTCATTGGCTACAGATCCAAGTCCTCCAAGCAGTTGTTTCTCTCCGTGACTTTTGGCTCTCCTCTGCTGTGGCTGTGTGAGGTCTGGTAGGTCAATCCCAAGGCAGATACACAGCCATGGCTCCTCTCTGGTGACCAGGGACAGGGCTTTGCAGACTCCAATCAGCTCCCTGACAAACGTGCCTGTGTGCTGGGCGGTGCTCAGGTCCAGGCTTGCTGCAGTCCATTTATGTGTGAATTCACTCTCCCCAGCGCTGGGTCCTCAGCTCATCCCAGAATAGCCAAGTCACTGACTCGTGGCTCATTTTGAACAATTGCCAAGCAGCTGCAGCTGTCCTTGACTTTATCTCTGCTCCAGTGTGGCTTTGCCCAGCTCCACAAGTTCACACTAGGAGACTCCACTCCCCCTTCCCAGAATAGAAGACATCCAGGGCCCAGCGTCAGCAAGTTTGGCAGCTGTGGGAAGTGTTATCCTTTGAGCAATCAGTAATTAGTCTGGTTGAAAGGCCAGAGTCCTTGTAGCTAATGAGTAGCTTGAGATGAGACCTACAACCTCCTGGCCCTCTTTAAGTCTTGCTGGTGGTTTCCAAAGGCTTCCTGGGTTGCTCTCACCTTTATGCTGACTCCCAGTGGCCTTCTGTCACGGAAGCTGGTCCTCTCCAGCAGACCCAAAGCTCTTGGGCAGCTCTTGCCTGTCAGCTCTGGTTATTTCCTGTCTCTTTTCCTACTGCCTGCTCTCAACCACCTGTTTCCATCAAACCTTCCACATCCTGGCTCACTTGAAGTCCCCAAGCTGCCTGTCCACAGCTGCCATGTCAAGAACTGCTGTCTCTGTGACCAGGGCTGGACTCAGTCCATGCTGGCTGAAGAGACATTGTAGGGACACTGTTATAAGCAGAGGGAAGATGGTTGATGATGTTTGATGATGGTGATACCCAGATCTGCCTCTGATGCACAGAGCCAAATCCTGTGTTTCCAGTCCCCTTTTAATCCTGGCTTCAACTTGAAAACAAACACAGCTCACCTTCTGGAGAGCTCACCTTGAATATGTGAGTGCTGATTTTTGAGTTTGGCTCATGCTGAGGGACTGTGAAATCAGCACAGAACAGATGATTCAGCCAGAGGAAGAGGTTGATCAGGCAGCACTTGCTTTTCTGTGCAGGTGTTTTGTGTGTCAAGCCACTGGTTCCTCAGGAAAATGAAGGCATGGTGGGATTAAGGGATTTACCTGAGACCTCTCAAGCCTCCTTTTTCCTTGTTTTACCTACTAAATATCTCTGCTTCCCTAGAGAAAGTTGAACTCTTGCAGAAAGTGGCTGCTTTTCCTTCAGAAGTGTTCCAGGCGGGGACTTTTCACAGCCCTGTATTATCCCGTGTCAGCAGAGGGATGGGAACATCTTGGACTGAGGTAAGTCAGGTAAAGGTAAGGTAAATCAGCTGATTTATCATTCTGCATTCTTGGAGCAGTCCAGGGTATGATGGGATGGGATCTTCTTTTCTGCCTTCACTTTTAGTGGGATTGGAATTAAGAGGATCATAAGAGTTTGAGGTAGTTCTTGTTCTTAGTAATTTTGTTGTTATTGTTGTTTTCTTTATTTTTTCTCTTCTTTCTGAAGGTAGTTCTTCACCTTTTCAAGATGGTGAGAACAGCAGCAGTGGGAGATTTATCCTCAAGAAAGGAAGGATTTGGAGGGGTCTAATATCAGTTGTGCAGCACCTACAAGGAAGTTACTGAGAAGACATCCAGACTCCTCAGAGCAGCGTACGGTGAAGGGAAGAGAAACAACAGGTCCTATGTCAGTTAAGAGAAGTTCAGATTGATTATAAAGACATGCTTTTTTTCCATGGAGACAGCCAAGCTCCAGCAGCTTGTCCAGAGAAGCTACAGTCTATATTCTCTGAGGTTTTCAAGTCCCCAGTGGACAATGAGATCTTACAGTTGACCTTGAAGGTTGAACTAGAGACCGCCTGGGGTCCCCTCTGACCTGAAGTGTTCTGCAACATGATGATGAGGTCAGCACAGATGGGCTCATTTGAAGGACAGCACTCCGGGACTGCTCCAGCTCCTCACACAGTGAACTCCAACAAGCAGCTATTTGGGTTTCTGAAGGCTGGAAGTAGGTGGCTGAGCCATGCCTAAGGCCATGGATCACCACATATTGGCTTCATAGAATGATATAATAAAATCCTGGAATGGTTTGGGTTGGAAGGTCCCTCAAAACTCACATTGTTCCACCCCCCTGCCATGGGCAGGGACACCTTCCACTATCCCAGGCTTCTCCAAGCCCCGTCCAACCTGCCCCTGGACACTTCCAGGGATGGGGCAGCCACAGCTTTTCTGGGTAACCTGTGCCAGGGCCTCACCACCCTTACTTCATCTGCTGATTTTTGGAGTTGCTTTTTAGTCAGACCGTTTCACTGAGCTGTTCACAGCAAGGTCAGTGCAGTCACGGGTGCAGTGAACACACAGCAGTGTGAGGAGGAGTTGGGACAAGCCAGGCTTGACCAACAGGACCAACCTGCTGCAGGCGCTGGTGCCCCAGGACACTGGGGCCTGAGGAGCAACGGGTCCTACAAGGATTGTATGTTCTTTGGGATTCCTTGATGGGTCACTGAAATCTGGTGTGGGGTAGCAGGATTAATTTAAGTCACAGCACTTCCAGAAACAGCAGGGCATGGAGAGAAAGGGCTCCTAACTCCTCTGGGAGGGATGAGAGTCATAGGGTCTCTTCCAGTTCTGGACAAATATAGAGTGATAGACCCCAGAATGGCCTGAGCTGGAAGGGACCTTAAAATTCATCTCATTCCAACCCCTTGCCATGGAACACTTTCCACTGGGCAGGTTACTCCAAGCTCCCCCTCTTCTGCACTAGGACATCAGATTTGATAGAGCCCATACTCCATCCATGGCATCTCCTGGGCATCCCATCCCAGGATGGTCCCAGGTGTCAGAGTGAAGCAGAAGGAGAATCCCAAGGTCTGGCAGCCGCCCGGTTGTGCCTGAGCCAAAGGGACCTGGTGGGATGCAGAGAGATGCACTCAGTGCCGTCCCCTGCTGCGCTGCAGGCCAGGCAGGAGCACTCTGGGCCTGGAGACTGCAGTGCTTGAGTCAGTGCCTCTGAGCTCAGACTCTCGTAAAAAATCTGTGGACCCCAGTGACTAGGAGGGCGGGGGGTGTGATGTGCAGCACGGCCGTGGCTCCTCCCACCCTGTTTTCTGTGACCTCTTTGCAAGGCAGCTTTTGGTGCTTAGGTTCACATCCTCTCTGGATCTGCTGGCTGTGGCAAAACAAAATTGGCTCTGCACAAGCTCCTCAGCTCCATATGCACTTCACTGCTGAGGAGACACAGACGGCTAAAATTTCCAGTGTGCTGGTTGTTCACAGGGCAGACTCCTGTTAGCAGGGCAAACCTCACCTGGGGGATGCTCAGGGTTCCTCCAGCCCCTGCAGCTCCCCGATTCCAGCTCAGCTCCCCTTCAGGATGTGTGCTGCTCTGAGTGGGGAGTGCTGGTTCTTTAGCAGCTCAACGTCCAGAAAAACCTGCAGTCATGCAACTATATATAGCCCAGGAGAGGCCGTGAATATGGTGACGCAGTCTGGAAGTGGTTCCTGGCTGCTCTCCAGCAGCTGGGAGCAAAGCACATGGCTTTGGATTTTTAGGGGCAGTGGTGGGGGCCAGGGGCTTGGCATCATGGTGGGATCAAGGGGGGACTTCATCCTCTTGTGGCCCCAAGCACAGGTTGGGGGGGTGAGCCAGCAAGAAGCCCGCAAACCTCAGCCCCCTACCTCCCTGTCACCTCCCTGCTCCTGGGGACTGAACCCCATGCTGGAAGGAATCTCTACACCAGCAGCTCTGGCATCACCCTCTTTCCTTGCTCAGCCCAGCCACTGCACTGCCCCATGAGCCCAGAGTGGGGTGGCCTGGTTGCTGGTGGGAGCTGCAGGACTTTAGCCAGGTTATGCTGTGTCCCTGCTCATGACCCAGAGCCACACTTGGTGCCATTGGAACACTGGAACCTCAGGAGCCATTTCCAGGACAAACTGTAGGTTGACTTGACAGGATTCTGCTCATCCAGCCTCTGTCTCCTCCTTTCAGCCTTTTGGGGTGTGCCTGGGGATGCTCACCCTTGTCAGGCCCTTGGTGTGTACACCAAAGAAGGGAATCTAGCCTTGACTCCTGCTGCAACCTGTCTTCATGGAGGAAAGGCGGGATATTGCCCGAGCAGCCACCCATATCCAGGATGTGCTGGGAGCTGCAGTCATCACTCCTTCTCTGGGCGTGCAACCTTGTCTGCAGGTCGCTTTTGCTTGGACAATCTTTGCCATGATAAAAACTTGATTGACCTACTGATGGGACCCAGACAGTTTCTGATCTGCTCCACTGTAACTCTGAATAATTCTTGTGTCCAAAGATCCTGGAAAAGCTTGTGGAGGGAAAAAGGAAACTTGGCCTACTGTCCTGGGTGGTTCATCATATGGACAACCCTGGGTGGTTCATCATATGGACAACCCTGGAAAGCGAGGCACAGGAATGGATTTACTGCACCCCACAGAGTTTGCCACACCCCACTCCCTGATTGCAGGAGCAGTCATGGTCCCCCTTGCTGATGCTGGGATGTTTATAGTCAAAGTTATGGGAAGAAGCATGGAAGAGGTGTGTGACCTGCACCCAGCTGTGGCGATGGAACCGTGCACCCTGTCGTGCACTCTGTCCCATGTGCCCTCTCTGCTTTGTTCCAATAACTCTGGATTCAGGTTTGCCCTTTCCCTGCCCATGCTGAGATCCAGAGCCAGCCTCCTGTACATGGAAATATTAATCCATAGGTTTTACAGAGCTGAAGGAGCAGAGAGTGCCACAGCGTGAGCGCTCAGAAGCAGACGGCACTGCTGCACAGAAATCTAAGCCCAAATGCTCCATATCATATCGTACAGCATATGTCTAGAGACAGGCCAACAAACTTAGACCTGAAAATGTGTATAATTGCCAGGCAGGACTTTGAGGATGGAAGAGCTTCAAAGAAGATGGGATCTGTGTGCTTTGACAGAAGTGGTGGTTTTCTGGGCATTTAGTGGGACAAACCCTCCCTTTGCTATTACTTCGTCCTAGAAGTACCTGAAGGTCAAACCTGGCTCAGTCACTTGCAACACTTCAGTGTTTGCTGGTTTGGCTCAAAAACATGACACACAACATCAGAATCACGGAATATCCTGAGCTGGAAGGGACCCACAAGGACTATTGAACATCCCCAAGAATCACACCATGATTCTCATGTTTCCATCTATTTTTCCAAATAGCTCTTTTTCTCTCTTCCTACTCTCTCCTCAGCTTAGTTTTCTCAGTCATTGCACAGAAACTGCCCTGCAACTGTGGAAAATGCTGTTGCCATCAGTTCTTACTGTGGTCAATGGCACATGGCCTGGAGCATAAAGGAAGTCTCCCTGATCCTGGGCACCGATTCCCTGGAGAGCCAGTGCTCTGCTCAGTCTGGTTCCCAGCATGGGTCCTCAGGCAGCAGTGCCACCACTCTCCCACCCATAACCCCTCTGGCAGTATCACTACCCCCATCCCTACAGCATCACCTCCCCAGTTTCCCATCCCTGATTTCCAGCACAGTGGGGAGCCTTGGGGGTCTCCCTTGCCCTCCTTCTCTTTCAGGAGCCAGGTGAAACCCAGGAGTTTTTAGGATCTGTGTTGGCAGACAAGAGCGAGCAGATGGTGCCCTAAAATCCCCGCGCCCCTAAGAGTGAGCTAGTGATCATTTCTGAAGCTCTCAAGATCTATTTTTTTCCCAGACCCTGCTGAGCCTGGCGAGGACTGTAATTGCAGCTTGGACTGGCTGGAGAGGGCAATACCCGGATGGGCTCCTCTCGCCTTTCAGGCTGTAATTGGGCCCTGGCAATACAAAGCACAAAGCTCTTTCCTTCCTGTTTGCCGGGCTCCCTCCGTGAAACCTTCCCCTGCCTGTGCTGGAAAATATGTAAATACCAGGGCACGGGAGAATTGCTCCCCCGTGCCTGCGCCACGTCTGAAATACCCATTAAAAATATATGTTCCAAAAAGAGCACCTCTGCACCGAGCACAGACTCTCCTGGCAGTGGGGGGCTGTTTGAAGGGAGCAGGAGGGAGCGGATCAAAGGGAGAAGGGACGACGTGGCTGTCCCAGCTAAATTAGCAGCAGGGATGGGGGTTTTGGAGGCTCCACAGGATCAATAGGACTATCTGGAAATGCCTGGCAGTCACGCAGGAGGTTGGAATTTAGCAGCAGGGTCTGCAGAGCTGTGCTGCGGCTCGGCTGGCTCTGCCAAGCCCGGGGAGGGATGCACGGAGCCAGGGAAGGGGGATGAGAGGAGGGAGGGAGGGAAGGGGCTGCCGGGGCACAGGCTCACGCAGCAATAAGCAGGTCTAATGAAGAGCCTTGAGGACATTCATCCCCAGCACCAGTGGGATGGGGCTTTAGTGGCATCACTTCCCTGCCTCTGTCTGTGAGGTCCTGTCCCAGTCTGGGGTATGGTGTGACTGGTGGGGAGGGCACACAGCCCACACTCATCCTCCTGGCCCCTTCTCTGCCTCACAGCCTTGGGGCCTGGGGACATAATTACACATAAATTTGTTGCAAAATTTCCCCTTCGCTGAGGCAGGGGGTAATAAATTGTGTCAAAGACCCCGTGTGATGTAGGAGCACAACCTGGCTCTTTCTGGAAAATCTGAGGGTCTGAAAGATGGTGATGCCTCCAGTCCTGGTGTCCTCCAAAAACGTCCCTGGGGTTATGCCTCAGGCTGGGGGAGCCACTAGACAGTGTCTTCCCTCTCCTGGCTGGGCACTGGGATCTCTCACAGCTCCAGCCGGTGAGAAAGGGCAACCCACAGAGACATTTTCTTCTTCTTCAAAGGAATTCAGTGTTTGGCTGAAGCGTTCAAAGGAGATTTAAAAAGAGAAGATAAAAAAGAAAGTTAAAAGCTGCCCAGTGAGGGGTGGAAGCAGGAACGTGGGGAGAGATCAGGGGCAGCGCCGACAGCAAAGCAATGGCAGGACACTGAGGGAAGATGAGGAGAGCCTTCATCCCACGGCTGCCCAGTCAGGGCACCGACTCCCATCCTCCTGCATCTGCATCTGTCGTGGCCATCTGCAAGCTGGGTCTTGGCATTTCCAGAGCCCTGGAGGGCCCTGACTCTGCGGGAGGAGTGGGGTTGGAGGCCAGCAGTGGTGGGAGACTGTGGTGGGAGCGGGGAGCTGTGCCCTGGGGAGTGGAACCAGCAGCACGGGAAGGGTGGGATGCAGCCGGGACGCAGCGCAAGACACCGGGAGGGAAAATGTTAATCAACTGCAGTGCCTCCCTGAAAGGAGCCAAATGTAAATGAGATAATTAAGCTATTATTTAAAGCCGGGAGACGGTGGGGACAGGCCCGGGGTGGCCGGACTGCATTTTAATCAGCTGCCTGGCTGGGGCTGGTGAGCCGGTGCTGGTGGTGCCCCTGCCTCTGCATCCCTGCCTCTGCTCTTAAGATCCTGGGGTACTAAACAACCATTCTGTGAACCACGACCACCTTGTGCCCCCTCCGTCCAGCCACTGCCATCCTGTGTCCCCAGCTATCCAGCCAGGCCAGGAGCAAGGGGTCCAGGTGTAGGGGTATCTACACCTGTGTTGCCACCTTTTTGTGGGTTTCCTTTTAGGCTGCAGGAGCCCCTGTGGTGCCTCAGTTTACCTGCTCTCACTATTTCAGATGCTAAAAACTAGTAATGAGAATAAGCAGTGGTGGTGAAGATAAATCCATCCAAGGAACAGAAATGCTCCAGCAGTGTTGGCTGGACTGACCTCCAAAGAAAATGACTGGGCTTTGGGAACCTTTTTTTTTTACTGTCTCAGTGTGGAGTTACCATGTGACCTGAAGATATTTAAATAATTGCCCTGTGGCTCAGTTTCCCCACCTCTGGAAGCTGCACTGAGGTTTGGAGAAGCTCTCAGCACAGTGGGGAGCTCCAAGGTCACTTGTGAACTGCTGTGAGCCAGCAAATGTGGCTGGACAGGATTTTCTTCCTGCATTTCTTTGTTTTGCTCAGGAAGGGAAAAGAAAACCAAGTCAAAGCCATCCATAACCAGGAGTGTAAAGTCATTTTGTTCCGTGTCTTTGGGACCATCCTCGCTGGTGGTGGAAGATCCAGCTCCTGAAAGAAGAGACCTCTGAACAGCAGGGAGAAAATGGGTGGTTGTTCACTCCTTTTCTCATATATCAACCAGGATCTAGGTGAAACATGGTCAGTAGGGGTCAGAATCAAAGGAAACCTGAGGAGATGTCTGTTCTGTGGGGCATCCTTAAGGAGAGCTCCTCGCCACAGCGGCAGCTCCCATTTTGCACAGGAGGTGTGAGAGTTGAAACGCACAAGGAAAAAGCACATGGAGAGCTCTTAAGCAGAAAGGCAGCACCTTTGCAGCTCAGAAAACCCTGTTCCATGAATGTCTGGAGGTGAGGAGAGCAAGGAAATGTTACACATGCCAGCCACATTTGTAATCCCTTCCCCAGGCACCTGGCACTGGCCTTGATGGAAAAGAAGGACCGGGTTAGAGGAACGTCTCCTACCTCTCTACAACACAGCCCTTATCTTTCAAGAGGCTTTCTTACTGTATGGTTAAATGGTAAATTAAAAGCCTGATCCAGAGTGGCTTTCAAGTGCTTTACTCTTATTTAGGCGCCTCATTCCTGCAATTTCCATTCCTTTGCAGAGCTGGGCCCTTAAATCCTGAAGACACTTCAGAAAATGCTATCCAGGATCCCATCTTAGCAAAATATTATCCCAGCGTCCTTCCTGCTAGTCCACAGAGCTCTGAGCATCCTGCCAGCGATGGCAGCTGACCCCTGGCCGTGCGTGGGCTGTTCCTGTGCTGTGTCCCTCCCGGGGCTGCCGGTGCCAGTGGCAGGGAGGCTGTGGAGGGGGCTGGCATTTCCAAAGCTCAGTGCTTTGAGGAGCACCACGCTGACCCACCCGAGCGTGAATCCAGCCTCCCACTGCTTTATTTGCCCAAAGCAGCAGTATTTTTTTCCCTTCTCTCCACCCAGGCAGCCAGGCTGCAGCTGCCTCCCCTCTCCCAGGCCTGGGGAGGGACTTCAGGTGCAGTTGGACTATAAATACTTGGCACCAACACCACTGCGGTTGTGCTGCAGTTTTATTTGTACTCAGTGTGTGCACGGGCAGGTATGGCTTTTGCAGATCAGGGAATGGTTTTGCACCCTTGTCCTCTCCCTTTCCCTCCCCTCAGCTCTCAGGTGAGGTGAGTGCCACCAGCGATACCCGTGGGGTGAAGCCATGGAGTGTGTCCAAGGCTCAGATCGATCACAGAGGGTCTCTCCAGGGCTCAGTTCTCAGTGGCCCAGGGCAAGATCACACAGGTTGAGCTTGGCAGCTGTGCTGGAAGTGCTTTATAGCTTCAAAATCATTTGAGGAATGGAGAAAGCAAATTGAGTAAATTCCCTGTGATTTACACAGTCACTCCCAGAGTGATGAGGAGGAGTCTGGAGTCACACATGGCCCAGGGATTGCAATGCCTTGGTCCAAACTGGTCACTGGATTATGTGAAAAAAGGCTACAGGAGGTAAAACGTGGGGCTCTTTGGGGTTTATTTGCCACAGGAAACAATTTGCTTTTCTGTTTCCTTCTGCCTGATATTCATGGGCAAGACAAAATTAGCCAAACAACCTTTCTCTGAGCTCTGAGATTTACTGCCTCGTGACTCAACTTCCCCAAATGTGATCTAGGGAGAACAATCCTTTCTTCCCAGTCAGCAGTGTGCACCTCCTCCTTCAGGCAAAGCTCTGTCCAGAGCATCCACATGGGAAGAAACTCTGCACCTGTGTGTCTTTAATCCCAATTTCAGGACTGAGTGTTTTCCAAACTGCTGGTGAGTGTGTTATAGGACTGTACAGTTGCACGTGCTGAAGACAAGAGATGCTGACGGGGCAGCTGCTGTGGAGAGCACAAACACAGCTTGGTGCCTTCATCCCTTGGGGCCAGCAAGGGCCTGAGCAGTGACCTCATGGAGTCATTAAGGTTGGAAAAGCCCTCCAAGATGACAGAGTCCAGCAGTTAACCCAGCTCTGCCAAGGCCACTACTAAACGACGTCTCCAGGTGCCACATCTATGCATTTTCTGAACACTTCAAAGGATGGTGACCCCCCATTTCCCTGGGCAGCCTGTTCCAGTGCCTGACCGCCCTTTCAGTGGACCCCAGGGTACAATCTGTTTTATGCTGAAGGACATGCTGGAGAGCTCACAGGAAGTCTGGCAGAGTCTTTGTCTCTTCACCTATGAAAGAGCCACCCAGGGTGGGCAACCCTCATTTCTAGAGGTCTCTGTGCATAAACCTTGAGGTGGCAGAGGTGGCTCCTTGTCTCGTTGTGTCTGTATTGAGCAGAGGATGGAGATCACCTGCCCTGAAGCTTGATACTGTCCTGAAGAGCTTATTCACATCATCCCCTCCAGGGTGGAAGTGTGGCTGTGAGGTGGCCAGGCCTGAGTGGGACGTGGTGACATTGCAAAGTTGGATCTATGCCTGGAGGGGGAAAGCTTGGTGTCACAAACTACACTGCTGGCACAGCTCTGCAGGCTCCCAGCAAAGCTACTGGCACAAGTGGTCCCTGGTCTGGGACTGGGGGGCCTGGCGGGGTTTTTACAGCCTGTGCAGTGATTCCAGGCAAATCCATCTCAGGATCAGACAAAATTAAATAAAAAACCGACTCAGTGCCCCAAGCACGTGTGAAGTTATTTTCTCAAGGGTTTGTCCAAACGCTGAAGTTCCCATTCTCCCAGCAGGAAGAGGACAGGAAAAAAAAAAACCCAGGCACAAAAGCTGTAGGAGCAGTGGCTGGCTGGCAGGCGGGAAGGGGGCCAGGCTGGGCGCCGTGCGGTGGCAGTAATTTTCCACACGCACTGGATTAGGTGAGACTCTCAGTCAGGAGTGAATTCTGGGTTTTTTCCCCTTCTTCCCCACCTCCAGAGACCGGTGTTGGATGGGAGCCCGGGAGAGGCGAGATAAAGGTCTTCTCTATCAGACAGCTGTTGAAAGATCTCAAATAAAGAGGCAGGCATCGCTCAGGAGCCATTGGAGGCAGCCAATGTGAAGGGTAAGCTGCAGAACAGGTAGTGTTTGTTGCCTGAGAGGCCTTTGGAGATACACCCTCTCCTGGCTGGGCTGCTCCCCTGACCTCTGGTTGCCTGGGGCTCTCCAAGGCTTGGGGAGATGCTGCCATGGTAGGTTGGCACAGCAGGTGCCCCGCCAGCTGGAGCCGGGAGAGCATCATTTCAGATCCACTGGGAGACAAGGATGGGGTGACCATGAAATGAGGTGAGGGAACCTCAGACCCTCCATCCCTTCGGTGGTTCCCAGGCAGGGACGGGGTAACCATCCACTGGAACAGGGTGACCTCAGACCCTCTCTCCATCCCTCTCAAAGTCCCCAGGGCTGATGGCTGCCCAGGGGGACGAGCAGCTGAGCTGAACTCATCACCCAGGCTCACTGGCAGCAAATCCCGACCCTGTCCTTGCCACCTCCCATGTCTCAGGCTGGACACATCCCAGAGCATGCCAGACTGCCCCCTCCCCATGCTGTTTGTGCCGCTCACGCTGTGCCCGGGGAGGACGCGGGTCGGGCGTGGGGCACACACCGCAGTGCTGGCCATGGCGTTGTTGCCACGCTGTGGAGTGTCACGAACCTAATCAGATCTCACGCTCCAGGGAGCAATTCGCTTCACCATGGGAAAGCGTGAGGCGCCTGTGCTGGGCCTCGCACGTGGCTCCCCGCCCGCGGCACGGTGCCCAGCGGGGCACAGAGGGCATTGCTGGGGCTGCTGGGTGAGCACGGGGCTCTGCCACAACCCAGGAGACACCAGCTGGGCCACACAGGGAGCTGGCTCCCAGGGGGATTTCTTGTCTCCTCCATTCCATCCATCCTGTCACTGGTCCAACCCATCCCATCCCTTTTCTATCCCATCCCATCCCATCCTTGTATTCTCTCATCCCATCCTAGCTCCTGTCTCATCCCATCCCATCCCGTTTTATCCCATTCCATTCGATCCCTTTTTTTTTCCCGTCTCCTCTCATCCCATGACATGTATTCCATGCCTTTTGTTTTAGCCCTTGCCACGTCATGCCATCCCATCCCATCTCTTCTATTTTATTCTGTCCCATCCCTTTCCCTCTGTTTTATCCCTTCTGATCCCATTACAGCCAATGTCATCCTCTCTGTTTTACCCCATCTCATCCTGTCCAGTCCAAATGATCGTCTCCAGTTCCCTGCCATTCCATCATCTCCTGGCCATCTCATCCCACTCTGCCTGTCCTGTCCCATTCTATCCACTCCCCACCCAACAGGTCTGTCACTGGCTGCACCTCCCAGTGACCAATTCTGTGCAATCCTCTGGTCCTGAGCAGTCCCTCAAATCTCCTGTTTCCCATCCCAGCCCTATTCCTGCTGTGTGCATGAAGCAGTGTCAGGAGAGGTTTAGGCTGGATATCAAGAAGAGGTTTTTCCCCCAGAGGGTGGTTGGGGCTCCCCATGGCAGTGGTCACAGTGCCAAGGCTGCCAGAGCTCAAGGGCAGAGTTTGGACAACGCTCTCAGGTACAGGTGTGATTGCTGGGGTGTCCTGTGCAGGGCCAGGAATTGGACTCGGTGATCCTTGTGGGTCCCTTCCAATCCAGGATATTCTACGATTCTATGACTTCAGGGCAATGCCCTCCCAGAGCATCCCTCTGGCATGAATCTCTCCTCAAGACCCTTTATCTGCAACTGCGATCCAACATGTCTGTCTCCTCTTTGGGACATTTTGCACATAGCCACCATCAACTCGTGGACAAATATCAAGCACAGGCTGCTTTAACCCAAATTAAGTGACCAGGGTCTGACTGTGGACTGGTTGGAGTGGGGTCCCAGCAGGAACCGGGCCCTTATCAGGTGTTGGGGTATCTGGGAGTTTTACAGCTACTGAGAGAAATGATACAGTCCTGCTCTCAACTCGGCCATTTTAGAGCGTTTCCTGAGCTCAGTGAAGCTGGAGCTAAACCTAGGTCGCTTTTGATCATGACAAATAAGAGCTGGGAAGCCAAATTCAGTGCAAAGTCACCGGCTGGCTGTGGAGCTGCTGCTGTTTCTGGTTTTAGATGTCGATTTGGTGCACAGCTGGTGGCTCTGCCACCCACACTACTGGGGCCAGGATGGTGTTTTGTGAATCCAGAGGAGCTTTGGGATGCTCATAGGACTGATCCTGCCTGTGTCTGTTCTTGCCTCTGCGGGAAGAGCTGGCCTGGGGGATGCTGAGACTTGGCATCAGGGACTTTTGTTGTGCTGGCTGATGGAAAAGCTGGTGCTTTTGACTCATTGATTGTGTCCTTCTGGGCAGGATGATACAGTGGAGTGGGTAGTTGAGGGGTCACAAACTTGCCATCATGGTTTGGTGGGTGATGCTGAAGTCTCTGTGAGAACATTGGTAGCCCAGCTCATGCAGATTATGGCCTCTTCACTTATCCCTCCTCCAGAAGCTCAGCCAGCTTTGTGGCAGGGTGCAAGGCAAGGGACATTGTGTGGAGCTGGAAGCCCCACTGAAGAACAGCCCAGGTATGTGTTTTTCAGCCCCTGGGCTGAGGGAGCAGCACTGAAGTGCACGGATCTCTCCTGGCACCAGTGTTGGGTCTGCTGGAGAGGCAAACAAGCTGGGACGTCTGACTGGGAGGTGCTGGCAATGATGGGACTGGCACAGCTGCATCCCTGAAGAGACATCCTCAGAGGGACATCGGAGCCCTGATCCCCGTGGGGCTGCAGTGTGGGGCGAGCAGCCGGCACAGGCGGTGGGATGCGGGGAGGGGGAGGCAGCCATCCGCTCCCCGCTCCCACTGTGCCTCGCTCTACTTGCCGTGGTCCCCAAGCTCCCTTCCCTTCCCCTCCGCTGCCTTTCATGCAGCTCGCCCAAGGCTCCAGGGCCTGGGGATCTTTCCAGGCTTCCCCAGCTGGGGTTTGGCAGCTCTAATTTTAGGCACTTCTCAGTTTTGCTTTCTCGCCGCTCGGTTGAGGAAAAGCGCTTGTGCAGGGAGGCGAGCCTGGCCCTTCCCTACTGCTGCTGGCTTTCTCTTTGTCTCTCTCCCTGGCTTGCTCCCGCCTGGTCCCTGCTGTTCCAAGATGCCAGTGGACATTAATAAGCCCCTTTCTAAGGCTGGAACTCTTGCAGGGATGCAGAGTGGGGATGCACGTCACACCAGGGCAGCTCCAGACCTGCTGCTGCCCCAATGTGATGCTCTCCAGACTGTGATGTGACACCCCACTCCCCCCACAAAACACTGGGAAGGGCTCCGCTCCAGGCTGAGACACTGCAGACTCGGAAGAAAGCCCAGCCAAGGACATTAGGATGGCCATATTTTAACCACAGTCACCCAGAACCTTTCAGTCCCCAGGAATCTCTGGGGAGAAGCTGGGACGTGCTTTGATGCAGGAAACCCCTACTAAACGTGGATCAAAAAAAGTGATCAGATCAATCCATGCACAGAAAACTCAGCTAGAGCAAATCCATTCCTCAGATCCCTCCTGGCAGCCTGTTAGAGCTGCTGCAGGATGTGACCCAGGACCTGGTCAGCCTGTAGCTGAGGCAGGACAGCTGGTGAGTTCTAATTCCAAATCCAAGCTAAGGACAGCCCTGTGGGACAGGGGATTTTGCCCAAAGTCCTTGTTACACAATTTGGACATAAAAGTGGAGTATCCCTCTCCTCACATTCTCAGGAAACGTATCTTCTTAAGAAAATAATAAGAATTTTTTCCCCAAGGAAAAATAAAACCAGGTGAGGAGGACAGAGGAGGTGTCAGCAGATGGAAGAGCAGGATGTGCTAGCTGGGATGGATCCTGCCTGCACACAAGAGGCACATTGGGTTTTGTCCAGTGTATCCGATGAGCTTTTACCTTCCAATGAGGAACGACTAGGGCTGGAGCTGTCTAACTGGATTGCGAGCTGCCTGCTCCTGAAAGGCCTCTGCATCCCATTATCTACAAACCTGTTCATGGCACACGGCTAATTCAGGCAATTTCCGACACGTTTACGCTGTCGATATAATAACCAGCCCATTGGCCTCAGCCGGGCTGGTGCACCGTGTCATGAACAGCAATCTGCAAATCAGGCTCTGAACAATGTCCCTGCAGCCAGGGTGTGTGGCCAGGCTGGTGGGACCAGAGAGGGCACGGGGTGCATGTGTGCCCTCCCTGCCCGGGAGCCTCTCTGCTCCCGTGGGGAGGTGGGCTGGCAGGGTCCCCATGGACGCACTGCCCTGCAGGTGATGGGAAGCTTAACTGCCCCCTCACACGCTGGCACCCTTCTTGTCACAGGTCTGCAGGACCCAAATCCAGCGTTATCAGAAGGCCACAGCTCCAGAGAGAGGGGCCCAGCTGGCTCCTCTCGCCCTCTCCGCTCCCCATCGCTCACGTGGAGCGGTGGGTGGACGCGGCTCTGGCTCTGCTTCGCTGCCAGATTATTTCTGGGCATCACCACAGACGGACGCGGCAGGGAGCGAGCCGTGCTGGGGCTGCCGGGAGGGGGGAGGACACGGCAGCTGGGGGCCGGGACAATTCCCTCTGTGCCTTCCCGGCATCCTCTCTCCATCGGCGGCCGCGTGGCCGCCCGGAGGTGCGGGGAGCCTGNGGCTGAGCGCGGCTGTCACGAACCCCCGGCAGACACGGGGCAGCTGCTGCCCACCGGGAGCCGCGGGGGATGCTCCGGGGTGGCCGCGTTTGCCCGGAGGTGAGGCTGCTCCTCGGGGTGATGGCAGCGAAGCACAGCACACGGGGGGGTTGTCCCAGGGGAAAGGGGGATGGAGGGCTGTGCCTGCGCCGGGGGGTTCTTCGCTCCGTGTCCCACGCAAGGGGTGGGGAGCATCTGTCGGGACGGAACTCGCACTCGGCGGGATGGAGAGGGATCGCTGTGCTCAGCTGAGCTGCACGCCGGGCAGGGGCGAGGTGGGCGCGCACCCAGCGCCGGCTCCCAGCGGATCTGTGGGATGCCCAGGCTGATGCATGGACGGGGTCATGTGCCCTTTGGAGAAGATGCCTGCGTGGGAGTTTGCCTCGGGGAGGGCTGTTCAAGCAGAGCTTTTCCTCCTCGCAGCCCCCATGCTCTGCTCTCCCGGCAAGCTGTTGGTGCCCGCAGATCCGGCGCAAGGGCAGCGCCGGTGGGAGCGTCGTCCCCAGGTGCGCACAGAGCAGCCAGGCTGTGTGTCCCCGGGGTTTGGGTGCGAGGCTGTGCTGTGCCAGGCACTGAAGCTCACACATACATACACACACAAACACACACAGTGCTGCACTGAACCCCACCAGCTCACTTGAATCTGTGGTAGATTTTCATAAACCATCTCAAACTCAGCTCCAGTGGGGTCTGGAGTCATCCTGCATGAGCAGACATGGGAACGCCAGTTTGTGTTGACAGGCATGCTTTGTGGGATTTCATATCCCCATCCTCACTTCCAGATGAGGGCAGGATCACAGGGGACAGAAAGGAAGGAGAAAGCTTGGAGACATTCATATCCCTGCTGGGACCCGAAGAAACATCCCTAAAGCAGCCACAGTCCCTGAGGATGCAGGTGGGGGAATGCACGTCCCCCTCCTCCAACACTCCAGGGATACAGCACCCTCTCCACAGCGTAAAATTGAGCAGGATGCGGAGGGAAGAACGGCTTTGAACAGTCAATTTCCATCGCTGAAAGCTGACAAGTTTAAAACAGCTAATGTGCCCCGCAAGATGAGGCCTTGGGAGATTTACAGCTCTCCTCGGCTGANTCCCCTCCGGCTGCGAGCGCGGTGCGTCATCGGATAATTCGGGGGCAACTGCTATTTTGCGCCTGCCACGGATCACGCCATGCGCCGCGCCAGGGCCCACATGCCCCCCTCCCACCTGGCCCGCTTCCCCCTGCCTCCTGTATCCAGGGACAGGCATCGGCGGCGGGGGGAAGCGNCCCTTTGGAGAAGATGCCTGCGTGGGAGTTTGCCTCGGGGAGGGCTGTTCAAGCAGAGCTTTTCCTCCTCGCAGCCCCCATGCTCTGCTCTCCCGGCAAGCTGTTGGTGCCCGCAGATCCGGCGCAAGGGCAGCGCCGGTGGGAGCGTCGTCCCCAGGTGCGCACAGAGCAGCCAGGCTGTGTGTCCCCGGGGTTTGGGTGCGAGGCTGTGCTGTGCCAGGCACTGAAGCTCACACATACATACACACACAAACACACACAGTGCTGCACTGAACCCCACCAGCTCACTTGAATCTGTGGTAGATTTTCATAAACCATCTCAAACTCAGCTCCAGTGGGGTCTGGAGTCATCCTGCATGAGCAGACATGGGAACGCCAGTTTGTGTTGACAGGCATGCTTTGTGGGATTTCATATCCCCATCCTCACTTCCAGATGAGGGCAGGATCACAGGGGACAGAAAGGAAGGAGAAAGCTTGGAGACATTCATATCCCTGCTGGGACCCGAAGAAACATCCCTAAAGCAGCCACAGTCCCTGAGGATGCAGGTGGGGGAATGCACGTCCCCCTCCTCCAACACTCCAGGGATACAGCACCCTCTCCACAGCGTAAAATTGAGCAGGATGCGGAGGGAAGAACGGCTTTGAACAGTCAATTTCCATCGCTGAAAGCTGACAAGTTTAAAACAGCTAATGTGCCCCGCAAGATGAGGCCTTGGGAGATTTACAGCTCTCCTCGGCTGACTGCTCCCATACGGTGTGTATGTCAGCCAGGGAGCCTTTTAAAGAACCAAGATAAAGCTGCAGTGGGGCTGCATTGCCCACCAAATGGATGGCAGAGAGGGAGGAAAGGAAGAAGAGAGGTTACTGTGTGGGGTTTCTTTTCCCATCAGGCAGATGCTGAGCTCATGTCCCCTCCTGCAGCCATCACCATGGAGTTACTCCAGGTCAGGGTCACAGCAGACCTCTTGGACCAAAGTTTTCCAAAGCTGGCACAGAATGAGGTTTGTAACATTCAGCAGGAGCCCACAGGAGTGGGTGTCAGAGGAGGTGAGGGTGGCACTATCTGGCACTCACTGCTTGGTACCCGTGGAGAGAGGAAGCCCTGTGGATGGGCAAGACTCAGCCTCAGCCATGGGCTGCAGGCTGGAGGATGGTGCTGGAGTGGGTGGGATGGTGGGGAGCAGCCTCCTGGGTGGGTCAAGTGAGAGTGTCACGTCTCTGCAGGATCCCAGCCATGGTCAGCATGCCCTGAGCAGCTCATACAAAATTCAGGAACTACTGCTAAGCCTCACAGTGCTGCTGCTCACCAGCTTTCTGTGCAAAGCCAAGCTGGGATGTCGAGTGTTCCCCAGGGCAGTTAGATCCTTGTTTTGACCTCTGTGTCCCTCTGAGTTCTCTACTGCACCAGCACCATCGTGTGCCTGAGCAGACCCATGACCAGCATCAAGTTTTATGGGGTGTCAGCGGGTCAGCGGGTCATCCCATATGGGATGTCATGAGACCTGCTTGCCTGGCCCTGGATACTTGTGGTGTCCATGGTGTGGTAGCTGTGTTGGCCAACACCTCTCTGTGCTGGCTCTGCCTAGGGGAGATATCAGCAGCAGATGGCAGGAGGCAATTCACCTTCCCCCAGGATCACCAGGAGAAAGGGGCTGGAGGCACCTTGTCCTGAGAGCACCTCTGCCTCATACAGAGCCATGGCACTGGACTATGGTGCTGGGGATGGGGACTGCTGTGGGACACCCTGCAGAGGGGTTTGGGGACACAGTCTTGCCCCCTGGGTGGCCCAGGGAGAGGTCCCATGGCTCCCTTCGGTGCTTGGGCCAGGTTTCACATCGGTGCCTGCTGCCCTCGCGAGGTGCCCAGGCATGGCCAGGCCCCGGTGGGAAGGAGCATCCCCTTATCTCTTTTCCCTTTGTGCAAACACACGAGCCCTCTTGGAGCCGCCGTGTGATGCCGCCAGCCGGGAAGCCGCAAAGGCGGGGAGGTTGCCCAGCTTCTGTCTCCTTCCCAGCAGGTGTGGCTGGCCCTGCCAGGCAGATGGCTCAGCGCCTGGCAGAGACGAGCGCCGGCGCCAGGAGCAGCTGGCTCCATCCGTACCCGGGCCAAGAGCGGAGATGCTGAGCAGTGCAGGGAGCTCACGGGAGGCAAATGAGGCAGTGACCTCCCCTGCCAGGCTCAGGTTGTGTCAGGCACCTCTGGGCTCTGGCATACACGTGGGGTGTGCTGCTAGCTCCTGCATCCCATGGGCATCCTGGGAGGGGTGTTGGCATGGACAAGTGGTGCCCTGGAGGAGACAGGGGCCTCTTCGGGATAGCCCCAAAGCCCAGCTTTGGTGCAGAAACCTCCAGGGCACATTTGGTCCAGTAAGACCTGGATGCCAGTCAAGCATCAGGGTCTCTCCTGCATCCTGGAGCAGCTGGGGCTCGGAGATGAAGAACCCCAGGGCGGCCCCTGCTCTGAAACATCAGCCCCCATCGCAGTTTTGCTTCTTGCTTCCTGGGCTAATGATCTGCTGGGCAATCAACAGACCGGGTGGAAGCCCTGTCAGAGCCTGGCCAGGCACTACCTTGTTATTTCTAACCAGCCAAGTGGGGGAAACAGCCCGTTTTCATCCACTGACAGTCACTGCTGTTGTGCAGCTCCTGGCACAGCAGGACATGCTGAACCAACCCTCAAAAATCAGAATGGAGACAAAAAGGTGCCCCTTCTCCCTTCCAGGCTGTTACTCTACTGGGGAAGCGGAACAGCCCATGGATTTTTTTTCATGATGGCAGCAACTGGGGGACTGCAGAAGCTCCTGTGCTGTGCTGGCCAGTCATGCTCACGGGGGATAAGAGCAGCAGCCTCACGCTGCACAGCCCAATCTCATTTTCTGTACAGTTATTAATTCATCTGTTTGCCTGGCTCTGAGTGGAGGCAGAGAGAAGCAAATGAACCCCACCAGGATTGACGGCCTTGGAGCTCAGGGCAGTCACCTCTTGAGCCTGGCCTTAAGGGCTCTTCCTGGGGACCTGGCTTCCCAAGGGGCAGAGGAGAGATGAAATGAGATGAGATAAGGGGGGATGGTCCATGGGAGCAAAGCCTCTGGGCAGACTGCTCCCATCATCCAGGCTTCTCCATCCTCATCTTGCAGTCGGTGCTGTGAGTAGAAGTTTTGAAGTCATGCACAGAGCTGTTTGCTTCGTATTTCCTGCCCCCGAGAACAGGAAGCAGCAGCGAAGCCCAGGAGAGAGCTGCTCTTGGGAGAATTCCAGCCTGACACATTTTGATCCCTCCCTACAGGAAAGGGGGAATGCTCCATGCTCTTTTGCTCGCCCCTGTGCCCAGTGCTGGGAGCTGATGGGACTGATGGAGGCCAACTTGTGTGTGGAGGTGTCTTGCACAGAAATGTGAAAGTTTGAATGATTTTCCATTTCCCTCTCCCTTGTACCACTCTGAGCTGGCCCTTGTTTTCTCAGGCTCTAGGATAAGCACAAACACACTGGCTTGCAAGCTGCAGTGTGAGAAGCATCTGGAGTGATGGATAAGTGTCCACTCATCTGTCCCAATGCTGTCCTGCTCTCCAGGGACTGTCCTCTTGGCCCCATGAGCTGCAGGTCCACTTCCCCCCCTCCTTCCCTGACAGGTCTGGAGCAGCATCTCATCAACCCTCTGCTGCTTTCAAGGACTGGATCCATGCTGGGAAGCAGAAGCCCTGTATGGAGACTCTCTCAGCCCGCCAGGGCTTGGGTGCAAAGCCCGAGGTTGTCCCATGGCCTGTGTCACTTGGATCAGTGGCGTCCTTGCCATGGCAGCGTGTTCCCCTCTGCAGTGCTGATGGTCATGGCCAGGGGAAGGGCAGGTTGGGCGGGTGCCCGGTGACAGGCAAAGGCTCTGTCATGGCAGGAGTTACTCCCATCAGGACTGCCAACGTCTGTTGCTGGCAGATCATGGCAGCAGTCTCCGAGAAACGTGAACAACACATTATTAACAATCTTTTAAAGAGCTGCCAGTGTATCCCAGGTCCCTGTTTATTTCTGCATATGGCCTGTCCCCCACTGAATCCAGCATTCATAGGAGGTGTCATCTCAACTTAAGGGGGTCTATTACTTACCCCAGTCAAACTCCTGCAGTAGGTGATTCTTCCTCTGGTTGAAGACAAAGTCCCACAGAAGGAGGTTTTTTTTTTCTCCTTTTAAATTATCCCTGCTTTTGTTTTCTTCCTCCTGAGGGATGTGTTTGTGCAGAGTGGATGTTGGATCAAGGGTGTCCAAGCTGGAACACGATGGTTCCTGGATCTGCTCCCAGATCACTAAATGCGTGGATGCTGGGGCTGTTTCTGTGGCATTGCCCTGAGCACACCCTGCCATGGAAAATCTGGGAATGCATTGGCTGGAGGGGACATGGCTCAGGCACAGGGACATGCCCGGGGAGAGGTGCCATTCAGGGCTATGGTGGCTGGCACAGGTGAAGCTAGAGAAGCCTGGAGAGGAGAAGACTTAGGAGAGACCTCACCAGGGTCTACCCCTCATGAGAGGCAGTGGAGGGGTAGCTCTTATCTTTGCTTTCTGTGAACAGTGACAGGATTTGAGGGAATGGTATGAAGTTTTGTGGGGAGAGGTTTAGGTTGGATATTAGGAAAAGGTTCTTCCCCCGGAGAGTGGTTGGGCACTGGAAGAGGCTCTCCAGGGCAGTGGTTATGATCCCAAACCTGCCAGAGCTTAAGGACTGTTTTGGACAACACTCTCAAGGACAGGAAGGGGTTGTTGGGGGTGTCTTGTGCAGGGCCAGGAGTTGGGCTTGATGGTCCTTGTGGGTCCCTTCCATTTCAGGATATTCCATGATTCCAAGCTACCATCCTCAGCTTAGCACAGGTCCACTCTGGGGGTTGTGCCCACCTGCCAGGGCACTCCAGACCCTGATCTGAGGCGTGGTGAACTCACTGTATAAAGGCAGTGATTCCATTCTGTGGTCACAGAGGCATCAGGTGGGAGCCAGAGGCTCCTGGCCTTTCTCACATGTCGATGTCAACGCCAGCCACAGGACAAAGCAGCACAGAGCTGCCCTGCCTCAGCACGAGCAGGTTGCAAGGGTATGTTTGGCCACTGACCGAGTCCTGTGAGGACATGGTCTCGTTTGGAGGTGCTGGTGTCCCCACTCATTTCCGCAGAGCAGGCTGGACACAAGGTGTCTCTTTGGGTAGACATGGCTCAGCTGCTCTTTGGGGTTGTTGCTGCCTGGCATGTGCTGTGTCTGGGCACAGCCAGGTGACATGTGACAGACCAGGGCTGGGATACTGGGAGAACCAGCACCTGGGACATCTATTTGGAGGATGCCCATTTAGATTTTCACAGGAGCCTAAATCCTACTTCTGCTGCTTCCCCAGGCTCTCTGCCCATGAGTTTTCCAGCTCCTCTTCCACTGTTACAGGAACTCATGTCACAGCCAGCTGAGAAACACAGACTATCCATCTTGGGATCCACCTGGAAAAATACGTCCTAGGTGAAGGACAGACCAACACCAAAGCAATAAAGAGCATCTTACAACACCCAGCACAGCACCCACGCCAGTGGCAGTGAAGACATCAGCACACACTTACACTGCTCAGTCCATGGGAGGGGGGGTCAGAATTGACCCAAATTTTCTTTAGAAGTGGCAGATCTGGGTCTGGATTCCGGGCACCTGCACAGGACAGCACCTTGGGCTGTGTGAGCAGTGGCAGGCACTGGGGTCACCCTCGGGGGATGCGAGCAGAGGGCAGTGCCAGCGTCCCCAGGAGCAGCAGGGTGTGAGGACCCGCTGGGACCAGCAGCCGGAGCCTCTCCGGCCATGCGCGCTTTTCCAGGAGCAGTCGCCTGGGCAACTGTGAGCGCAGAGCCAGACAAGCCGTCAGGACAGGAGCCATTGTGTTCGTTCCGGGAATGATTCCCAACCCTTTCCCTTGGTCAGGGGGCTCCCTGGATCACCCCATTTTGCCAGCCCAGAGGTGGGCAGCACATGGCTCCCTGGCCATCCCAAATCCTGCTTCATCCTTCCAGGGTGGGAAGATGGGGGAGGGAAACCACAACCCCTCAGCATGGGAAAAGCTGCCAAGTGCCATCTGAACCCAGACTGAAGGTGGTGGCCCAAACCAGCACCAAGCACAGGGATTAGCCCCAAACCCTTACACCTCACACTACACAGAGCAGGCAAGGCAAGGTTTCCCTTTGCACTACTACTTGTAGTAAGTGTGTGTGTGCATGTGCATTTGTGTGTGCATGTGTGTGAGCATGTGCATGCCCAGAGCAGCAAACACTCCCCAGCTCAGTGCATTTCTCCATCTCTGTTTTGCTGTTGTTGCTGCCTGCCTGACACCTGCATGCCCCGGACGAGCTGCTGCTTTGCTAATGAGCTGCAGCATCTCGCTCAGGGTCCTGCTCACCGTCGGAGCACAGGGACTCTCCAGGCTCATGTGCTTAGCTCAGCCCCACGGCTTCAATCCCTGCCAAGAGAAATGGAAGGATCTGGTGCAGCCAGGCCTGGAAAAAACAGCAAGGACAGTCTCTAGTTAACCCTTCCTGCGCTGCCCCCCTCTCCTCCCTTCCCACGGCTTCACACCCCTCCTTCCCACACCCTGATCAATCCATGTTTCCCTACCTCTGGGGAAAAAGCAGCTTTTCTCGTGAGACTGCCCAGAATACTGAAGGAGTCAGTATTCCCACGGCACTTGAATGCGTGTCCCCTTTGATCACAGGAGGGCAAAGGGCAGAGATCTGGGAAAAGAAAAGAAAATCACTAAAAAAAATAAAAAAGGAGAGAGAAGACACAGAGAGGAAAAATAAAATTAAAGCAATTCAGGCAGGAGCTTCCCTCAACCTCTGTAAAATACAGTTCACGTTTCCTGCGAGCCTGGGGCACAGATCACATTCGACGTGAGGGGCTTTACCCAGCCCCGGTGTAAATTCCGGAGCCTCGCATCTGCATGGCGTGATGGGAAAAAGCTTAAGAGGGGCCCGGGGAGCTGCAGAGGAGGCGGCTGAGCCTATCTGGCTACCGCAGGGGCTGTCGATGCACAGACATTCCAAGGCTATTTGTGAAGGTGAAATGGTCTGTAAAGATTCCAGGACACCATGTGGCAGGATGGTTAGCAGGGCTTCTCCTCCGGTGTTTGCACAGCGCTGCCGGGCTGGAGGGAGCCTGTGTGCGCAGAATGCCTCGCGGTGATTAGAGCATCTGCAAATTTCAGCTTAATACGCGGCATAATGAGACACGGAATATTATTAGCCTGCAGCCATCCCCCCGCCCCAGCGGCGATCAGCAGCTTGGGCTGGATTCACCTTCTCGGCGCGGTGCCGCGGGAGCTCCGGGGAGGATGCTCACCCTGCGAGCAGGGCAGGCAGCCCGCGGGCATCCTCCCACACCCACGCGGGACAGAGCTCCCGCAGCAGCCAGAGGGGCTTGGCACTTTGGCTTATAGGAAATGAGGTTGTGCCGTCCTTGCCCCTGGCTGTGCACACCAACCCCTGCCCTGCTGGCCTCTCCTGCAGTGCCCTGAGCCACGGCCAGCCCACACCAGCAGCCATGGGGGCTGCTCACATTTGTTGGGGTCAGGGACACTCTCCTGCAGGAGGTATGTGCTGTAGGGTGCAGGTTCCAGCAGCCTGGAGATGCTTCCAGCTCCTTGCCTGCCACTCTGGTGCTCACAGCTGTGTGGGTGAAGGCATCTCAGGAGCAAGAGAGGGTGTTGCACAGACTCTGAAGGACATGGTTGATACAGCAGCACATCCCCTGCTCTTGGTTTCCATCCCTGGCCCTGTTTTCCATCCTTCAGACAGGGCATCCCATGGCTGTGGATGTTTTGGAGCCCACACACAGCCTGTGCTCCAGGCCGGCCATCCCCTCTACATCCATCCCTGGCTCTCTACATCCAGCTCTGGCCAGGAGGTTCTGCATCCATCCCATCCCAGGTCCCAGATGCACACTGTGCATCCCAGAGCTGTGATGTCTTGGCACTCCTCCACAGCCAGCTACCCACCAAGGCAGGAGGTGCCAGGAGGGCTCAGGCAGAGCCCAGGCTGCACAGGGAGCCGTGGCAGTGCTGGGAACAGAGAGCATGGCTTTGTTTGGCATGGGGTCACACACACATGGGGTGACTCTTTGTGAAGAGGAGTGTGTGGAGATGCTGTACCCACTGGCAGTGTTCACACAGACCCACAACATCTCTGAGCTTCCTTCTCCATCCCACCACCCAGCAGGACCCTGCAACCCAGCTCACACAGGCCCTTCTGCACTGCCTCCTGACTCTTGGTTTTGGGCAGGCAGGAATGTCCCAAAGCGTTGGTGGTGTCCCAAAGCAAGGTGCCCTGGGGGTGTGTGCATGTGTGTAAATGTGTGTGAGTGTGAGGGACGAAGGCTGTGTGTCCGTGTGTAAGTTGTTCACAGGTACATGTGCACCCTGGGATGTGTTCACAGGCTGTGTCACAGTGTAGGGACCAATGGCAGGGACAGTGCAGGTACCTGTGTAGGTTACAGGCAGGTGTGACAGCATACAGTGTGTGTGTGTATGTGTGTATGTGTGTGTGCTGAGGCTCTTAACACACAGACAGACTCTGTAGCTGTCTGACCCCTGCTCCATGGACTTGCTGGCACCAGGGACACATGTGAGCCATTGGAGGTCATGTCCCTGGAGCTGCTTCCTTCTGCTTGACAGGGACAGCACAGCACAGGACTGGCTGTGCTGCCCTGGGGCTTCCCCCACGCAGCCTCTCCCTCCATCCTGTGCTGCCCCACACATCTGTGTGACCTTGTCGCTGTCACCGAGTGGAACCTTCCTGTGTTTTGCCTGGGCTATTTTTCAGTGAGATCAGCTCCCCTGTCTGCTTCAAAGCTGGCATTTGCTGCCGTGGGTATGACAGTAACATCTGCAGTCAGGGGCTCCCCCCTCTCTGAGATGCTTGGAGCTGCCTGGATTCCTGTCCCTCACACTCACCATTTATCCTGATACAGATTGATTTTTAAAAACGGAAGGTATGACCACAGCAAAGCTGTTGTGAACACTGTTAAACTAACACTAGCTGCCACCATGGTTAATCTGTACCAAGGTCAAATTCACAAAATGGCAGGTTAGCTTCAGTTCCAGCCCAAATTAAATCATCAATTAATTAAATCATCAATTAATTAAATCACCACATTGATATAGAAAGAAAACGGGAGAGGACCCAGTCCTCGTAAATCCTGCAGAAGGGTTTGAGAAGTGGCTCTGTATTTTATTTGGAAGAATTTGACTGAAGAAATTCAGATCCATAGCGTGATAGTGAAAACAACTTATCACTCACTGCCTAAGCCATAACCCTCGAGCTGATCTGGGCACTGCCATCTCCATCATGTCCCCAGGAGATGTAACAGCTCAGCATTAACCTCTGCCTCAATAACTAGAGGTTTGAGGCTTCCCATATACCAGAATTGACTGATGACTACTTCAAGTTTCTCAGGACTTTGAAACCCAAAGCCCACTTTAATTTTATGAGTAATTTTATGGGACAATCTTTAGGGCTCTAAAAGCTGGAAACTTCTCCTTCAGGTGCCTTGACCTTATGGCTGCTCATCTACCCATGCAGGAGCCCCTCTCCACTTTCATCTGATCACCCTTGAATTCAGAGCTATAAAAAGGATGGGCTGTATCCCAGCTAATAAAAATAGGAAAAAAGGGAGAGGCAAAGCTAAAGATAAAGGTGTTATGAGCCCTCCCCTCCTGCAGTCTTTGGAACATCCCAGAGCAGGGACTGGTGTTGGAATGAGCAAACAGATGGTGAAGTCCTTCAGGCACGGAGCTGCTCAGTTCAGGCTGCCCAGGATCCATGGCCTCGGAGAGCCTGGCTGCTCACTCTGCCGTGGGTTGGGATGAAGAGCTTGCAGGGTGGGGAATGCAGGGTTCCTGGGACAGGGGGTGGCTTAACAGGGGCTTGATCACCCTGGGCTATGTATGGGCTTCTTCCTATGTAAGGAAGACCTGGCTCCTGGCACAAATAGCTCCTGAACTCCCAGATTCCAGCTCTGCTGAGATCCTCCCATGCTGTTAAGTGTGTGCGCACATGTGCTTCTCCTTTTACCTACACTGAACTTGGAGAAAACACAGATATGCTGCAAATGGAAGTAGGGTAGTAGCCACAAGGGAGGATTAATCTGTTTATCTTACTAGGGCCAGTGTCCACACATCAGGGTGACTAAATTCACTGCCAGGAGTGAGGAAAACAGGGCAGCATTACAGTCAGGGGGCTTGTCCACCTCTGGCAGACATCAGGACCTGGCCCAGGTCCCTCTGGGGTTTCACTTGCTCCCAGATAATCAGATCCAGCATCACTTCACCAATTCCAACAGCTTTGAGCAAACACACCCTGGTCCCTCAGCTTTATGTCCCTCAGTCTTTGCTCATCCTTTTCAGTTGACTCTGGCGTTACATCTACTGACAACTCACATCTCCTGACAACTTCTCCTCCACCTGCCCAAGAAGGAGCCTAAAAACTCAACTGCTTCCTTCCCCCCAAATCTGCTCTCCACCGCGGGGCCCAGCAACATCTCTGACAACAACCAGCAACGTGTCATTTGTTTTTATTACTCTAGGAGGGCAAGCTGCTGTGCGTGACCAAGGAAACGGAGAGCGGGCTGCCCTTGTGAACTTGCCGAGTGCCTGATGGAGATCGGGAGGGGAAGAGAGCTGGGGGAGTAAGAAAAACATTACTTCTCTCCTGCTTATTGGCCGAGGCAAGATTGATTGACTGTACTCACGGTAGCATAGCACGCGTCAAGGTAGGCACAAAATTGTGGTGAGCACTAGAAAACCACCAGTGTGGGGATGAACTTAATGTTAGAAAAGATATAGGGGGTGGATGTTCTGATTGTCGGGCTGGGGAGCTGTGCAGCTCACTGGGACAGGAAAGGGAGAGCACGGACACGTGTGATGGCACTGGCTGGTCACTTGACAGAGCAGGGCAGGCCTCACTCTGCCTCCCTTTTGATGTTTGCAGCAGTTACAGCCACTTCTAGAGAGCAAAGGATATTCCTAGGACTTAAGTCACCTTCTCATATCAGCCAGGAGGTGTGCCCAGCCATTTATTTCACAGGTGGTGGCTGCCCCTCTTGCCAGCCGAAGCCCTGTGCAGCAGATGAGATGTTCCCAGGCCAAGGGCAGGCCTAGGAAAGGACCTGAAGAACGAAGGGATGGATGTGGGGCACATTAGGGATGGTCATGGGAAATGGGAAAACAACACTGGCTTAAAGCCTGAGCAAGTGGCTGAGGGTGCCATGGACAGGTCAGCTGGAGAGATGGCAGAGAAAGATGCAAGGTAAGAGATTGTGAAGAGGAGCTGGACGTGTTTTATGGTAACATGAAGTTGGTTTGATACCAACAGTTCAGCTTTGCATGATGGTGATGGCCCCAGTGCTATTTCCCACTGACAGATACTCAAACCGGAATAATTTCCACAAAGGACATGGAGAGTACTTCCTGGATTTTTTTTTGTTTAGAAAGACTCAAAAAGCCACCTCACAATGCACCTAAAACCAGTGCTTTCACCCTTCAGTTTCCCAAAACTGAGGGAAAAAAAAACCAGTTTAAGGCAGAAGGCTGATGAAGCAGCAGTTCCCTGCTGCTGACCTCCACCGTTTGGATTTCACCACATCGAGACCAGCAAGGGGGCAGCGGAGGATGAAGCTGCGATGTTAAGGAGGCCAAGGGCATGTGGGTGGTGGGAGGCTGGCTTGGCAGTTGCCAGTCGGGGCGAGGGGTGGGGTGAGAGGGGCCGGAGACCAGGCGGTCCCTGCGCCTGCCTGTGCACTGCTGGCCCGGCAGCTTCCTCTGGCAACGCCTTGCACAGGCTATTTTTATGCTGTGTGAAAAAGCGAGTCTTTCTGCGAGCAGAGGGAAGGCGGCGTGGAGAGGGAAAGTGAATGAGTGAAGGTCACAGGCGTTAATGTCGCTCTGAGCGGGAAGAGCTGAGGGGGATTGCTGGGGGTCTGCGCAGCAGGCTGGGCTGGGTGGAAAATGGTCGTGGAGCTGCTCCATGTTCCACCTCTGCCTTCCCGGGGAACATCCAGCCGCCGTGGCCGTGCCAGCACGGGGGAGCGAGCTGGCAGAGTGCACCTACTCCTGCACTGCTCGCTGAGGCTGCGCTGAGTGTTTGCAGAGCACCAGCCGCTCCACGGGCTGTAACTGGGGTTTACACACAGCATAAAAAGTAATGATTGTGCTCTCCTGCTAAATCACACACAGGCAGACTGGAACTGGAACTGTCCGCAGCAGCAAAAGGTTCACACCTGGGAGAGCCCAAATAGCTCCCAAAGGCGGGAAACAGCCTTTTCCCCCCCTGCTGGAGTCCCCGAGGGGCAGCAGTGTCCAGCGCCACGCCCTCGGGACACGGCCAAAACCCACAGCCATTCCTGCGGCATCCCTTTCCCCACGCTTTCCCCGCTTCCTCTGAAGCAACGGGTCTCCTGAGAACCGCAGGGAAGGGCGAACGCAGAAGATGCCCTGCCTGCGGGAATTTGGGATCCGGACCACGCCCGGGCTTTCCTCACTTGGCTGAGCCGAGTGAAAAGTTGGCCGTGGTGCTCCTCCCCTTTGCGCGGGGTTTGGAGCAGGGATGAGAGCCCGGGCAAGGGGAAGAGCATCCCGCTGATCCCGCTGATCCCGCTGATCCCGCTGATCCCGCTGCCACGCCGCGAGCGGCTCCGTCCCGCAGCGCAGCGCGTCAGGGGACCGCGGGGAGCCGGAGCGCTCCCGGCAGCCTCCTGCTTCTGGGGGACGCTGGAGGCACAGTTCCCATCACTTTCCCATCCCGGAGCAGATTTATGAGCCTCCCAAAAGCTCTCCTGCAGCCCTCCAGGAAGGCTGGGGCTGGGGGCTGGCGCAGGGAGGGGGGGGGTGCTGTTTGCGGGGAATTGTGAATCTACTTTCTTACACGGCTGCGTACCACTGTGCAACGGTAATCCCCTGAGCAGGGTGAAACGGAGGCCTAGCTACCATGACCTCCTCTGTAGGTTTCCATGGATACCATGTACTATAAATAAAAAAAGGAATTTCAAACCAGTTTTCAATCCTGCTTAGTGGGAATAGGAAACCTCTTTCGAATTTAGTTTCCTATCTCACCTTACCGGGGTTATTTTGCAGCCTGTTTGAAACAAATAATTACCCCTTCAGCCAGGAAATTACCACCAATCTTACCTATTTACTTCCAAACACTCGGCTAATTAGCACATTGGGGAGAGCTGCCTATTTGCACGCTGGAGATGGGAGGCTTAGTGTCTTTATTTTGGTAGTGCTGGGAGAAAGGACGTGGGGCCAAGGGTCAGCGAGGGGCGTCAGAGCCCTCCGCAAAAAAAAATAATAAAGAGCAGGAGAGCTGTAAAACTCAAAACCCCGAGATGCCGTGTGAATTAGCGTGCGAGAAGCCCCGGCAAAAAAGGGAATATTACATCTGCATCCTTTTGCAATGAATCAGAGTCATGCTGCAGATTTTGTCTGGCATACTGGGTCTCTGGAGGATAGAAAATAATTTGGTCGCAGCAGTGGGAGGTGTGTGTGCGTGGAGAAGGGAGTTGCTTTCCAACAGCCTGCTGTGGTGAGAACATGCCTGACACTTCATTCCTTTCCAGTTAATGCAGCGAGGCCGGGAGGAAACTTAACCCTCTAATTGCTAAAGTGTACCGGGGACTTGGGAAAGTCCTTGGAAAGCAAACGGGGCTCCCAGGGTTGGTGTCCCCTGCCCGGCACCGCTGGCAGACAGCTGAGGGATTTGCCCAAATGGCAGGCGGTGGGGGCAGGGGAAATGCTAATTCGAAACAGGCGCTGGCGAGCAGGACCGGAGGACAGAGAGGTTGTGTTTGTCAGACCTCTGGGCTGGCAACCGGCCGGCCAAGTCCAGTCCGTCACAATGCTGGGCCTGAGCCAGCTGGACACGTGGTGGCTCGCGGAGGGGTCTCACGGTCTGGCGTTCCCAAATGGTTCTGCTGCCCAAGCTCAGCACTGTCGGTCCTTGATCCTGGATCACCAGCACTGAAAATCACAGAATCACAGAATATTCTGAGTTGGAAGGGACCCACAAGGATCATGGAGTCCAACTCTTAAATGGCACCACTGCCTCCCTGGCAGGAATCGAACCCCTTGTCTCCTGTGTGAGAGGCGGGAACACTCACCACTGTACTAAAGGGGATTTTTGAAATCCCAAGTCTTTTCTGTTTTTTTCCATCACCACAACAGTGTTATAACCCCCCACCTCTCTAAACAGCTCCTGTTGTGCTGGTCACCCACAGTGTGGTCTGGCAGGAGTGACCCACAGCTGCTGGACAGGGGAGGGTAGGTGAAGGATGTGGGCACAGGATGGGCAGTTCCATGTGCTGCAGCTCCCCATCCCTCTGTGGCTGCCTGGGGGTCTGCTCCTTGCTGCCGTCCTTCGGTGGTCTTTGGGAGGCTGTTCCCACCAGGAGCAGCTCTGGGTGTGAACCAGCTACCAGGCGTGCACTGTCCCTTTGCCTCCCTCACCCCAGCAAGGGTCTCCCAGAGAGCACAGGACTGGCATCAGCTCTCCACAGCTGGGAGGAGGAGGAAGAGGAGGAGGAGGAGAAGAAGGAGGAGAAGGAGGGAGGGGTGCACAGAGTGCCCTGGGCTCAGCCAGAGCTTCGTGTGCAATACAGGTAAGCTCTGCTCAAAGCTTGTCCATAATGTTTAATAGCACAGGATGATCATGGGCGTCTGACTTGGAGCCTGTTCGCTGCTGCCCTCCTAAAGCTCCTCATTAGCATTTCCAGGACATTGATGTTGTGCTCGGATCTACGGGAAGGCTCTCGTAAGTTACAGAGCAGCAATATATCAGCGTTAGAGAAGGGCCCATTTAAGCTTAGTATCAGAGGCTGGGTTTTTCTGGAGTCAGGTGTCTCGTTCCCATTGAAATTCAACAGGAGTTAGAGTCTGCTCCCAGGGCTTCTTTGAAAGTCCCAGACTTAATTAGTATTTATCTTAATTAGGGGGACGTTACCTGCTCTGGGAACCTCATGCTATCTGCTGTATTCATCCCCACAGCACCCTGGGAAAGGGCTCCCAGCCCTTTTTGCAGTGGGGGACTGAGGCACGTGGTGGCTGGTGCTGCCAACCTGCCACTCAGCAGGGAGCAGAAAATGTCTTTTGGAGGACTGAGAGGGTCAGAGCATTGCCCCCCTCCCTACCTGGGTCGTTTTCTCTTGGTAGAGCAGGTTAGACAAGGCAGGAGACCAGAGGCAGGGCTCTCGATGAGGTGCAGCAGGAAGATGCCGAGTTCCCTCTCGCTGCCTGCTTGGGCCCGTGGGCGTTTTCAGGGGGACCTGGGTGGACACAGAGGTGGCTCAGCCCTGGCTGTGCTCTGGAGCACTGCTGCTCGTTCACCATCTTCAGGCCAGGCCACAAATCGCAGGGTGGAGGATGGGAGAGTGAGGAGAGAGGAGTAATCAGTGCCTTTTTTTTTTTTTTAAAAAAAAACAACAAAGTTACCGGCTTGGGAAGAGCTTAGAAACCTGATCTGGTCCGAGCCATAAACAGCCAAGAAGGACAAGCCATGGGGCTCTCTTGGCAAGCGGAATCTCACCCACACCCTCCTGCAGAGGCGGGGAGAGGCAGGCGAGTCCAAACAGCTCCGTCGTCCTCTCGGCATGGACTTTCCAAGGGCAGAGAAACCGGAATCTGAGCCCCTGCTGCCCGCCCTCAGCCCCCCCTGCTCCGGGGCAGGACGGGGTTCCCCACCATGGTATCCCTGTCCTCCCCCAGCTCCTGGCAGGAGGGATGGGGTTGGGATTCCCAGCAGGGCTGGCAGCTTCAGGGAAGGGGCTTGGAACAGGGACAAGCCAGCTGTCCCCAGCAGAGCCATCAAACATGGTGTCCTCCCCCGTGGTGCTCCAGTGGGTGGGATGTGAGGCCTCAGGGGCTGTAAGCGGTGCTGTGGGGACCTCCAGAGATGTCCTGGAGATGCTCCGGGGATGCAGATGCAGCACCACCCAGGGATTAGGGCAGCGGGTGCCAACATGAGAGGATGAGCATCTCCCTCCTCCCACTGGGAAACCTGCCTCCAGGGAGAGCTGCGGGTCTGGGCAGGCTGTGCTGCCAGAGATCTTCAGAGGATCAGCCTGGCCCGAGGGGCTTTGGGCCAAGGGTTTTGTGGAGGAGCTGGTGAAAGGTAGCAGGAAGCTCAAGGCATACGCAGTGCTGATGTCTGGATAGTGATGAGACAAGAGGGACTCCAGGAGGGCTGGGAAGGGCAGGGGTGGAATGAGCTATCTGCAAACGTCCACCAACAGTGGGACAAGGAGCAGGGGGAAGGTCTACAGGGAGCAGAGGCAGCGGGATGCTGGGAGCTGTCTGCTGCCAAGTGATGGGACCACCAACCCAGGTGGGTCAGCCCTCTTAGGGGGCATTTTCAGTGGTCTGGTGACAGGTAACTCCATCCATGGGGCAGGGAGACATCTCGGAGCTGGACCTGACTGCTGTGGTGCTGAGCACCTCAAGAAGCCCCACCAGCACTGACAGGGAGTTTGCTGCCTGCCCATCTTGCTGGGCAGAGAAAACCTGCCCAAGGGCAGCAGGACTGAAGGTCAGGACTCTCCCAAGGGGTACAGGAGCAATGGCTTGCCCAGAAGATGCTGAATGAAATCCTTGGCACCCTGCTGGCAGCTGACTAGGATCAGGCTGAGGGCCTTCATCACTCATCTGCTCATCAGGAGCTCAGGGAAGGGATGGGAGGGAAGGGGGCATCCCTTGCCACACCAGACCTATGGCCAGTTCTTTCTCCAGTTCTCCTCCGTTAACTGTGTGTCCTGGAGAGGAGGAATGGTTTTCCAGGTTTGCTTGTGAGCGGTAGGACTGGAGTTTGAAAAAGGGTTGGGATAGAAAATGGTCATGAAGGGAACAAATGTGGCTTCATAATGAAGAAAAGGGAGGAATTAGTCACTAGGGATAATACATAGTCCCAAAATGCAAAATATTACAGAAATTTGTTAATTGACCAATTGGTTCAAGATATTTAATGCTCTTATATCCCCTCTCTGCTCTGTTTTTGAACTCACCCAGAGAGAAGAATGGCAAAAGTTTTGTAAGAGAAGGGAAACTCCCAGCAGCCAAGGATTGGCGTTGAATGGTCTGATGAAAATTCCTGGAAATGTTAACATAGCAGAGCTGCAGTTAAAAGCCATATCCTCGCAAGTAGCATGGAAAGCTGTGAGACAAACATTCCTTCCAGGTCCTGGTGACACGGGAACACAACAGGTGGCACTGAATTTAATGCTACTGTTAAATACTATTTCTTTTTTTCAGCCAGGAGAAATGTGGTAGCTGGGAAGATGGACGACTCCATCATTTCATGCTGCTTCATGCAGAGCTACCATTACCTTCCCAGATATTTTATGGAAGGCTTGCCGGTCTGAGCCTGTAGGCTTCGGGATCCTCGACAATGTGCTAATGTAAAGTTGCCTGAGCTTATGGAAGATTCTGAAGGCCTGGATTCCATGTGTTGAGACTGGCACCATATCAGAGGAACAGCTGAGTATATGGAGCAGGGAAGCTACGTGCAACTTATCCAGCAAGGAGAGAATCCGCCTGGGGCTGCAATCCTGGGTGTTGTAATGAGGAGGGGAGGCAGTGGTCCTTCCCCCACACACTGAAAGACTGGGGTTTTGCTTTGTGAGAACAAGAGTATCCTGTTGGTGGACACTGTCCTGGGCAGCTTTGTCCTGTTTGTCTGCAGGCCAGGCAGTGATGCAGAGCTGGGGCTGTGTGGGGGCCAAGGTAGGATGCTCTGTGGGGGGAAGGAGGAATGCGTATCTTCCCTCTGCTATGGGATGGTGCCTTGGCTGCCATTGCAGATATCAGCCCTTGGAAGTGACTCCAGGGCTACAGGGTGGGGAGGGGATATTTGGAAAATGTAACTTTAGTGTCCTTCTCTAGGGTGGCCAGGAGGGAGAATCTCCAGCCCAGGGGAGCTGGCTGCCCTGCTTGGAGAGATGGAGAGCAGCTTGTTGCCTTCAGCCATCACCTGGAAATCCCTCAGAGGCACGGCTAAAGGGATGAACTCTTCCTCACCAACTCTCAAGTTGCTCTGGGAAAGATCCCAGGAATAGCCAGGGTGGCGGAGATGTCCTGCCCCACCACCAGGGATTTTATTCACCCATGTGGAGCAGAAATAAATGTCCCCAGCTTCCCTGCAATAGTGTATTGCATTGGAGAGCCGCTGATTGTCCTGCTGCAGGAGGCACTAAAGCAGAAACAGCCAGGGCAGAGCCCAGAACAGCTGGGTGGATGGTGGTGCAGTGTCAGGAAGGGCTGAAACAATCCAGGTTAATCACAGAATCACAGAATATTCTGAGTTGGAAGGGACCCACAAGGATCATCGAGTCCAACTCTTAACACTGTCTCCCTGGCGGGAATCGAACCCAGGTCTCCCACACGCCAGGTGGGGACACTTACCACTGTACTAAAGTGGATTTTCCAGGTTGTTCCAAAACAGGTGGTACTGGCTCACCAGGGCAGACAAGGGTCTCACCATCTCTGGAGCCATGTGTGAACCAGTACTGGATCAACAGGCAGGTGAAAAAGCTTTTGTGACAACCAGCTTTGAACTCTTGCAAACACCACGAGCCCATCTGAACTGGTTTTCCCAGGAACTGCCACCCGGCACTGCAGCACCTGGAACCATGACCAGCATGACACTGCTGCTGGGGACAAGCTGATGCCTTTGTTTTCCCTGGCTGAGCAAACAAGCTGAAGGCTTTAGGTACAGCCACCAGCGTCCCTCCTTCTGGAACGGGTCACTCCTGGCCACCAAGCCAATCTTAGAAGGGGGCATGAGGATGTGTGAGTGGAAGTGAGAAATGAGATTTCCTGGGAATAATCCTCCTACATGAAGCTCAGTGGCATCTGTGAAAAGTCTTGTGTGCACCAAGATGATACACGTGAGGGAGCGTGGAGAGACGTCTGGGGAGAGACCGTGTCCTATTCATTGGCTCAAAACTTGTGAGGGTCAGGCTCAGTGGGGTGGCCAGGATGATAGGAGAGGGAAGCACTGCAAACTTGGGTCACACATCTGAGCTCGACACTTTACAGGGCAGCTCAGCACCTGCGTCACAAAGGTGAGGCAGAGCCCACCCCAAGCCACTGGAAAGCCACTCTCTACACTGAGGGCGCCTAAACTGGCTGTCACCTCCCAGGAATCAGGTTATTTTGTGACAACCCAATGAGGACCTCTGCTTGAGAGCCCAGCAGTGACCAAAAAGGTGGATGAAAATGAGAGACTTCACAGAGGAGACTGCAGAGAAGGATGTCAGGAGTTTCACAAAGGCGTTAGACAGGCCGGGGGTGTCACCATGACCTTGCACAGAGCACTGTGGGCAGGGCTGCACATCCCACCTCACAAATGACACTCACAGGCAGGGATCTGGAGGAGGCTGGGAAAATAGCTCCAAGACTGGCAGACCCTGGGGCTTCTGTGTGCACAAGCTTGGGCCCATTTGGCTCACAAAGTTCTGGGACTCTTAACTCCAGCTCATTGTTTCTGGGGTGACTGGAGCCCAAGGTTTGCTCCTGTGTTTGGGGAAGTCAGCTGGACTTTGTGTGTTTGAATGCTCTGACCTGCAGTGACATGGGGTGGTTAAAACCTGACAAGGGATGCTCTGAAGTAGAAAACTCCTGTCTAGATCAGACCAGGAAGGTGTTTCCAGCTCCATGCTGTGGGTCAGCGTTGTACTGTCTGTATTTCCTCAGACATCTGTTAAGAAGCCGCTGTTACATAGTGATAATCTTCCTGCTGCAAGCCCAGGTCCAAGCATTTGCTACTGCAGGTTAATGTCCCTGGCTTGAAATGTGTTTGGAATCTGTGCAATGGCCACTTAAATCTCTGTGCAATGGCCACTTAAATCCACGTGAGACTTGAGGGGTCTTGGCAAAGGAGCAGCCTAAATCAAATTAGGAAGACAAGGGGATGTTCCCAGGGGCCACTGCCTTGGAGTTTGCCACGGAACAGTAGAAACAGGTAATCCAGATTAGTTGCTAAGTGCCTCCAGGAGGTAGGATTAGTAGAAGGAAGAGTCTGCAGTACTCAGCTGGCAGAATCTCGCCAGGAAAAAGCCCCAACAGTGCCTTTGCAAGCGTCTGTATTGTCTTAGAGGACAAATCATGGGAATGGCCATGAGAAACTCCTGTATAGCACATATCTATGAGTCTGCACCACCTTGGCTCTCACTCCAAACATCATGGTCAGAACAGTGAATTTACTGATTTTGATGGTGTTTTGGCATAAACCATTTGCTGCATCAGCAGAGGCATTAATCCACACAGACAATATGGGCAATAAAATGGTATTTCATAGGTCAGGATTGTTTTCACCTTAGGGAACTGGTCAGAAAAGGAAATCCCTGTTCAAAGAAATTTACCTTTCCAGTTATCTGCCCTACATCTGTCAAAAACTCTGATGAACTTTCAGCAAGAAAGCATCATGTCTTTTCTGCCCTTCTCAGGAGCAGATTGGTTCTGCACAACAACACTGCTCAGCAGCTCAGGGTACCTGTTTTGACTCCATCCTTGGTTTAACATATCTAACTGTTCCTCTTCCTTCCCTGGGCTTCTTCCCTATCTGCTCACCTAGCAAGCTCATTGAGGCTGGATTATGCCAGACCCAAAGAAAATGAACCTGTGCTCCACTTAACCCCTGATCCTGGGGTGAACATGGCATCCTGCTGTGGATAACACACCCCCTGGACACTGAGACACTGTTAGAGAGAAGATCTGGGCTATATTCTCTGAAAACATAAAGCTCTGGGACATCGATCTGCTTGTACTGAGATCGTTGTGTTGTTTTTGAAGCAGCTCTACTGGAGGCAATGTTTGCCTCCAGAGAGTCCAAAAACTAGAGGAGGCAGCAAAAAATCAATGGGGGTTTGGTGGAGGAGTTTTCCTACCTGTCTCTCCCAGTGCCAGGTGGCTCTTGGCTGTTGATAGGTGTGTTTGAGGTGCCACGTAGCACAAAGGAAGGAGATTAGAAACACCAGCAACACAGGGCTTGGGGTGGCAGCAATAGAGGCCACAAGGTGTGAGGGTCAGTTTTCCCCTCCAGGAAGGATGTGGATAATCTGACTCCTGATTCCTTTAGGCTGAATAACTGAAAGGAGGGGGTGTCCCTGCAGGACATTTTGATGGGTGCTCTGTGCGCATTGGGCTTCCCCAGTGCTCCTGAGCACTGAGCAAATGGGACAACCTCAGTCCTTGTTTGAAGATGCAGGTGTTTGAACAATACCGCCCAGTGCTACAGAGATCACACCCTGCCCTAATGTACCTTCCAACTGGCATCGAGCTGTCAGGGGTTGCAAATTGCTAGAGGAGCCCATTCCCAACATCCCTTCCCTGTCCCTTTCCTCCAGGCACAGGAGAGAGGTGGAGCCCCCAGAGCCTGACGAAGAACCAGAGCACGTGCAAACCCACTCCGTGTCCTTCCCAGTCCGTGTGGTTTGGGCTGAGGACCTAACCCCAGCCGTCATCTCTGCCTGGGATAAAGGGAGTTTGTTTCTGCCTTAGCTCATTGCAGTATCTCCTGCTGGCAGACTTTCCAATTAGGGAGCCAAGTGGGAGTCAGGAGAGACCCCAGGGTGGATTTCACACTCGCTCTTTATTTATATGTAAACCTGGATGCAGGGCTGAGCTGCTGAGAGTGGGAGCAGGATTACCGAGGGGGAGAGGCCAGCACAGAGAACAGAGGTCTTTGCAGCTCTCATTTGCAGTGTGGGGGGGGACAAGGCTAAGAGAGAGGCAAAGTCTGGATTGTATCTCCCACCTGCTTCAGTTTATGGGCTCTTCTCAGCCCCTGCTTTTTCTGCCCAGAATGGCACTTCAGCATCTCTGAATGCTGGGGATGGCAGATTCTCTCTTGATGAGAGATTCGTACATCCCTGTGTGCCCCAGTGCCCACCTGGACCTCACACAGCCTGGAGGTGCATGGCCTGGCTCAGATGGATTATTGGGTCTGGCCCCACACTCTGCCATTCCCGCTCTTGGCACCTGGTCCATGCCAGAGCCCCAGAGCTGAGCCTGGAGCATCTTTGCTGTACCCCAACAGTGATGGTGTTTCTGGCCCCATCAGAGGCCAGCAGCAGTTCCCCCGCAAGGGAAATGTGGGCAGAAGAACTGGAGAGCACATGGACCACAGCCATGGGGCAGGGAGTGCCAGATGTCCCTCGCTGGGCTGGGACACCTTCCCTCTTGACCTTCCTCATCCTCTATTCCCTTCTGTTTTCATTGGGCGGGACATTTTTAAGCTGCCAAAAACACTGGCCTTCCTCTCTTTAAAAAAAAAAAAAAATAATGAATGCAAACAGATGTTAAAACTTAGAGGTAGCAGTTCTTCCATGGCTGAAAAGGATCAAAGCATTGCCCCTGTGGACAGCTCATGTGTGAGACCCCACTGTTCAGGGGAGAGAGTCCCCCCAAAAAAGGCAGTTCCATGCTGAGCTGTTCTAGTCACTGGGGCCTCTCTGCCAGGCTTCACAGGGGCTGTTTTCCAGGTGCTGTTGCTGTGCTTTACGGTGTAATTACGGCTGCACAAACAGTTCCACTGGCTCAGCTGCTCCCTCCCCTCCTTCCCTTTGTCTGGGAAATGCGATGTCTCTCCAGCTTTTTGCTGGCCTCTGGGCTGGACGACAACCCCAGGAGATGCTCAAAATGCAGTGTTGATGGGTTGGTCACTGTAATAACAAGTTTTTGGTCCGGTGATTGGGTGCTGAGTTAAGCTTGGTTTAGCTGGTTTGCTTAGCAAAGCCCCTCTCAGGTGGGAGCAAGGATGTGTAGGCTCAGCATCTGGTTCCCAACTCCTTGTTTTGCATCAGGGGAATGTTTGATACCTGCCCATGCTGTGCCTCACTGGAATAGGGGTAACAGGATTTCTTAGCTTGGCAGGTGTGCTGCAAAGATAAATCCAGCAACATTTGGAGGGTATCACAGGACTGCAGCTTTACTCAGGCAACTCTGCAGGCCACAGCATTTCTCACCCACACACCTGAACTGCAGCTACCTGTCAGGCAGAGCAGGAAGAGACACCTGCAGGGTGGCGGAGAGATCCAGGAAAAGATGGGCAGCAGAGGGAATGCGAGCAGGGATTGCTCATTCTCACTCCCAGATGAGAAGCAGGGGCATGAGGCAAAGTCAGTGAGTTGAAGCAGATGGATGGAAGTAATTTTTCTAGGAACGTGCTGTGGTGCTGTGGAACTTCTTAATAAAGGGCATCAAAGCATTAGATGCAAGATCATGGAGGAGAAATCCATGGAAAAGCAGGCACACTGCAGATGGCTTCTGGCTCAGGAAGATCAGCAAGGGATTGTGAAAGTGCTGTGGCAAGTACTGTGTGTTTGTTTTCTTCTGATATCCTAGGGAGGGATATATAGGGGATATCTTCCCCTCCAAATGCTATTGGAGACCTGACCTGGGATGGATGGGCCTTTGGGCTGGCAGTACAGTGATCCCTCCCTACTCTGTGCTTCATTATTCGCGGCCTCAATACATCCTGGGGTTTTTTTTTTCCCACTCTACCAGCTTGTCCTAGATTAGAACAATACATTCCAGGGAAGATGGGAACGTTCCTAGAGTGGAAAGGGAAAAAAATTCTTTATCTACTTTGCCTTTTGAATCAAAGGGGAGTTTGGTCAAAAATGTAGAAGGGACAACAGTTATTTACATATATGTGTATATAGGAAACCCCCCCCAAACAAACAGTAACACAGCAGTAACAAGGAAAAAAGAAAAACAAAAAAACCCACAAAAAGAACACTCCAGCCCCGCCCCTGCACAGCCATTAGGGGCCAAATGGCCCGTCAAGAGCCATCAGCTCTCCAGCCAAAAGGAGTCCGCCACCTCCACCCAACAACCCTGGCTGACGAATTCTGCTTTTTGTTTAGTTGGTTTAACATCTCCCTTCCTCAGGGTTTGAGAACGGCATGGTGGTTATCGAAAAATTAAATCTAATCCATGTTTACTCTATTTACAGCTACTTCACGGATTTCACTTATCCTAGCATGTTCCCAGACCCGACCCCCGCGATATTTGAGGGTCTCCTGCAAGGAAAATTTCAGGCCCTGAGGTGCAACGCCACCTAGAAAGAAATGGAATACCGTGTGTCACCATCAGTTTGGGTCCTGCAGGGTGACAGATCTGGAAGACAAAGCCTGGGGGGGCCCAACATTCTTCCACCCAGGTCTCTGCCTCCCTTTTGTGGTGTTGCAGGTCAACAGATCATAGAAGGCTTTGAGTCAACAGATCATAGAAGCCAACCCCATGCCAAGGGCAGGGATACCTTCCACTATCCCTGGTGGCTCCAAGCCCTGTCCAGCCTGGCCTTGGACACTTCCAGGGATGGGGCAGCCACAGCTTCTCTGGGAAAGGGCAATCAAGGGAGGTACAGAAACCAGTTACTCAAATGGATCCATGTCATTTTCAGGTCAACTGAGGCAGCTTTGGGGGGTGGACAGGCTGAAATGGGATGTTAACTGGAGTGGTTAGATTAGATGAAGAAGTGTCCATGGTCGAACAGGATACACATACATTTGGGTGCAGACCTGTCCCTTAAATCCTTTTCTATACCTAAAATTGCCTCAAAGCAATGAGGACCTACAAGCCCACTGCTGATTTTCAGAGTCAAATAAATACTCCAGGGAATCAGTGGGCATCCAGCAACCAAGCTGAGTCAGAAAGCACCTTTGGAGCCAAAACTCCAGGGCCTGAATGGAGATGTTCCCATCTCCTGCAGCCTGAAGTGGCCCCCAGCTGAGCCACTCTGTCCCCCCCCAGGACTGGGAGAGCCAGCAGGCAGCCCCTTCAGCACAGGCCACTGTATTATTTAAGGACCCTGGAGCAATTAGCGCGGCACTGGAGAGCAGCCAGCCACGGACTGCAGGTGTTAGTGCCTCCCCGGGGCATGGACACCGGGAACAGCTGGGCTCCACCTTCCTGGCTTGCAACTCTCAAGGGCAGTCCCAAAAATAGGCTGCTGCAATCACCTTGGCCAGAGACCCTGCTGACACAAATCGCCCTGGCAGAGCGGCAGGAGGAAGAAAACATTGTGATTTGCACAGAGATGAGCACAGAGACGACAGAAGGGTGATGATCAAGACAACTTGCCTCTCTACAGACCCAATCCATCTGGAGGGGGTAGGTCGGGACCAGCAGGATCACGAGTGCATCATGGATGTACTCATCCAAACCCTAACCACACCAGTTTCTCTTATTCCTTCCTTGTAACACCAACTTTTCCCCCCACCAATCCTGGCCCCTACTGCATCCTGTTTTGCTGCCCTGTCTCACCACCAACCAAACCTGTTTTGCTGCACAGCCCCTGGCAGAAGCACTGAACTGCCAGCAGCAGGTGCTGAATGTTTCTTTCCCACTGTAATTAGCAGGCTGAGCTCCTCTCCTCGGCTCTCTGATCTCTGTTTTCATTGCTCTCTGCTGCTCACGGGAAATGTGATAGGCAGTATCCAGGGTCTCGTGTCAGCAGCAGGCATTGCTAGCCTGAGCACCTTAGCAACAGGGACAGGATGGGATGGGAATGCTGCAGGCAGAGAGGTACATGAGACACCTCTGGGTGGGCACCTCACTGAAAGGACATCTCAGTTCCAGCTGCTGCAGAAGTTTCCAAGAGCCTTAATGACTTTATGGAAGAAAGGCAAGGGTATTCAGGATGCCCTTGGAGGAGCCAGTGGCTGTATCTGTGGCAGGCAGTTCCCAAGGACCAGCGCAGTGAGGCTGGCTCAGGTGAGCCTGCCTCCTCCACAGCCACTAAAACTGTCCCACAAGACTCTGCATCACTGTTTTTCTGCAGCAGGCACAGCCTGACTCATCTCTGGGAGGCATCCTCCGAAATGTCACTGCAAACAAACCTGCTTGGTTTCTGTCACTACCTGCTGGGGACTCAGCAGGGGGAGGAGGGAGGCAGGCTATGGGGCAGCTTCCAGGCTACCTCCCATCCCCACTGCTCTCCCAGGATGTCCCTAAATGCCTTCAGGGATCTGGTTGCCTTCTCAGTGTTGCCAAGGCAAGTCCCCGTGCCCTGCTGCTTCCCTGTGCGTGCCCTTAGGCTCTCCTGTGTCTTGAAGGGGAATTCTTTAGTTGTGATGGAAAACTTACTTGATCTGACCATGCCTGGGGGGCTGGGGGGGGGGGGGGGAAAACATGTTTCTTGATGCCTCAAGTGTGGAATTTTGAAGCTCAGGGACATTCACACAAACACTGGGGCAGAAGATAAGACTTATCATTGAAAAGGGCTTTGGTCTCACAAAAACTCCAAACTGTCACATTTACTGTCCCCATCCACACAGGTCTCCAGAGCTCCCCTTTGGATCTGTGACTCAGCTCTTTAGTGGCCCAGAAGGACGCTGGGCAGATGGCTGTCAGAGTGAGGTACCCAGAGAGCAGGCAGACAGCAGAGCTAGGAAAGGCAGGCAGTGGCAGAGCATCCTCTGGGGCTCTCCAGACTGTGGCCCTTGCTCAGGTGATCAGGGACCTCTCTCCAGGGTGGCCTTCAGGTGAGGAGTGAAGGGTGGCAGCCAGGAGGGATCTTTTCTCATCTTCCCTTGGAGGTACCCCCACCAGGACACTCTTTGCCTGGTCCATCATCACATCTCTGAACCCACTGCTATTCAGTGAATGCCTTTAAAATTCAGGATGTACCCATGGTTCAAAATGTTTGGATTTTGCTAAAAAACATGTAGTAAAATACCTTTTCACAGCTAGAGTCTGTGGTAAATGCAAGGAATGTTCAGTTCCCATGTGAGTAACACACGAGCCAGGCTAGAGTCACCCCTCATCCCCTCTCAGGACCATTTGGAAGAGATGTGCTGTACACACTATGCTTCCACAGGGTGACAAGTCCAAGGGATCAGTGGGTATAATGTCTTGGGGCTGGAGGAGCAATGACACTGGATAGAGCTTCACTCTCTCCCTGAGAAAAGAGGAGAGACAGGATGGGTCCAGACGAGGATGAGGAGGATGCTGTGGGAACACTGCGTGTGAATCCCTGAGCAGGAGGGGTAGGACATCCAGGAATCTCACCAGCACCCCATAGGAACCAACAGCCCACCTGACATTCAGTATTGGGTGGACAGAGACATTTTGTGGTGAGAGCTCTGCCGTCCTCAGCCTCCCCTTAAGACACCACTTCTAACCCTAAGCCAGACCCCTCAGCCCAGATCAGGAGTGGGGTGGTTGTGCACACGTGTGGCACAGGAGGGGCACACAAAGTCTGGGCAGTGTGTGGTGGTCTGGGGGGAGAGCAGAGCATGGCTGGAAAGCTGGGTGAGCAATCCAACCTGCTCTGTTCCCAATAGCAAAGACCTGAGGTGTACTCAGAGCCCAGTTTGGAAGCCAGTCAGCTCCACCTGGGGCAAGTCCCAGGCTGGGCTGGAGAGCTGTGAGTAGAGAGGCAGCAATGTTGTGGACACCCTGATAAAAGCATCTTTCACGTGGCTCTGCTTTGTGTCTGAGTGCAGACTCTGCCTTCACATCATGGGCATGTCCAGGGAGCAAAGTGCCTCAGACCCTCAGGAGTGTTCAAGGATGCTGCACACATTCACCCATCAGGGCGCTGAGCAGGACCAGGGAGCGAGGCCCTGTGTGCCTGGGTCTTCGCAGCAACCCAGAAATGGTGTCTTGTGTGTACTGTTCCCTCACAAGCACTCAGCCCTCCTCTGCTGAGATTCACTAGGAGGGGAACGGGCAGCAGGAGGAGGAATTTGCAGGGTGTGAGGAAGTGACTTGAGCTGTGGCACAAAAACACTCTGGGTGGGTGTCATGAGCACACGCTGGGGAGTATCCCGTGGGCCTGAGCTCAGAGCTACATATGCTGCTCCTCTGCCAGCACCAAACATGGCACCTGGCATCTGCTCATCTCAGACCCCATTGGTACATCGAGGCAGTAGGTGGAAAGTCCAAGCCCACAGCAGAGCCCATAAAGGTCGTGTTTTATTCTGGCTGATCTCCTTCGCTTGCCTCATCTCCTGGAGGAAAATGAAGTGATAAACAGCCAGCAGCACAGTTTGTTAAAAACAAACCAGGGCAAACAAACAGGATAATTCTCTCTCTGGTTGGTGTGGGGAATTCTGCTGAGCTGAAAGTGATGCTCCGAGGACAGACATCACTCCAAGTCCTGCCTGGCCCACAGACAGTGGCCACCTCCTCGTTAGGACAACATAGGTTGGGCTCAGGGTCTGGCTTCTTGGCCAGTGTCCTGGGGAGACTAAACCCTTCTTCTCCTTCTGCAGGATTCATATTCCTGCATTTTCCAGGGTCCTAGTGAGTGGGTCCCACTTCCAGGCTCTGCTGAGCCTGGCTATGGTCTGTGCCCAGAGCAAGAGGCTCTCCCCAGGTAAAGAACGCTCAGGAACACAAAGAAGGAATTGGGAACAGCCACCTTGTCTCTCCAACCCCGTGCACGGAGAAGAGCAGGCAGGGTAGCAGGGGAAGGAAGCCGGGCAGAGGCAGGGATGGCTGCAGCATTCCTGGGCTTTGAGAGAAGGAAAGCAGGACAGGGAAAGCATAGAAAGGAGTCCTGAGAGGTGAAGATGTGCAGAGTGATCACATGCATGTGATAGTGTGCGAAGAGGAGGGAAAGCACAGGGCTGGGCCAGGAGGTGGTGGAGGGCTCTGGGATTCAGTTGTTCCTCCTGTTGGAATTCTTACCTTCCTCCCCCAGTGCCAGGATTGCTGAGTCTTTTACAGGGCTTTATGATCCCAGAACCTGGCTAACCGAGGCACTGAGAAGTTAAGCGAGGCCACCAGAGAAGATGAGAAGGGATTGTGTTACTCTTTTTTCCCCCTGAAACAAAGCAGAGCTGTCAGTTGACACTTCCCGCGCTGCCCCAGCTCCGGAGGGTTGCTGGGGCCGCTTCCAGCAGACAAGAGACGTCACGGAAGAGACAAGAGACGTAGGGTGAGGCGTGGGATTCCTGCAGTGTGGGGTCCTGTGCAAAGCGGTGCCTGGAGTCGATGTCCTCCCACTGGAGCAGGGAGAGGCTGTTTGGTTCTTGTTGCCGCCCATGAAGCACAGGGCAGGGAAGCTGCAAGCCCTGGCAGCCTGGGGGCATCCTAGGAACCTGGTTTTTGAGGCTGCCTGCTAGGAAAAGGGTTAGGAAATCGGGCAGGCTGCCACCAAAACTCTGCCTGGCTTTTGGCAAAAGTCTGCCTGAACGATACAGCTCCCTGAAACGCTTCAGCTTTGACAAATGTGTGGTTTTTCTGGTGTGTGTGTGTGTTTGTGTGTGTTTTATTTTAATGAAAAACCCAACAGCATTGCATTGAAAACTTGCCTGACTGGTCCGAGGATAGTTCAGCCAGCCAGTAGGAGAGCGGGGCAGCAGGCTCATCTCTCTGCACACAGGCTGCCTATTGTTCTGCCCACAGAGTGGGAGGAGGGCTTGGGTTAACCACAGGACTGGACAGGACCATCACAGCTAGACCCCCACCCGCATGGGCAGACCTCTGCTCTGTGTCTGCTTCAGGTGGGTCTGGGCAGTGTCCACCCCTCCAGCCTGCAGGATGGCTTCCCAGAATCACAGAATCACAGAATCACAGAATCAGTAATGTTGGAAAGGACCTTAGAGATCATCGAGTCCAACCTATCACCTATTACCTAACCTAGCCAAACCTGTTACCTAACCTAACCTAACCTGTTGCCATCCTGCTACCAACACACCATCCTACCTATAACACACTACCCTAATATCTAGGTCATGCCACCAAGTACATCATCCAACCTTTTCTTAAAGACCTCCAGGGACGGTGACTCCACCACCTCCTTGGGCAGCCCATTCCGCTGTGAGATCACCCTCTCTGTGAAAAAGTTCCTTCTAATGTCCAGTCTAAATCTCCCCTGACGCAGTTTAAGACTGTGTCCTCTTGTTCTATCACTTGTAGCCAGAGTGAAGAGACCAACACCCAGCTGGCTACACCTCCCTTTCAGGTAGTTGTAGAGAGCGATAAGGTCTCCCCTCAGCCTCCTCTTCTCCAGACTGAACAACCCCAGCTCTCTCAGTCGCTCCTCATAGGGCTTGTGTTCCAGCCCCTTCACCATCTTTGTCGCCCTTCTCTGGACCCGCTCAAGGATCTCAACATCCCTCTTAAACTGAGGAGCCCAGAACTGGACACAGTACTCAAGGTGTGGCCTAACCAGTGCTGAGTACAGGGGGAGAATAACTTCCCGAGTCCTACTGACAACACTGGAGCAGACCCCGACAGGCAGGAAACAGCTAAAATCCACCCACAAGCCCCATCGGCTGGCACTGAGGCACCAGCATGATTTTGCTGTCCTTTACCCATCCTTGGGGAAAAGTGCCAGAGGCAGGGTTAGGTGGGATATTGGGAAGAAGTTTTTCCCTGTGAACTGGTGAGGCCCTGGCACAGGTTGCCCAGAGCAGCTGTGGCTGCCCCATCCCGGGAAGTGTCCAAGACCAGGTTGGACGGGGCTTGGAGCAACCTGGGGTAGTGGAAGGTGTCCCTGCCCATGGCAGGGGGCTTAGAATGAGATGATCTTTAAGGTCCTTTCCAACCCAAACAATTCTATGGTTCTGTGATTCCCATTTCCCTCCCTCTGGCTCAGGCCCGAGGACTCTTCCTGTGATTTGACACCGAGGGACTCTTGAAACCTCTTTCCTGGGGATTACACATGGTCTTCAACGGCTCCGGGCACCAAACCAAGCATGGCAGGAAGGGGTGAGGGCAAGCTGGACATGTCTGGGTAGAAATCCCACTGCTGAAGGCCTCAGGGTCCCCACCGCTGTCACCTTGGCGGCACCAGGCTCCCCCAGCCCCGCCACTGTCCTCTGCTGCTTCTCATCTGCTTGTTATTCATGGACAGGAGTTTCCCCCCGCCCTCCCCGCCACCCGCCCCCCATTCACTGTGCGGACCATCACCACAGCCCCAGAAGGTTGAATTTAATGCTGGGGGATTTGCAAGTCAAGAATTCCTGCGCCCACACAATGCGCAGCTGGGCTTTGAAAAGGCGTCAGGATTAAAATGCAACTGCAAACTTGACAAACCGGCGCAAGGGCCGCAGACAATGGGCTGCAGCTCCCTGTTATCATTCACGGCGTGTGAAGGACCAGCTCGGCGGGTTACAAGTCATGCGCTGGAGATGCTGCTGGCCTGGACACCAGCGGGGAGGGCTCCTTTGTGCGGCTCTCGCAGTGGGGAGCAACCCGAAAGACAGGCTGAGCCGAGAGACATCTCTGCTCACAGCCGGGGGTGAGGAGGGCAGGATGACAGGGACCCTCCGCCACCGCCGGCGGGCTCTGAGCTCCTGCCTGGCCGGAATTCAGCCGCCCCGGGGGGTTCCAGGTTCACCGGCCTTTGCTGGATGGAAATTAAGGATCTTTTCTTTGATTCTCTCCTGAAACTGTAACTTGGTTTATGCAGGAGTAATAAAGCACACGGAGGCTTGGGGGATGCGGGGAGGCCAGGGATGCCAGGACGGGGCAGCGGGTTTCGGATGATGACGGATTAGATAGAGGTCAACCGTGTAATAGTGAGGGACAATGCCACCTGGGGCTGGAATAATTAACACTCCGGAGATAAAGCCGGCAAAACAACCGGCTGCATCTCCCTGTGGGCAGCAATGAGACACCTTCCTCAGTCCCCTGAGCCAGCCCAGCCTGCTGCTGAGCCCATTTGGGACACGGCTCCACTGTGGCCCCAGGGGGACGCAGGGCGAGGGAAATGCTGGCAAAAAGAGACTTGGGTCTGGCCAGAGCGGTGGGAAGGATGGAGCCACCCAGGAGGTGATGTGACAAGCATGGGGTCCTTGTGTGACTGTCATGGCTCGGATCAATTATTTTAATGAGCCCATGGACAAAGGTCAGGAAGGAATGTGATGTGTAATGTCAGTCAGTACTCCATATTGGGTGTGTGCTGACTACTGCCATGGCATTCCTGCTCAGAGTGAGCAGCCATCCAAACCTCCCTGTCTGGAGGACATGGAACTGAGAATTCATGTGTCCAATACTCTGGTATAAAGTTCACGTGATCAGCCTCTTCCAGCAGCTTTACCAGCATCTTCCTCAGTGCACTTTGTGCAGAGGAGAGTGCACCAGCATGGGAACTGGGGAGCATCAGAGGCTGAAAAGAGGATTTTCCTCTTTCCTTAGGGGCTCCTGGGCAAGGACAGGTGTGGAGGGAACCCTTCTCCTGTCAAATAAATATAAGGAAGGGTGAGCAAACTCCACCCTAGGAGATGGGATTGTGCATCCAGCTACACTGACCTCCCAGCACCTCTCAAGAACTGTCCATGCTGCGGGCCAGGTCTGGAGGGACCAAAAAAAAGCCCTAGAAACCAGACCTCAAAACCAAACCATTTTTACTAGGCTGTGCAGGAGGGTTTAGGTCTGGGGTTTTTTTTTCTTTACAGAAAAAGCTTGGCTCTTCACTCATAAAAGGGTCTTTTAAAATGATGCAAAACTGCCACTCTTGGAATTTCAGGGAGTTTGTTGGGAAGCAAGAAGCTGTCAAAATGTTATTGAAAGGAGGATTGACATTTTTCCTATTCTGAAGGGGAGTTTTGTAGCCATTTTGAGGCTAAACTCGACAGTTGTCCTGAAGCACAGAATGCATCTGGTTTTTGACCTAACACAGCTACTTCAGAGACACAGGGAGACTGAGGGTTTTTACCTGATTTTGCCCAGACCTTATTAAACATCAGGACTGGCCTTGACCTGACAGAGAAATCAGAGCTGTGGCATCAGATCTGTCTCAGTCACACAGAATGAGCTTTTTCACAACCAATGCTTGGGAAAAATAATAATAATTTAAAAAAAAAAAAAAAAAGAGGAAAAGCTCTTAAGCAAATCCATCTTGTTCCTACTCCCGGGGCCAGCACCAGTAGCTTTTCCCTGGTGGTGACTCGGTGCCCAGGTCTCCAGGTCTGACTGCAATTAGAAAAATGACATTAATTACCAAACACCTTTGCTTCCTGCAGCAGTGCCCCACAAAAATGTTTCTTACTGAGTTCACAATCTTCTCTCTGTCCCTTGGAAGTGCTGGTGTCACTGTGGTGGTCCACCCTGGAGGTCACAGGTGCAGGTGTCCGCTGGTTATGGGCACGGTCAGTCCAGCATCACAGGTAGGGGCTGCCCTGGGATGAGAGAATGCTCGAGGAGAGGGGCAGTGACTCATGGGGCTGTCTCACATGGCCAAGGTGCACCCACACAGACCTGGCCCCAAGAGACAGATGCCACAGGGCCACCTTCCTCCTGCCTGGCCCCAGCGTGCCTTGCATTGCATGGTTGCCAGCTTGCCTTCCCTTGGGCTCTGAGGTGTGTCCCACTGTACTCACCCTGGAGCAGGAGCCATCCTGCTCGGCCCCCGGGAAAGGTCAGTGGGGAAGGGGTCAGCCTATAGTCAGCCAAGCCCACTGGTGAAGAAGTGTTTGGGATGTCCAGAGTGCCCAGTAGGCAGATGTGTGGTGGGAGCTGTACATATGTGGAAGGTGCTGTTTGGTTTCCTCCTGCAGCAAAGAGTCCACAGCAGTGGCTGAGCTGCTGTGATGCTGCGTGTGCAGCTCCCAGCCCAAAGCACCAGCATCCCCCCTCCCCAGCCCCACACCACACTCTGCTCCTTTTTCCCCCCTTGCTTTTCTTTCCTGTGGGCTGTGAAAAGGTGCAGTCTGCCTGTGACCGTTCCTCTCCCTCCCTTCCCCCTTCCTGCTGGTCAAAACCGCCATCCTGGAACAGCTCGGCGGATTAGTGAAGGGATACCTTTGAAACCGATGCCAGGAAAGCTCCGTGGATCAGTTAACAGGAGAGTATAAAAAGCCGTGCCTGTGTCCCCCCACGCTCCCCCCATCCCTCTTCCCCCATGTCACTGGCCCTGGCTGCTGGCTCGCCCCTGGCTGGGGGCCTGTGATCCCAAACGTGCTCTCCAGGCTGGCTTGCCTCATTAATTAAAGAAGACAGATTTTTAGCTTTTCTTTCCCTCCCTCCCTCTCTCTCTCTCTCTCTATCTCTCTCTTCCTTTTTTTTTTTCCTTGGGCTCCTGCTGGGGAAAGTGGAGGCAGTCTTGTGGGGGGCAGGAGGAGCTGTGCTCTGCTCCCGAGGGGCTCTGCTCAGTGCCACACTGGGAGACACTAGGAGAGGGGACTCAGCTCCCATGTCCACAGTCCTGGGACTTACAGCAGGGTTCACAGCCCTGCTGGGGACATTCCCACTTGGCTGGCTGGCTTGAGCATCCTTCCAGCCAGCCTGCAGCACCTCCTCTCTGGCTCCTGCAGGACCAGGGCAGCAGCCTGTTCCCTTTCCTGGCACAGTGGGGACCGTGGGTGCAGCCATGGGTGGGGCTGGCACACAGCGCAGAAGGCAGGGTACAGGGTGTGTGGTACAGTCGTGCATGGTGAAGCCACATGTGGTGCAGTGTTTGCTCCAGGGACAGCTCACACCAGCAGAGCCCTGGTGCAATTCCCTCCACCTGTGTTTATATTGTGATAGCACAGCTTAGAGCCCATCCCCAGCACAGGCACAACCCTCCACGTGAGCACAGTCTGGGAGGCACCCACCCTCGCACACGGTGCAGGAGGACAGGAGAGCAAAGTGGGGACAACGGGAGCTGCAGGAGGGACCTGAGGGCTGTGCCGTGCTGTGAGTTGGCCCCTGACTCTTCCTGCCTGTGTTGTTCCTCCCCGAGGAGAAGGCCTGGCTGGTTCTTCTGGCTGAGTCATCCCCAGGTCTATCAGCCTGGCTGCAAAATTAAATTCAGAGCTCGTCTTTTTAACGCGAAGATCACTTACATCCAGCTGCACGAGCCGCGGCCCCTTTAGGATTTAATAATAAAATGAATGCCCATGACCTGACTGTTTGCTCACGCCTGGATCTTCCTTGATGGATGAACAGAAATTGCTCCCTGGCTCGGGTCATCCACAGTAAAAATCGCCAGTCGATTGCTGGGCCCTCCCTCAGCTCCTCCACGTTCAGGGCTCGCCGGCTTCGTTTGGGACCTGGCTTGAAACGGATAATCAATAATAATCAGGCTCGACGCTGTGACGGCACCTTTGATCCGAGGATCTCGTAGCACTTTGCAGCGGATAATGAACGGAGCCCCTCTGTGAGGCAGGCAGGAGTGTCTGCATTTTATGGGGGGAGTGGAGTCCAAGGATGGGCTGACCCTGCTGCTCTCTGTCCTGCTCCGCATTCCACACGTGGATGGCTCAACTGCTTTAGCATGAGAGAGTCGCTTGAAAAAAGGGGATGATGCCAAAAGTCTGTGGGGCTTGTTGCCTGGTAGCTTCTGGGTCTGGTTCCTTCTTGAGACAGCCTGAATTGCCCTGTTGACAAAGGTACTTTGGGACTCAGTGTGACAGGGAACAGAGCAGCCCTGGGTGCAGCACATTCCCCAGGGACAAGAGAGCTCCCCCAAACTCTGGGGCTCCTGTGGTGGGCTGCAGTACCTCTGTAGCAGCATGTAGGGTCCAGAGCTGGGGCTGAGGATGGGCTGTGTTGTTCCCCAAGCTAAAACCATTCCTAGACCTCAGAAAAGAGGCTGATAGCAAGCAGCAGAGCTGTGAGGTCCTGTCTCCAGCCATCCCAGAGAGAGCAGTCACAGCTTGGACTCTGTTTGCTTTCAGGGATGGTTTGCACTATCTGAACCCAGTGATGCTGCTGCACACCAGCCCCCCCCCAGTCCCATGGCCATGGCCTCTGTGGGCCCCACATTGCCCTCAGGATGGCAGACTGGGGGCTGGCAGCAGGACCACCCACACAGCGAGGTGTGAACCTTGGTTGGAGTGGTGAGCTCTGCCTGAGAGAGGGCTGTGTCCCCCATGGATAGGCAGTGCGGGACAGGGGACCCAGCTCTGGGGATTACACATCCCAAGCCTGAATCCCTCAGCCAGGGTGACATCCTGCTTTTGGAAGGGCTGCATCCTCCATATCTGGGCAGTGGGAGCAGAGAGCATCCAATGCTGGGGATGCCAATCCTGTGTCCTCAGCCAGGCACCCCTCAGCCATGTCCTGCTGTTGGAAGGGCAGTGTCCCTCCATGGCTGGGAAGTGGGGATGGAGGGCATCCTACTCTGGGGATGCCACCCCTGTGTCCCAAGCCTTCACCCGTAGGCCAAGATTATATGCTGCCCCTAGAAAAGCAGTGTTCCCTGTGGCCAGTCTGTGGAAGAGGGGGAGGGAGCAGCTTTGGGGATGCCACCCCCGTGTCCCCAGCCTGCACCCCACCAGGACAGGCTGCTCTGCTGGTGTCGCAGCGCCACCCGTTGCCTCCCGGGGAAAGTGCCCGTTGCCTTCATCTGCACTCTCCAGCAATTAAAGGACTAATATATTAATTGCTTCTAATCTGCGCATCTCCAAGGTCACCTGGAAGACTGGACGAGGGAAACAAACCTCCTCCCCAGGGGATCCCTGTCATCCAGCCAAGGGGATGAGGGTGCAGCCCAGGCATTGCCTATGGACTCCCGGCCCCAAATCCTCCCTGGGAACACGGTCATGGGGAGCGGTCTCCCGCGGGGACGGAGGCGGGATGCTGGGTGGGGGATGCTGGTGCTGGCCTCCAGCGGGAAGCACAGCCTGTGCTGGGGCCGGGCTGCAAATCGAGCCGCTGGTTGTCCGTGGGTCCATCCAGCCCATGCTCCCGCCGCCCATTGCCGCCTTTGCCTTTGTCTCCAGTGCTCAGCCGCGCTTCCAGTCTTCAAAGTGTTAAAACTTTTCAGTGTGTGCTGCAGATCCCTTGCCTGCAGCCTCCTGCCCTGAGTCAAATTAATCATGTACTGGGAAACACAGCAGGCATGTACTAGCCCTGGGCATGGTGTATCACGTACTTTCTGGAATCTGTCACATGGGGAGCTTTCTGTTTTAGGCTCAATTGATCCTTTCTCGGTTTGATACTGTGTTTAATTGTGAGATGGGGCTGTGTGTTTTTGCTTCAGCCGAACTTAAAGGGCCGCTCTTCCCAGCCTTGTTTTCAGATGTCCACAAGAACAGACCGCCGCTGTCTCCTCACCCAAACAAAAAGCCTTTCTCTCCCCACACACAATATCCCCTCTGTATTGTCCACAACAAAGAGCAGGGCTAAATTAATTTTAGGTCCGGCTCTTTTAATGTAGGGCTGGGAAGGGGAGGTGCTTTTATTGCTGCAGCTGACGGCTCAAACAGGAGAGGCGAGAGGTGGCCTGGGCCACTGGGCGTTCCCCGGGCGGTGGGGATGGGGAGGGGGGATGTCCCTGGTCCCCAGGACCCTTCCTGAGCACCCTCAGCTGCAGTGGCCAGTGTGAGCTGAAGTGAACTGGAGCAGAGCAAAGCCCTGCTCCTCATTGCAGTATCACCCCAGGTGGGTCAGGGCCTGCCTGGGCTTTCCCTCCACCCCCAAGGAGGGCTTTCTACCTGCCTCCCGCAGGAAGGGTTGTTCAAGGAGGCTGGGTGGGACACCCCAGTGTCCACACCCCAGAACTGATGTCCCCTGGGGCCTGGCATCTCCCTCTGGCCAGCCAGAGAGCCACGATGGAATGATTTCTCATTCTGTTTTCATACAAAATATTTCAAGACATATACAAAAGCCAGAGCATCCCTCCAAAACTTGGGGGGAAAGGGAAAAAGAAGACATTTTTTCCATGTGCCTTCTCTGCTTGAAAAGGTTTATCTGGAGCAGTCACTGTGGGCCACTGTGCACGACAGTGTGGAACAGAACCATAGGGCCTGGGAGAGGGTCTCCTCAGGGTCTCCTCCCTGCCCTGGTTTGTGTGGCTCAGCTGCCACAGGGACAGGACAGGAGGAGGGAAGGGGCCATCAGGTTACCAGGTCCAGGTTGTGTGGAAAGAGGGGAAGGAGCCTTGGGAAATTGTTGAATCTGAGGCAAGGATAGCTGAGATCAGGCAGAGGGGAAGGGAGATGTCTAGTCAGGGAGGTGGGGAGGAAAAGGGATGCTGAGGGGAACAGAGGAAGGGGAACAAGTGATTCTGGTTGGGAGAATCAGGCCCTGGAAAAGGCTAGGGCAGCATGGGTGCATTGGGAGATGGGAGGGGTGGGAGGAGGGCACTAATTTAGGCAGAGATACAGGATTTAAAATGGAGGTAGGGGTGATGCAGAGAGCTCATCCCTCTCCTCATCTCCTTCCCCTTCCCAAGCGGGTGGACAGGGCAGGTGGGAAGGGTTGTGGCCAGCCCCCTGTGGTGAGACAGAGGCCAAGCCCGTGTTCTGTGCCCTGCAGCCCCCAGTTTCTCAGTAGATGGGGAGGAACTTGCTCCTGGTTTATAAATATTCAACGCCAGCAAAGCCCATTAATGTTGCATTAGGGCTGTGAATCGGAAAGCCCCAAAGCCAGGCAGCTCCTGCTGCAGCTGCAGCACGATCCGGGTCCTGCCGTACACCCACAGCCACCCATCCTGCTCCAGCCGAGGCTCCCGGCTGCCAGGACACCACATGGCTGCCACAACGTGCTGTTGAAGAGCATCCCCTTGGCCTCGTCGCTCCAGCCCACCTGGCATAGGTAGCACGGACTGGTACAGATGGAAGAAAAGGCGGGCATGGTGTGGAGCTCTCAGTCCCTAAATCTCCCGCTGCCGTGAAATGCAACGGTTAGAGGTTGATGGTTGGGTGGGTTTTTTGAGTGGGATATACTGGAAGCCAGGAGTGACCCCCTGGGGTAGGAGAACTCTGTATTTGATCAACTTTTTTGGAGAACAATGGAAAGCCCCTTGGGTGCAGAGTCAAGCTGACTCTGTGCCTTGGGCTGCTCCCTCCATCCGGCACTGAACTGCATCTCCAGGAATAGGCAGGAACGCGCGTATTAAAACAGAAGCTGGAGAAAGGAGTTACATCTGTGCAAAGCAGCGATCCAAGTGTTACTATCGGGACCAAATTTTCTCACTTCCAGGAGAGCAGCTCTGAATGTGACAGTCTGCAGACTTGGGCATCAGTTCAGCCAGCTTCCTCATCTCACCATATCTTGCAGATCCACCCAGCAGCCGTGTCCCCTCCACTCCAGCAGCATGTCATTGGAGCTGGAGGGGATGGAAGAAGCAGGAGCTGGGTGGGAAAGAGGGCACACAGTGGGAAGACAGGAGATAATGCTTTGGGGAGCAAAGGGGGAGTAGGCAAAGTGGAGAGAGGGGCTGGGGAGGCTGTGGAAGGGTCGGGGAATCACTGAAATGGAGGATATGATGGACTACCGGAGGTTCAGCTCTTGGGAACAAAAGGCCCATTGCTTGTGCCACTGTTGGTGTGATCAGGGATGGCTTTCAAAATCTCTGGGAAGGACTGGAGAGGCCATTTCTAAAAGCTGTCAGCTTCTGCTGGAGCTGCTCTGCAGGCAGCTCGGTGTGCTCAGACAAGACACCTGATAAAGTCACTACTCCTCCTGGCCGGTGTGGTGACACCCTCCTCCCTTTCTCTTTGCTACTGCTGTGCTCCTTCCCCACAGACTGTCCATGCTCCTCCCTCCAGGGCTTCCAGAGTCACAGGGGAGCGCACCCCTGCCTGGCATGCAGAGAGCCTGAGGTCAGGATATATATGCAAAGGATGTCACGGTCTGTAAGGTAGGAGGGGAAGACCGAGTCCCTCTGGGCTGGAGCAAAGTCCAGTGGCTCTGAAGGATGCCTGCAGCCTCCCTCCCAGAGGGCTGGGAAGTGCAGGAAGCTGTCTTTGAGCTCTGGCAGGAGTGAACGACTGAGATGGGAAACTGCTCAAATTAGTTTCTGTTGCTCACCTGAAATAGTGAGCCGAGAATAACAAAAACCTGGATGAGAAAAGGGGAGGTGTATTTCAGCAGAGATAAGAAATCTGGTTTATATCAACGAATGTTAGAGACAATGAGAAGGAGTTGCCTGTCCTGCATAGTTTAGATAGGGAGTCATGATGAGATAGGGAAAGGTCATTTAGAAAGGCAGCAAAGAATAGAGGCTTTGCCTGGGAGTATGTTTCCCAGATTGAGGGATGGGGAAAAACTGAGGATCCTAGGAAAAGTCTGTGTCTTTGCAGTGGGATCTGCTGGCTCTTGGTGCTGTACAGTGCGACATAGCCAAACAGCTAACCTGCTGTGGATGGAACTTAGGAATTAGGAAAAACTTTGAGAACTGAAAAACAGCATGAAACTTCCAAGTAGAAAGAGAATCCAAAGCCCCCACTACTCCAGCTGAGCTGGGGTGGCATGTTTTGCAAATCATGCTGGAATCTGCCTTGGTGGCTGCTACCTCAGTCAGAAAAGAAGAGTTTAAAATTTCCCAAGGTCCATCTCCACTGATTATGAAAAATCATGTTTTGTGACTGTAAATAATGAGGTACCTGACTGATGTGTTCCGTTACACACTGGGCTTCGGTGCCACCGGTGCAAAATTCAACCAAATGGTGCCTCACCTGCGTCCTGCAGGTTAAGGGGGGATTGATCAGGTTTCATTCAAGGTAAACACCCCTGTTTTTTAGCAGTAAGCACCCATGCACTGGAGAACTCAGTTTAACCCACAGAAAGAGCGTGTGTTTGATTTGGACTTACAGAGGCCACATTTGTGTGGATATCACGAGCTGCTTCCTGTTGTGTGCAGCCAGCCTGCACAGAGTGCACCCAACCCTACCACACGTGTCACCTGAGCCAAAGCTGTGCCCTCACTTCATATGAGCAGCACAAAGATGGAACTCCAGAGCCTTTCGGAGACTTTTTCTTCCAGCTGGGAGAAGGCATGGGGCACAGAGAAGAAGCAAAGTTGGGAATGGGAACGGGAGTGACTGCTAGTCCTGCTCTGGACACCTGAGCACGGCTGGGAGGCAGGAAGGGACAGGCAGAGCTCACAGAGAAGGAGGGCTGGGAGATGCACTCACTGCAGGGCCAGTGAAGGGTGATCCCCTCCCATGGGATGGTTCACTCAGAGGGAAAAGCAAAAATCCCAGCTTGGCCATAAAATAATTTAGTATGGGGCAATGAGAGATAAGCCATTGAGGGGAAAGGTGTCTCTTTCACTGCATGTTGATGCAGAGATAGGCAAATGGGTGCTATCCATTTGTGTTTGGAATGCTGGGGAGATCCTTGGAGGCTACAAAAGGCTGTGAAATACTGATTATTAATGAGTATTTGTTATATTACTAATTTGTCTGTGAGCTGGGAGATATTTAAGAAAAGGAGGCATAGACTTTGCTTGGAGGACCAGGAGGAGAGAAGCCAGGGGAAGATGGTATCAGTAGTACAGCTTTTCCTGGGCCTGTGACCCCTGTAGAGAAGAGGACAGAGCAGATTGGTGCCTGGTTCTGACCCTTCCTGTGAGGACAGTCATTGGAAAGGAAAGCTCTGGTGCAGAAAACTTATGTACTGGTTGCAGAGCTGGGAACATGCTGCCTGGGGCAAGGGAGACCTGGCTGGTAGCTGGGACTGACCATGACCCTCCTGGCACCATGTCTGTCTGAGCAGTAAGTAGAGTGCCAGGATGAGCAGACCCCAACCAAAAACTTCCTCCATGTCTTTTACATCCAGCCTGAACCTTCCTCAGTGCAGCTTGAGCCTGTATCTTGTCCTGACATTTTTTACTTGGGAGAACCTGACCCCCACCTGGCTCTACCCTCCTGTCAGGGAGTTTCAGAGAGTGAGAAGGCCCTGAGCCCCCTTTTCTGCAGGCTGAGCCCCCCCAGCTCCCTCACCTGCTCGTGGTGCACCAGCTTCTTCCTCAGCTCCGTTCCCTTCTCTGGATCCACTCCAGCCCCTCAATGTCTCTCTTATGTGAGGGGACAAGACACAGGCAGCATCACAACCCACGGGAAAGGAGGTTTCCAGAGGCTGAAGGGACCCACCCCCAAACCCCAAGAAACCCCTTGTTCTCCAGGGAATAAGCTGATCATCTGCGGGGGCAGGGAAGGAATTTGTCACCATCTGCCTCTTGTCTCTCTGCTGTGGGGAGTAATAAGCAAGTGAGGAGGGGAGGATTCAGCGGTGTTATTAGTTGGAGAACGGCATTATTCCCCCTGTCTGTGCCGTATAAATGAGTGTGTATTTTTCATAATGGGGGAATACATGCAGGGAGAGAGAAAAAATGTTTTAAAAAAGAAAGAAGGAAAGGGGGGAGGGGGGAAATGAATCGATATAACAGAAGCATTAGGGCACTCAGGGGAGTGTTTTACTGGGGCCATTAATATACTTCTCAGGTGGTAAAAGCCACTTAGCCTTTAAAAATGATAATGAAATGTTAACTACCCAAAGCATTATTGCTGAGTCACGGAGAGCCAGGCAGCCCTTCAGCTCCCATCTGACCGAGGGGTGCTGGCAGGACTATTGGCAACCCCAGCCAGCACAGGGAGTGATGATCCAGCACGTTTCACCTCCTGCACATGGGAACCCAACACCTGGCAGCCCTGCTCCAGTCCAGACACTCACCTGCCTGGCACTGGATCTGCCATCCAGCCCCCAGACACTCCCATGGGAGAAGCTCCCAGTTGTACAGGTGGACACAACCCCTGGAGGGCAGAGACGAGTGAGGTCAGGCAGGATCCGACCCATGACCATGTGAATGCTGCAGCTGTGTTATTTCCAAGCCAAAGGGACCAAGGAGACAACTGGGAAGGTGGCCACCATTTTCAGAGGTCCATGTGCAAGGATTTTGAAAGATCCAAGATCGATGTGCAAGGATGTTTTGAAGTGGAAAGGTGCAGGTGCCATGGTCTTACATGGCTGTGGAAGATCCCAGAATCAAAGAATATGCTGAGTTGAAAGAGACCCACAAGGATCATTGAGTCCCTTAGCCCTGCACAGGTTCATCCCCAGGAGTCACACCATGTGCCCCAGAGTATCATCTAAAAGCCTCTTGAGCTCTGGCAGCCTTGGTGTTGTGCCCACTGCTCTGGGGAGCCTATTCAGCACCCTGGGGGAAGCAGAACCTTGTCCTGAGATCCAACCTGCCCCTGCCCTGACCCAACTCCAGCCCATTCCCTGCCTCCTGTCCCTGCTCCCCCCAGAGCAGAGATCAGGGCCTGCCCCTCCTCTGCCCCTCCCCAGGAAGGGGTCACTGCAATGAGGTCTCCCCTCAGGCTCCTCTGCTCCACCTCAACACACCAAGTGCCCTCAGCTGCTCCTCACACGCTGCCCCTCCAGGCCCTTCACCATCTTTATTGCTCTTATTTGTATACTCAAAAATCCTGTGGTGGGGCAGCTCAGCTCCCCTGTGGGGCTCCGGAGTTCCTGATTGTCCATCTGCTGAGCCAGTGCAGGGGTGTGACGTGTAAGGGCATGAGATTCTCTCTTGGCTCGCAGGAGAGGGCACAAAGCAGTGGTGGAGGCCTCATGGCCTAGTTTAGAAGCCATCGATGATTGCAGGTACCTGGCTGGTAGCACCCCAAACCACTTGACCAGGAGGAGATCCTGGACACACCCATGCTGATGAATGTAGAGGTTTGGAGGCACTGGGCACCCCCAAATTACTAACCGGGTTTGAAAACCACGGAGGTCAAATTTTGTCTGTGGTCTTGTTAACAGGGCCAGATAAATCCCTGCAAAGGGGCAGAGATTCTCATTTCTCATCTTTTATGTATCTCTGACTCCTGTTTGACTGTGAAGGGCCCAAAAAGCCCCTTGCAGTGTCACACAAGGAAATTCAACAGGCTGGCATGGTCCAGTGAGTTGCAGTGTGAGATGAAGGTCCTCTCCTAGGACGATTCAGTGCCCAAGCAGAAAATTAATTTCCTTCCATCCATCTGTATATGACCCAAACCCTTCCCTAATCAGGGAGATGATGAAGTTTTTTCATGAATGTGGATTGAAAGTCAGAGGTGGCTGGAAAGGATGCTGGAGGAGGGCTGTGTCTCTGGGGGGACAGGAACCAGCTTGGCCCCTGGAGGCACATCATGGCTCTCCTCCACTGTGTCTGCTTCAGGCACTACTAGGAGACGTGTTTCTGGGGAATTTGTTTACTTGAGTGAGCCTTCACCTCTGTTAGAGAGGAAGTGGAAACACCTGAAGCAATGAACCACCTTTCTTTACCCCTTCTAGCCCCACACAGAAGTCACTGCATGTGCAGCAGCATGATACATTTGGGAATGTTGGCTGTGGTGCGAATCCTGGCAAGTGCAGTGCACAGGGCAGAGTTAAGGATATTGCAAGAGCATGTCCAAGACTCTTGCACACCATTGACCAGCTTGTGAGTGTCCCCAACCATCCTGGCTGGTACAAGGCTGCATTTCCCCAATAGTATCTTGTTGGGGGTTGTCTTGCTCACCAGCATCTCTCTGGGAATGCAGCCCTGAGGTTAATCTGTCCAGAGCAAACCTGGTTGCAGGGTACACATTGTGACACCCCTCTTGGAGCCCAGGAAGGGCAGCTGATGCTGCACAGCCAGCTCTGCACCTGGGATGGGGAAATAGGAGCAATTCCTGTCTCACTTCTGTGCTTCATCCTCTTCCAGGGGAAAGATCAGCAGGAGGCAGCTCTGATCTCTGCAGGCTCTGCTGAGACCCACACTGGCAAAGCCCGGGTGTGCAAGATGGAGGCAGGACCATCCCCACCAAGCCTCCAGCTGCTGTCGTGAATGCAGGAAGCAGACGTGAAACTCTGCACTCCTGCCCTGGGGCTCAGGGCTGTGCCCCTACCCCTTAACCAGAGAGAACTGGGTTTCCTTTGTGCTCTGCAGAGAGCCTGCAGGTACAGAGGAGAGGGCCTCTGAAGGGCATCTCCTTCCAGCGTGGCACTCTTGGAATTAAAGGACACAGAGGGCTTTTGCATCTGCTGAGGGAAGTGGTTCTCAAACCGCAGGTCACGACGTGCCTGAAGTCGTCTGGGGAACTGCTAAATGGGTCACACTGCTCTGTAGGCTCTGGCACCGCATGGCCACAGGCTCTGGATGGACCAGCCCTCCTCCTGCCCAGCTCTCCTCTCCCAAAGGCAGCCCTCCAAGCAGCCTCTCGCCCAACTGGCACCGGCAGCCCCATGATTAAGAACAAGGCGGCCGCCTCGTGCTGAAGCGCTTTATCCTCAGCGCCCGCTGTGAGCAAAATTGCCTGGGATCAGGTGGTGCGAGCCAATTTTTCTCACAGCAGGGGCCGCAGGTAAAGCACCTCAGTGGAGGGGAGCTGTGCTGCTCTGAACTTTTCTGTTGCCCGCCTGAACTCGGGGAATAGGAGAAGGGATACTGTGTGCACTCAAGCAGAAGCAGAGAAGATGCCAAGAGAGGAGAGAAGCAGATGGAAAAGACAGAGAAAGCTCAAGATGAGGAGAGAGCAGGAAGGAAGGAGCAGGGGAAGGATAAAGCAAGAGGGAGGTGAGAAAAGAGCTGGAGCTGGGATGCCACAAAGCAGTGGCCAAGGCAGCAAGAGAGCTGCATCTTCTCTTTCTTGTCCTACAAATCAGACACAGACGTGGCAGCAGCTAATCTTCCTGGCTCATGAACAAAAGGATTCTTTTCATGCCAGTAATCCAAGAGCTGCCATGCCACGGCTCTCCCAGCTCATCTGCTGTGAATGCACTTCTGTGGCGTCCAACTGAACGGGTTAGCAAAATAAAGACAGATGGCAATGGATTAGCTCTAACACTTCTTCTGTATCACAATGCAATCACTGCAGTCTTCTCCTCTGCCTTCTCTCGGGACAGTTTGCTTGTGCTGCAGCTGTGCAGCCACCCCCAGTTATGCACAAGTGGCCGAGCTCCAGAACCACAACGCAGCCTCGTGCAAGCAGGAAAAACTCAGCGTGGTTGTTTCCTTTGTTTCATGGAAACACGTGGTAGGGAGAGCAGTGGTTAGAGTGAAGGGTGAGCACAAAGCCACCTTTCTACTGGAATGAGACTTCTTTGTTACAAAGCACCCTTGGTCACACACCTTCAGCATTGCAGGATTCAGGACAGGCTCTGAGGCACATATTAATGAAATAGATGCATTGATGAGCAGCATTTTTACAATCTAGACCTATCATCCCCAAGAATGGGGCTATGCCACGACATCCATTAAATGATAAGGCAAGTATATCGAGAAATACAGATGGGAGGTTGATGCCACCTTTTCACAAGTCCGGAAAAAAACTTCTTGTTTACTTCATTTAGTCCACTTTGCCCAAGTCAGGTCAGCTGCAGACAGAGCTTACAGTCAGCCCAGGGTCACTGGTGCAACATGGACGTGTTTCTGCTGGACACAAAGTGTGCTGGAGACAGCCTGGCATTGTTTAAACTGGGACATTTTCTTATTGTTTCCCAGCCAGAAGTTCTGTGGGAATTCTAGTGTCAAGAGCTGATCATAATTGCTTTGTTAGTACGTAAATATATTTTGCAGTTGCACAAGTTTTTTGGGCTGAACTGTCTCCTTCTGTAAGGTAAACTCGACCCTAACATCCAAGTGGAGTCTATCTCAGTTTTGGTGGGTTGGCATCTCTGGTAGCACTGGTAAATTCAGGGATGCCCAGGGTCCTCGGGGTGGACACGTTTCTGTCCTGCTGAAGGAGTCTCTTGATCTCATTCAGGTAGTTCATGGGATATTTTCACTCCTGACCCTGTGATTTGGGAAACTATTCCTTCTGAATCCTCATCCAAGATCACCACATGACCAAGCAGTTCCATTTTGTCAAGAAGATGCATTTTCCCATGGAACTGATTATCTCTTAGAAGTCTTGCCAGGTGCAATTCCACCAATTTTTCTGTCACTGATCATTTAGAGCTGATATAAGCAAAATTGACCAAGAAACTTCAGACTTTTCCTTCCTGAAAAACATTGAGACTTAGTCAATGTTCTTGACAAGAAGATACCTTGCTTCTGCATTGGCTTTGGATTGTCCAGTTTATTTATAACCTATAAGGAAGATAAAGCTCGAAGCAACTTAATTTAGACTTTAAATTAGCCCTGCTTTGAGCTGGAAGATGGAGCAGGGGACTGCTCAAGGTCCCTTTTCAACTCAGTGTCTGCAAGTAGAAGACCCCCTGGGATGCTCTAACCTTGCAGCTGAGCCCAATAGCTCTTGAAGCTGTACCTGCCTGATAGATGTTTTGACTGTCCAGGCTTACTTGCCAGTCTGCCTAACCATCTTTAGGGATGTCCTTTGCTATTTTTTGTGGATATTTGATCAGTAGTATTCCTGATAATCTTATGCCTAAAAATGTCAACATTGATCTTCCTGCATTGGAATCATCCACCGTGTTCAGTTTTGGGCCCCTCCCTGCAAGACACACCTGGAGGTGCTGGAGCAGGTCCAGAGAAAGACAATGGAGCTGGAGAAAGGTCTGGAGCACAAGTCTGATGAGGAGTGGCTGAGGGACCTGCAGGGATTCAGGCCCTAGAGTGGCAAGGGAATGAGGCATGTGGGAATTCTGCTCCAGGGAGCACCTCTGTCACTCATAATGCCACTGCTCATAGGAACACCATGAACAAAGAGCAAGCTGTGAGACCATTAATGGTATGAGGTGAATGTAAGAATCTGTGGAAAAGGTAAGTGACCCATAAGATGAACTCTGACAAATTCCTGATACCCTCTGCACTCAGGTGTGTCCTTCCAATGTGAGAGGGAATGAGGCTGGGAGGAGCTTGATGGAGTCACACATTCCTGACAGGCTGAGTAGTTTTACAGGAATGACTGGTTGAAGGGGGGGCTGTCTGCAGGTCCCTTCACTTTTTCCAGTGAAAAGGCACTGGGAGAGCAGAGGCAAAGGTGTAGTCCAAGCAGAACTGTCAGTGCTTATGCTGGCTGAGAGCTCCACCAGGGACCAGTCCACTTAGTCATGCAGGGACAGTGCAGGCACATGATGGACATCTTACTGATACTGATATTTTTTTCCTCAAGGAGCCAGAAATCAGAATTAGACATCTTTCAGCCCAGCCCAGAAGAGACAAACACTTCCATCACCGTGACAGCACTAGGATGGCTTGCCCTGGGCTGGGCCAGGACACCCACTGGAGATGCTGGGGAAGCAAAACATCAAACAACTTTCCACAGACTCTTCAACACTGAGCAAGGCATGTTTCCCCTCGCAAAAAGTAACACTTGTTCCTGCTGGCATTCTGAGGTCTGCCAAAGCCAGGCTGAGCGGGCCGCCTGGATTTTGACACTTCGTGTCTTCAGGGTGCTTGAGCTTTTTGCAACCTCCTCTTTGTGTTTTCTTTCTCTTGTGCAAGGTGGAATTGGACAGGCAGCCAAGCAGCAGAGTGTGTGCTGATGACAGCCTGCCAGGGCATCCCGGGCTCCTTCAGGATGCTGACAACAGACAAGCCATTATCACCCTTCCCGTGCCTAGAAAGGGTCTTGCCAGGGGTGATTGCAATCACAGCCCCCAGCACAGCTTTCCTTGTGAAGCACACATGGCTTTTAGGGATGTGGTTTGACTACGTGGGAACCAGCAACTTCTTTTGCAACCTGACCAGCTCAGAGGCTGTTTTCAGCTGCTCTGTCCCACTCCTCTGTTTCTCACAGCATTACCACTCCCCAGAATCACATGCTGCTTACTTTGCTGCACTTCTGCCACTATTGTCAAGGGCTCTCTGTGATCCAAGCCCAGCACTTTGGACAGCTGTGTGCTCCTTGGGAACAGTGTGCCAGTTTGCTTGGCTGCATTCTGCAGAGACTCTGCAACTCTCTTTCCATTCATCCTGAAACAAAAGGCAGTTGCTGCAGCTGCTGATGCTGCAGATGGTGATCCAGCCCCTTCACTGCCCAGGCCTCCCTAGAGACACCAACACCTGGTTTCCACGGGCGGAACTGGGGCCTCCAGCACACAGCTCTTCTCCCTGAAATGGCCACAGTCACTTGGTTTGTGAACAATTGGGGAAGATGGGGGAAGTGAGAAGAAAAAGGGCATCTGAGATGGACAGAAATCTGGAAATGTTTGGCCACAGCAAAACCATGAAGCTGCAG
>WEKX01002089.1:0-13268 GCA_013390025.1 Pitta sordida
CTGCAACTTCAGTAGTCTATTTGTTCAACATTAATCAGGTATAAAAATATAATAGTCATTATATCCCACCATAGTAATCATGTTTAAGTGCTTAGTTTAGCACTAATTTACCTACAATGGGGGATATAGCCTTTATTTTTCTGCCTCTGTAATTAGTGTAAAGAACACTATTGACTTCAGCAATGAGAGACAACCAGAGATATGATCTCTGCTAGAAGTAAAACAATTGACAACACTCTGGGAAATCTGCCTGAGGAGTGCCTACTCTCTGTGGCTGGGGTTGCCCCCATGGGTGTTCCTAGCTGCTCTCCTCCCTCTCTGCCACCCTGGGAGTCCCCCAGAGCTCTCCCAGGCCCAGAATGCCAGTGGCCCACACAGAGCCCTTACTTACCTAGAATAAAGGAGTTATGCTCTACGGTAACAGAAGAATGATGAAAGCTAAGAAAATCTGGTGGAAACATAATACAACTTGGTTAACAATGTTTCTAGAACAGAATGCTTTTGAAAGTTTTTTGTGTGCCTGACTCTCACAAAATACTGTCTTTTGCTTGCTGCCATTTTGAAATGTGTTTTGTTTCCTGTATAACATTAATTTTATGGCTTTCAAAATGTCCAGTCTTTTAACAAGTGATATTAACTGTAAGTGGTCAATTAGAATAAAAGCTTATTCACAGACAATTCATTGGCTTACGACCTGGACTGTATATTAACTTTTTTACAAAACTCCAGGGGGATAATCTGCAATTTTTTTACGCAATATATGAATATTAGTGAAAAATGTATTTAGTTATTTGTCAAGCCACTTTAATAATGTTGATAAAATGTTTGTTTATTTGTTTGTTTAGGGATTTTTGCCAGTAGTTTTGAAAAAGTGAGTGTCACTTCAGTTACAAAAAGTTAGAAAAACCTCGCAGAGAGTTTTACAATAAGTACATAAGAAAATATTCACAAAACTTGTTATTCGGCCTATGCTACACCACCTAGTTTTACGTACTTTTAGATCCTTCTTCTTGTGAGGTGGTGAGTAATGCCAAAGAGCAATCCTAGGTCTGTAGGGTGAATCTGTCTGCCAAGATCTGACTGCAGAGCTCCAGGTCTATCTCCAAGTTACATGATCCTACTAGGGCTGACCATTCAGGGATAAGAAATAACATAGTTTCTTGGCCAGCTGCAAGCCCTGTCGGCTAATATCCAACAAACAGTTAAATGTTTTCAGTGGGTGAAATTCCTCCCTGTGTAATGAGTCAGGATGAAGTTTGTGTGCAGGTCCAGACCTACCTGCATAAGATAATTGCAGCTTATATAAGTATTGGCTAGTCAACATGATAGTGAAGTTCAATACCTATATAATCTCCTATAACTGCAGTAAAGATCTCCATAATATTGTTTGTCTAATGGCTTCATGCTACCAAATCAATAAGGTAGCAGGAAAATGCTGAGTTAATTAACCTGATAAATAGCTTGGCAAGCTCTATTTCTAATGACCACTCCTAATTTAATAAACTGTAATCACAAAAATACAGTGTGATAAAGCATGAAAAGAGAACATTGTAGATCCACTTATCTGGTGATTTTAGCCAATATGAAAATGTGTAAGTAATCAAGCTACAGTGTTTCAAACTGAATGGTAGGGCTTGTTTTTCTGAAGTGTAACTACAGACACTGTTTCTATTCCTTGGGTGATTAAACAAAGATCCTTGAATGCTTCCTAGTTTGAAGTGTTTGTGCATTGTTGTTATGGGGAGTTTTATTCTAAAACTTTTCTCCGTTTTTACTGGAAACAGTGATGGAGGGTTCCTTTTTATCTCCCCTTCCCTTTCCCTGCAAGGCATGTGACTAGGGGAGGGGCCCAAGAGCTGGGGTAGGCTGAGTGACAGCCAATGTGTGTGATGACATGGAGACATGCCCATAAGGCATGTGACTAGGGGAGGGGCCTGAGTCCCTATAAATATAGCTGCCGGAGCTCATAGAATTTTCTAGCTCATGGATCTCCTGGACTGAGGCTGCCTCATTTTTTCCTCTGATCTCTACTGCTGCCATTTTGCCCAATACCACGTGGACCTCGACTCTCCATCTCAGTGCAGCCTTCCCCCTGCTGACTACTGGATCTCTCTACAGCTCCTCAAACATCTCAGAAAAAGGATCTCCAGCTGTTTCTCCACCGATTTGCCTATCCTGAACTGTTTTCCCCTGCCCCTGGAATCCTGGGAGTGCCCCAGTCTCCTTCGACCTTGACCCCCCCTGGGGTTTGTTTTTCCCAGCTATCTTCAGTCATCATTGTTCCATTGTTACTGTTATTATTGTTGTTCAAAGATATATATACAGTAATCCTCCGCATAGTTGTGGTCCGTAATTTGCGGGATCCCATACTCGCTGTTGATTTTCCAGCAAGTTGCGGGACCTGGCGCATGTACAGAACCGACCACGACCTCAGTCTGATTGACCCTGCTCTCCTCGCCTCCGTGCTCACATGGCTCGCACAGCCAGCCCCGTCCCAGCTCCCCCCCGCCCCACTTGCAGGGCTCGCGGTGCCCCCCTGCCCTGGTTCCATCCCCATCGTTTGTGCGCCGCACCAGCGCTTGTGTCCCTCCATCCCCCCCACTGCCCCATGTTGGTACCGTCTTCAACAATCGCCTGCTCCGGTGCTCGCCCGCCTTGGCGGAGTACAGCCAGATATCTGAAACAAGCCCCACTCTCAAGACCCTCCTCCAGACCTTATTAGGGGAGGGGGTGTGGCTACGGGCATGGCGTACTCAACTACGTAGTGGGTTCACTATCTTTGCGGATTCCGCAACTCGTGTGAGGAGGACCAGACCCAACAGCCCGCAAGTAATGGGGGATCACTGTATATATACAAACATATACATATATCTGTTACATAATTTTTTTCCTTGCTCCCAGTAAAGTTCTTATTTCTCTCTATTATTCAAGTATCTCTAAATTCAGTTCATACGTTGTCCTAATCGGTACTAGAAGAACTGTGTAGGAAATATCTGTAGGATTAGACAGCTTCAACTTGCTTATATCGATGAAGCAAAGCTGGACATTCATAACAAATTCGCATACTATTTTAAAAACTGCCCTAAGAAAAACATATTTGAGATTTTTTCTTGAAATGCTTTGGAGTCAGGAATCTGACAATTTGAGAATTTTTTAGTTCAAATGGCAAGAGAATAGTTCAAAGTTCACAAAGATTAATAAGAAGATGAATCCTCTCTGTGTGACATTTAAATTAAGGGACAAGGGACATAGGACATTGTTCAATAAGGTCGTGGTCCTCAAAGCATCTGGCTCCATGCTCAACTGAGATCAAGTTCTCACCATTTGCTTTCATGTGTTCTTTTCCACAAAAAGAAAATTAATAATAGGTTTTAAGGGAACTCTGTTGTGTTCAACTGGATCACTGTCAGATCCACTGGCACCCTGGTATGGTGCACAGCAGTAGTTGAATTTTATGTGTAGCCACAGGTAACCCTAGAAATTATTTTTGCAATGCACTTGTCCTGTCTGGACCCTGGTTACATCACTCGGAGCATGGTAGTATCACAGAAGTGACACCACTGGAGAAGTTGCTTTTTTTTTTTTTTTTGGTATCCTCTTTAATATCTTCAGTAGTATCTTTAGTAAAACCACTTACAGGGAAGATTTGCAACAATATCAGTTGCAGAATAAGAAATTTTGAGCCTAACTGATGTTATAGACAAAGTAGTAGTAGTGAAAGTACATACTATCACTGAACCAAAATTGGTAATATCCTCATGCCAGGTAATAAGGAAGGAGAATTCATGAGAACATGAATGAGTCATGGTAAATCTAAGAAACAAAAGAAAAAAGAAAAACAATTGTCCATAAAACTTCAGAATAAGCAGCTGTCAGTCTCTTTAGGAGAGTTTGTCCAAAGAAATCATCAAAGATTTCACTTTAAAACAAACTTAATTAATGTATGAAAATTTTAGAAAGGCTTTCCCTTTTGAAAGAGCCTTTTGTTGTCCCTGTGTGACTGAAAGGTTTGTGAGTAGCAGTGAGACTGTGAAATCTCTGGTGCTAATGAAGTGGCACACTGTTAAACATGACTATTAAAGTATTTTCTTGGGAGTTGTTTTTGATTCATGTGGAATAGATTAAAAGTCTGTTTTGAGTCCCACAAGATTTCCCATGTAGTATAATTATAAATGAAACAGAATAAAAAATGTAGTCCAACAATTACTTCAATTAGATGGTAGTTACTGAAGCTGTCAGTGTGCCTGGTCCTATAAAGAACTAAGAAGGAAGAGTTAGGTAATGAAATTGTTGATAAATGTTTGCACTTCAGAGGAATTAATTATCTATGTAAATAAATAATGGGCTAGAAAAACTGCAATCAGCTGATGGGATCTTGACCTTCATCATCACTGATGGTATACTACCTATCATGAAGACCAATTTGCTGACTTAATAAAGCAGCCTTCAAGGGCCTGTCTTGCTTCCTTTGAATAATATAGCTTTCTGCAGTTTTATGTGTTCTGAAACTTGTAATAAAATTTAGTTCTAGTAACATCATTAGATTGGCATCAGGAACACTTGATCCTTATGTGGGAATAATAAGTAAGACCTTCATAGTTCAATAAGTTTTGGGCCATTCTTCTCAGCCATGTCTGAAGGAACATTGTAGGAACATAAAAAGTTCCTACAATACATGCACTACATGTATTGTTACAGTGATACACAAAAAAAGGTCATAAAATAGGAAGTCAGAATTTTATAGCTGGGGGCTTTTAGAAATACTGTAGCTCTTCAGAAATGAACATATTATGTGCTTCTTGAAGTCAGGTCCAGTTTTAAATGCCTTTCAGGTCAATAAGTATTGAAATTCTCTTAGTTCACAGGTTTGCATGACATTCCGAGTTGAAAGGGACCCACAAGGATCATCTAGTCCAACTCCCAAGTGAGCTCCCACCCAGGGATTGAACCCACAACCCTGGAGCCATGGGCACCATGCTCCATCCATCTGAGCCTCCCATTGTCTAGACCATGTCACTCAGTTCCTCATCCAGTCTTTTCCAGGGATGGCAACTCCACCTCCTCCCTGGGCCGACCATTCCATTGAGGGATCACTTGCTCTGTGAAAAACTCCTCCTAACATCCAGTCTACACCTCCCCTAGCGTAGTCTAAGGCCATGTCCTCTTCTTCTGGTGCTGGATGCCTGAGAGATGAGATTTACACCCACACGACTGCAACCTCCCTGCAGGTAGTTGTAAACAGCAATGAGGTCACCTCTGATCCTCCTCTTCCCCAGTCTGAACAGTCCTAGTTCCTGCAGTCACTCCCCACAGGGCTTGTTCTCCAGTTGATACTGTTGGCTATGTTGTGTGTATGTGCTCCTTTGGTGCCTCTGTGGCGCTTTAAGTGGGCTGAGAGGAATGGCCCAAAACTTACTCAACTATGAATGTCTTCCTCATTATTCCCTCATAAGGACAGTAAAATTTTGTCCTTTCATCACCAGAAATGAAACACATGGAAGGCTGTACTACTGTCTATGCACCTATAGACCTATGCATAAATTGTGTTGTGCTATTCTTTTTCCCTTGTGCTAGGTGAGGTGCAGCAATGGAGACAGGAATTTAAAGCAGCTGTTGTTTTGGTAGAGAGAAGGTATTGATTTTCACCACTAGGAAAGGCAGACAAAGGTATTTGAGTGTGCTCACTTTCCAGGTTGTTGTTCTTGACACATTTCTAAAAATATCCCAATAAAATGATAAGATTCAGACTTGCATGTTGCTGATACAGCTGTTTTCACTACGTTATTCAGTCAAAGCCCAATAAATAATGTACTATGATCTTCAGGAAGGAGTTGTTAGGAGATGGTGCTGGGGCATGACATTTCAATGCGTTTTACCTCTGAAATCCAAGTTACTAGTCTTGAGTTTGTACAAAAACAGAAGAGAGGAGAGTACCATAACAGAAAGTGTTCCTTAAAGAATACATTTAGTACTCAGTTGTAAGCCTTCTGGAGAGTTACATAGTTGAGGATGTGTTCTTGACTGAAACAATAAAGAAATTCCCAGTTCTGTGAACAAATAGACAAGATTCAACTCCATAGATTGCAGAACCTTGCTATTTGCCTCTCAATTTAACTGAATTAATTATGGTTCACTGTTTCAGTGAATGTTAAGAGAAATATTTGAAAAAAACCCCAACCTCTCACCTCTTGCTTAATTGCATATTAAATCTTCATAGACAAGAAAATCTGAATCACTTTAGGGGGACTTTCAGGCACGTAGAAGTGTATGGTTAAAGACAGATAAATGTTTTTGTCCCCTGAGCAAACTCCACCTATATTTTCCTTCCTCCCATCCTCATCAGAGACTTGATTTAAGCAATAAATATATATATAATTCGCATTTTTTTCCCTAAGAGTTTAATTTTGCAACATTAACAGTGTTCTCTTCCATAGTAACATAACGAGAATCTCAGAAGTTGAATTTAAAAATGCTATTTAGGCCCCTGATTTAAGATATAGATTTTTAAGGATACTCTGATGCCTAAGTGAATTCAAACATGGTATTAAAGATTTACAGATAGTCCTTTGCATCTGTGGGGCAGATGCATTTAGAAACTATTCTCGAAGTCTATTAACTTGGAAAGGACATGACTGGAAGGGCTCCAGCAGACTGCTGCTCTGAACTCCTGCTCTGAGTACTTTGCCAGGATGACATCAGCCAGTGCTGTTCTTGCCTTAAATACCACATCCACTTCTATGCAGTTGTTTCTTAATATATTTTCTCTGTTTCTATAAACTTGAAAATGGTCTTTTGTGCTAAATATTTGCCAGATTAAGATTTGAGGTGATATTCCAGTGCATTTTCATAGTCTGTAATTTGAGAGTTAGGCATGAAATATAGTGTCGATTCCCCAAACCCCAGTGGAGCCATTTGAACACTTCTTGCTTCACTGTGTCACCAGGTGTCAATCACCTGAGAAAATGTCTGCAAAATTCACTCTAAAACCTCCCTAGTTTTATATACTGACTACTCACATATCATTTATGGAAGTCAGAATGAGGAATAGAAGGAGAAAAGACAAGTTAAAAATGGCTCAGGACAACCTTCTGTTTGCACAGTCATGCCAGCACCTCCTATGATGGGGAACTGGGAACTGCAATAGCTTGGACCTGATCACCACACTTTTGCATCTCAACTGCCCCATAAAGGGGTTACTGATACTTTCCTATCAGGAGGCAATTTCTTTTATCTTGACTCTTTGCCAGCCAGGCTCAGTAGAAGAAGCTGATGTACCAAAGTCTGAATGTACTGATGTCCTCATACGCCACAAGCATGGCTTTAAGGAAACCACATAGCATCAGTGGTATCAGGCAAGTTGAAAATAAGCATCTGTAAATATTTAAATANATAGTACAGAACAGGCTCCACTTCCAGTCAGATGTCCCAGTAAGTCCTTGTCTGTACACACTATTGCTCCAGTACTATTCAACTCCACTCCCCTGCAGGGGATTTCCTCCTTCGGTGAGGAGTGAGCCTCAGCCAATAACAATGAACCCGAATAGTTAACAATATACACCCTTGCTCTCTATAGTACCAGTGGGATTTTTCTGACCCTTGGATGTATTTGAGGGAAGGCAAAGACTATTCCAATTATTTGGAAGCCATGTGTTTCCTGCAGATATTGAATTTCTTCTGAAGATCTTTACATTTGTAAGTTTGGTTTGGTTTGGGTTTTATTTTTGATTGCTTTTTGTTTTGTTTTAATTTATTTCACTGAGCAATGACTAAATAATCCTTGATCATTAGTGGAAATATTCAGAGACCCAACTCTGACTTTCATGAATTATTCAGCAAATAAATTCAGCAAGGGTTCTGAATCCTGCTTCTTTCATTTGTAGTTCGTACCCTTTACAGGTTAAAAGGTGAGGAATGGTTCCTTTTCCTTCTTCAGCCTTTTAATAAACTGTTCTATTCTTTACTATGCAATCTCTACTTTTTATTTCTACTTCTTCTATGCCATTTCACAGCCATTCAATAAGTGCACTATGCCTACCCTTGCTTCTACAACATAGTCACCTTCCAAGGCAGGACAATAAATTGAAGAAAAAATCAAAAGCTTACTACTTGAAGTAAGCTGTCAAGGGAGAAGTTGCATCATTTAGTACAGACAGCAGTCAGCAAATGTTGAAGGCAAGATGAAGTCCCATTAAGAAGTTGTGAAATGTGCTGGTGCACCCAGGATGTTTTTCAGACCCACCACTGCTGAAAGTTGGATGGGAAGAAGACAGGAAATTTAGAGGATAAGCAGACTTAGTATCAAAGGAGTCAGGAGCATAAGCACTGAAAATCTCATCTTTTTTTTTATACATGAATTTTATCAGCTGCTGAAGATCTAGAGCAGTATTGTCTGAACCTTCCATCCTTTGAAAATTGCAGGTCTCTTGTGGTTTAGGAATGGTATTCCCCAATTTAGTACTCCCACTTAAAAAAACCCAGTCACTTGCTATCCCCCCTTCCAATGGGAAGCACAAAAGGCAGACATCATGGTTTGAGATAAGAGCAATTTACTGGAAGCAGCAATGAGATAAGAAAACAAACAGTAACAGAAACAATACTCACTAAAAAAGCATACGGAAGAGACTCTGAACCATATGCAAAAATGCTCACTATCAGACCCTGGACTACAATGAAGAGGTGGTGGATGGCTCTCTCCCTTCCACCGTGCTATTTTAACCCCAAGACCTGCCCTTCTTGGAAGTCAGAGGGTTCCTTACGCCCCCCTCTGGCAATTTGAGGTGATATAGAATAACTTCTTGGCCATGCCCACACAGCTCCAGGCTCCACCCTCTCACAACTACTGCAAAAAATTAAGTCTGTCCTGGGCAGAAACAGGACACACATTGTGAGAGCTGCATGAGTCACAGGCTTTCTGAGAGGGACAAAGTTTAATCTGCAATGTCTGTCTCCATGGTGGAAGGGAAACAACATACTTTTCTTCTAGTCTGAGAGGAATATCTAGTGTTATGACTAGTCACAATCTCATAATCAGACTTTTATTGTGGTTTTGAGTATATAAGAGAAGATGTTTAAGATGGCTATATGTGATGGTCTGCTGAATTGGAAATAATTCCTCAATATGTGTGTTTGGGAGGGTAGGTGGGTCTAAACTGGAAATCATTCCTCAACATATATGTTTGGGAGGGGTAGGTGGGTCTAAATGCGAATAAAAGTTCAGTTAAAGGAACAGCTTGCCCAAGAAAACTCTTGAATTATTAGCTTCTAGGAGTTCATCCCTTTCTTTAGTAAAATGAGATAATTTTTTTTTTGCCTAAGAAGTATGCTGTATTATGAGTACCCTTGAAAACCTCTAATCAGTATGTTCTCCAGTTGTAGAAATCTTTTCAACTGTTCTTTCTACAATAAAGTGGCCTTTCTCACTCATTCTTTCCCTGCCTTTTTTCAGAATGACTTAATAGCAGTATGTGTGAATCAAAGTTTTTCAGAATGGTGCCTTAATTTAGGATAAAGTTGTTCCTTCAATAAGATGCATAATTTTTTTGAAAACCAGTTTTATATATGTACTACAGTGCAGGTTCCTGTGCCAACACCTTAAATGAGTTGTTCCTATCCTTTACTTCCCAAAGATGGCCAAATAGCCATGAAGACAAGTGCACTGGCTGCTATGCCACAACCTTTGATCTTGATCATTGGGGAAAGACCTTCTCCCTTGCTGGGTGCTTTTGGGAAGTGAAATCTGGAATAATATGTAAACCAGTTACTGAGGTGCTGTGGACTACATGGTCTTCAAAATACTTACATAGGCAATTTTAAGTTTTCTTACTCTCTCTATCTGTAGTAAGTCAATTCAAGCTTGAATTTCATGCAGCCTCTGACTTGCAGAAAATAGGATGAAAAAGGCCCTGCAAAGTCAATTGATCCTTCCTCTGAATCCAGTTATGAACCAACTATGCTGCTGAAGACTATTCACCAAGGCAAAATGTATCAGTTATCTAGCTACCTTGGGATTCATAAATCAGATGGGGAATGGTGTTACTCCACCCCCTCTTCCGGATACCCTCAGCTATGTGTCAGCCCTCCATTTTCCCAGCTATGTATTTGGAAAATCCTATCTGGAATAAAATAGAGTGCCTATGACAACAGAGATTAAGAAGTGCAGAAAAAACACATATTGGGATGTGTCATTTGTTGTGGTTTTCCTGTAGAACTAGATGATAGTGTGAGAGAATAAAGATTATATGAATGAAATTACCTATTTTTCTGTCATTTGTTTTGGCTCTGGGATTTTTCTCTTCTTTTGTGTTTTTGATTCTTCTCATCTCTCCTGATTTGCCTGTGAAACTCTGCCTGTTCTGCAGAGCCCACTCCGCACATGTTTCTGAGCAGAAATGAAAGTGAATTAGAGGAAGTCATGACATTATGTATTTACAACGTGACTGTTAAATGGTAGGCAAGCAGACAACAGAGCAAGTGCCCTGTAGGCAGATGCATTCACTTGAACTGCATCTTCCCTCCACCACAGCTATCAGAGCTTTCTGATATGGAAATGTGAGATAAACAGCCGAAAAAAAAGGATCTTAGGGATGCAGCAGAGTGATTTAGGTGTTGATAGAGACAGAATAGGTTTTGTGTTTATATGAAGTCCCCAGAGTAAATAGAGATGTGACTCAATTCTACCATATTCCTTGCATGAATAGTATTTGTCTTTTTGTTAATAAGTCTGACATTAAATTGTGTGCTCTTTCTTTCTCTCTCTCTCTCTTTATTCATTGGAACTAATAATAAAACCTCCAGAAGTTCATTAATGTTGGCATGTCTTTTTACTTCACTTTTGTAATGCATGAGAACACAAGCCTTAAACAAAATCTTTGTGAAGCACTCACACTTGTCTGAAGATAAAAAGCATGTTCCTACATTTACATTACAAAGAAGCCCATATATGCATCTTCTTTCTCTGGCACGCTCCTTCCTCTGGGCTTATATCTGATGGAAAAGGCAATTTCCAGCTAATCATTCTGAAAGCTTATCATTTGTGTCTGTAATAGGGAGGAAAGAGGTTTTACTATTGATTCTCAGTGGGCATAAACAGTGGTTTTCATTGCATCTCTACAAGGGGGTGCTATGCACAGAAACACTACTAGGACATCTAAATTCTTTGTGCTCTCTTTCATTGGGCGACAATGAATTACTTTGGATTCCTAGAAGCCGAAAACAGGTCTGAGAAGGAGGAGGATTTTACATAACCTGTTTCTAATGTTTTTGGAAAGTTTGTTTCCCATATTAGTAGAGAACTATCATAGTCCTCCTTATGACAGGGAAGTGTCTTCAGATTACCCAGGGGTAACTAGTCACATGGACATGGTGTGGGTAACCTGCTGTAGTGGCACTGCTTAAACAAGGGATCTTGACAAGATGACCTCCAGATGTCCCTTCCAACCTCAGGTGTTCTGTGAAGCATGTCAGAGTTGTCTGGAGCAATTCACCTCCATTGAAGCTTGCATTTAGTGATATGCCTGGGATGCAGCTGCCCATTTCTTAAAAGGAGAAGTTTTTCCTTTGATCCTGTGTCAAATCCTTGTCTGTTGTTTCAACACATGAGTACTCTATTAGTCTAAAATGGGGCGGTAAGATCTCCTAAATATCAGGAAATCAGAAAGGAGTCTTGTGCTAGCACACATACGGAGGTATCACATCTATATTTTGGCACCAAATCTCTCAGAACAACTTCCATTAGAAGACATTTTTTATAGCCTTATGAATAATTAAGGCAAGTAAAGTAATCCTGAATGCTATTCACAGCACCTGCAAAATAACTATGACATTAGACCTAGTCGGCATGGATTTAGGAGAGGTAGGTTCTTCCAGACCAGCCTAATCTCATCTAATGAACTACTGACTCACGTGGCTGATGATAGAAAGGCTGTGGATGTTGTGTACTTGGACCTTAGCAAACCCTTTGACACAGTTTCCCATGGTAAACTTCAGAAGAAACGCTCAGAGCATGAGTTGGATAGGAGCATCCTGTGTTGGGTTAGGAATTGGTTGGATGGATGAGCTCAGAGAGTGTTGGTAAATGGTGCCACATCCAGCTGGTGGCCAGTCAGTAGTGGAGTCCCCCAGGGATCAATGTTAGGCCCGGCAAAGTTTAATATCTTTATTGATGATATGNACCTTAGCAAACCCTTTGACACAGTTTCCCATGGTAAACTTCAGAAGAAACGCTCAGAGCATGAGTTGGATAGGAGCATCCTGTGTTGGGTTAGGAATTGGTTGGATGGATGAGCTCAGAGAGTGTTGGTAAATGGTGCCACATCCAGCTGGTGGCCAGTCAGTAGTGGAGTCCCCCAGGGATCAATGTTAGGCCCGGCAAAGTTTAATATCTTTATTGATGATATGGATGAGGGAATTGAATCCATCATCAGCAAGTTTGCAGATGATACCAAGCTGGAGGCAAATGTTGAACTGCCAGAGGGTAGAAGGGCCCTTCAGAGGGGCCTTGATAGGTGAGAGAAATGGGAAGATTCCCATAATATGAAATTTAACGAGTCTAAGTGCCGAGTTCTTCACTTTGGACATAACAACCCCATGCATCGCTATCAACTGGGGAATGAGTGGCTGGAGAGTGGTGAAATGGAGAGGGATTTAGGAGTCCTGGTTGACAGAAAGCTTAATATTAGCCAGCAGTGTTCCGAGGTGGCTAAGAAGTCCAATGACATCCTGGCCTGTATTAGGAACAGTGTGGTCTGTCAGACTAAGGAAATTGTCCTTCCCCTGTACTCGGCGCTGGTCAGATCACCTCTTGAGTACTGTGTGCAGTTCTGGGTTCCCCAGTTTAAGAAGAATGCTGAGCTGCTTGAGAGGGTCCAGAGAAGGGCGACAAGGATAGTGAAAGGACTGGAGAAGAAGCCCAATGGGGAGCGACTGCAGGAACTGGGACTGTTCAGCCTGGAGAAGAGGAGGTTCAGAGGTGACCTGATTGCTGCTTACACATACCTGAGGGGAGGTTGCAGTTTATGTACAATGTAAGTTAGTGTTATAGATGGATTTGGAATTTGATAATTCCCAGGTACGTTATTCGCAGAGACGAGGGGTGGAGTGTTATGGTTTAGGGGGTTTTCTGCTGCTCTGGTAGCGAGGGGGTTAACAGCTCAGTTCTGGCCTGAGCTCTCCGTGCTGCCATGGCCTTCAAGGTTAGAGATAAAGGCAGGCGTCTCTGCAAATAACAGACTTGGGAGAGAAGAAAAAAAAGTTCAGTAGTAAGATGTAGC
>WEKX01002089.1:13479-28717 GCA_013390025.1 Pitta sordida
GAAAGGACCTTAGAGATCATCGAGTCCAACCTATCACCTATTACCTAACCTAGCCAAACTTGTTACCTAACCTGTTGCCATCCTGCTACCAACACATCATCCTACCTATAACACACTACCCTAATATCTAGGTCATGCCACCAAGTACATCATCCAACCTTTTCTTAAAGACCTCTAGGGACGGTGACTCCACCACCTCTTTGGGCAGCCCATTCCACTGAGAGATCACCCTCTCTGTGAAAAAGTTCCTTCTAATGTCCAGTCTAAATCTCCCCTGACGCAGTTTAAGACTGTGTCCTCTTGTTCTATCACTTGTAGCCAGAGTGAAGGATGAAGACTGGATGACTCAGTGACATGGTCTGGACGACGGGAGGGTGGGATGAATGGAGCCCATGGCTCTAGGGTTTTGGGCTCGATCCCTGCGTGGGCATTGGCTTGGGAGTTGAGCTAGATGATCCTTGTGGGTCCCTTCCAACTCAGAATAACCTGTGAACCTATGAACTCCAGTCTTTCAGAAAGGAATCATATTATGATGAAATGGATCTTGACTTGTAGACTTTGGAAAGGAAAAGATTAGAGACTTTCTAAATTTGGGTGGGAGGAGTGAGAAAAGCATATTACAGTTTGAATTCTTGCTTACCTGTCCAGTACAGTGTAATGTACACTCTGTTATGCATGAAGAGCATCCACCTGGCATTTCTTAATTTGGATATACCCCTCAGAACACTGAATCTGCACTCATATGTTTGCACCACTAAAAAGACTGCCAAGAGGATCAGCTGTGCTTTGAGATCTGTGATTTTCTGGATTAAGAAAGATTTTTACCTCCACAGAGCAGAGGAACACAGTTTAGTTTGGAGAAGGCCGGTCAAAGTCATAACATTTCCCAAAACTGCAATGCAATCCAGCTGTGTATGTTTTAGAACATTCCATTTGCCGAAAAAGCAGCAGATTAGTTTAGCCCTCCTGGTTGCAGAAAACCGTGCAATGCCTAGAGGATGCAGATGGTAATAAAGCTACCTCAATGCATCTTTGAAGGCGTGCAGCCAGTCACAGTCTGTATCATGGCACCACTCATGTTCTTTATATTTAATCATTTCATTACTTATTAATATGGTCATTACCACTGTGTGACAGGAAAAGAATATTATTAAATGTTAATGTAATTGCTTCTTATATCGTGCCTTGAAATGTTACAAATTTTTCCTAGACATTTAATCAAACTGATAAGTAACAATACAATTACATTTAGTAATGTATGTGTAACTGTGTTTATTTGTCCCTCTGTGAGGCCAGTGATTGTCTACAACAATGAGATAGAGATTCAACCCACTTTCATTTTGCATGCTCACTTGCTTTTTGCTTCTGTCATGTGCAGTCAGCCTAGAGGTAAAGCTCCAAAGGCACAAGGACATGACGAAAAGCTTGTGCTATATTTTTGAGTCAAAAATATTGCTTAGGTGTAGCGACAGCCTTGCTTAGGGACTGGCAAAGTTTCTTTCATGTATTTTTCATATATATCAACTAGATCAACTTTACATATATATATACTTTATGATCTGGTGACTCGCCTGGTTGACGATAAAAAGGCTGTGGATGTTGTGTACTTGGATCTTAGCAAAGCCTTTGACAAAATTTCCCATGATAAACTTCAGGATAAACTCTTGGAACGTGGACTGGATAGGAGCATTCTGTGTTGGGTTAGGAATGGGTTGGATGGACGAGCTCAGAGAGTGTTGGTGAATGGTGCCACATCCAGCTGGCGGCCAGTCACTAGTCAAGTCCCCCAGGGATCAGTGTTAGGCCCAACACTGTTTAATATCTTTATTGATGATATAGATGAGGTAATTGAATCCATCATCAGCAAGTTTGCAGAGCTGGAGGCAAATGTTGAACTGCCAGAGGGTAGGAGGGCCCTTCAGAGGGGCCTTGATAGGTGAGAGAAATGGGAAGATTCCAATAATATGAGATTTAACAAGTCTAAGTGCCGGGTTCTTCACTTTGGACATAACAACCCCATGCATCGCTATCAACTGGGGAATGAGTGGCTGGAGAGTGGTGAAATGGAGAGGGATTTAGGAGTCCTGGTTGACAGAAAGCTTAATATTAGCCAGCAGTGTTCCCAGGTGGCTAAGAGGCCCAATGGTATCCTGGCCTGTATTAGGAGCAGTATGGTCAGTTGGACTAGGGAAGTTATCTTTCCACTGTATTTGGCACTGGTCAGACCACATCTTGAGTACTGTGTGCAGTTCTGGGTTCCCCAGTTTAAGAAGGATGTTGAGCTGCTTGAGAGGGTACAGAGGAGGGTGACAAGGATGGTGAAAGGACTGGAGGATAAGCTCTATGGGGAGCAACTGCAGAAACTGGGATTGTTCAGCCTGGAGAAGAGGAGGTTCAGAGGTGACCTCATTGCTGTTTACAATGACCTGAGGGGAGGTTGCAGTGAGGTGGATATGAGTCTCTGCTCTCAGGCTACCAGCAACAGAACAAGAGGACATGACCTTAAGCTATACCAGGAGAGGTTTAGATTAGCTGTTAGAAAGAGCTTTTTCACAGAGAGAGTGATTGCTCATTGGAATTATCTGTCCAGGGATGTGGTAGAGTTGCCATATTTCATTTTGAGTAACTGAAATGTTGTGATAAAAAATAGTATTTCACCAAAAATTACTAATCTTGTTTTGCATTGGCAGTTAGAGAGTTGAATGAAACTTAACAATAAATGTCTTCCATGACTGTAGACCACAATTAAAAAGAAAGTTAACAAAACTCCTGTAAACCAAATTTCAGGGATCAGATTGCTCACAATTTCCTTTTCAAGGAATTTTAATTTTGAGAGAGCTGAGAAATTAAGAAGGACTAACTATGTTGAATGCCTCTTTTCACAGAATCACAGAATATTATGAGTTGGAAGGGACCCACAAGTATCATCAAGTCCAACTCACCACCTAACACCCGTACAGAGACCGAGAGCACATCCCAGAGCATAACACCAACCTAGATCCCTCACAGTCTAGCAGGCCACTCCGAGCCGGAAGGGGCCAAGGGTCATCCAGCCCTACACCCCCCAGCTAGACCATGTCACTAAGCTCCTCGTCCAGTCTTCTCTTAAACACCTCCAGGGATGGTGACTCCACCACCTCCCTGGGCAGCCCATTCCAATATGCAATCACTCTCTCTGTGAAAAACCGCTTCCTAACGTTAAGATTGAACCTCCCCTGGCGTAGCTTGAGGCCGTGCCCTCTCGTTCTGGTGTCGTCAGCCTGGAAGAAGAGGTCTACACCCATCTGGCTGCAACCTCCCCGCAGGTAGTTGTAAACAGCAATGAGGTCCCCTCTGAGCCTCCTCTTCTCCAGACTGAACAGTCCCAGTTCCTGTAGTCGCTCCTCATAGGGCCTGCCCTCCAGTCCCTTCACCATCCTCGTTGCCCTTCTCTGGACCCTCTCAAGCAGCTCCACATCCCTCTTAAACTGGGGAGCCCAGAACTGCACACAGTACTCAAGATGAGGTCTGACCAGCGCTGTGTACAGCGCTGTGTACAGTTAGCCAACTGAGTTGCAAAAAAAGAATACGAACAAGAATACAGTATAAGACGATAATACAGACTATGTGACAATTCTGAAATAATTTTATTATGAGGTTGTCCCACCTAAAGGTATTCCAGGGAACCCTGTGTAATGGAGGAACTCCAGGCTGAACTAGAATGAACAGATGCCCACCCTTTGGTGTTTATTTTAATTAATTGATGTTTGTTAAAATAAAGCAAATTAACCTGACTTATCTATCAATCATGCTTCTGCTTCCATTATTCTGCTGGAAAAATGGCATAATGTATTTTATGGCAGACAGGAGGAGCAATTAAAACCAACCTGTGCAGCATTGCCTGCAGCAGACTTGGTAAGGACAGAGGAAAAACAGATGTTGCGGTGTGGGATAAAGCCAATAGGGTTTTTACTTTAACTCTTTTCTGCCTCTGAATCCTTTTAATTCTTTTCTGTACAAGGGTGAGAACTATCTAAGGCATCCTAGAGTCAGCAGTCTTTCTTAGGGCCAGAGTGAGCTAAACCTGATTTTGAACTTCTTGGTTTCTGATGCCTGTTGTAAATAGAAGAAAATAGATCATAATCCAGTGACAGAAACAATCAAAGATGTACTATCAGATCAGCTGCACACTACCCATCTGCAAGTATCAAAGAAGTGATTGATCATGTATATCACAAACAAGGTAAAAGAAATCCACGTTGCGGTTCATGGAACCTGGTATAAGGTACCCTTATTTTTTCTTCCACCTGATACATCCTTCAAAAGCTTTTTCTTTCTTGTGCTTCATTTAGACATGTTGCAGAATGTGGACTCAGAAAAAAAAATCAACCATATAGAAACACTATCAGGATTATTTAAATATAATGTTACCTTAATTTAACATTATTATGGCTACTTAGGTGTCTTATGCTCCTCTTCTTGTGGTTTACGAATGAAAGGGGTCTTGCTTTAGGTTTGGTTTCTGTCTGTAGCTTTTACTCTTTGCCATGGTTTAACCCAAGCTGTCAAATGAGACACACTCACTTACTCCCCTCTCCCCACCATTGGGTAAGATAACTAAAAAGAAAGGGTAAACCTTGGGGGTTGAGATAAAAAGAATTTGATAATTGAAGCAAAATATAATAACAACAATTACAATGATTATGATGATGATAATAATAATAATTATTATAGAAATGGTAAGGAAGAGAGGGAGAATAACAGAACGCAAGAGAAACAAGTGATGCACCAGGGAATTCTTCACCACTCACTGACTGATATTCAATCCATCACTGAATAATGATTAAGCCTGTTCTGGATAATTCTCCCAGTTTATACACCAGACATGACATTCTATGTACCAGCTGCTAGGAAGACAAACAAATCTGCCCCAGCTGAAAACAGGACACCGTTTCAAGGAAGGGTTTTGCTTCAAATTTTCCAGGGTATTAATGATTTAAGAGGAAATTCAGGCAGTGCTACTTGGAAATGCTGATGGCAGTAGGATGGTCAACAATTCCAAGTGCAAAGTGCTGCCTCTGGGTTGGGACAGCCCCAAACATGAGTACAGACTGGGTCTTACAGATGAAAAGCTAGACATAAGCCACTGGTGTATGCTCGCAGCCAAGAAGGCAAACTACATCCTGGCCTACTTCAAAAGAAGTGTGTCCAGCTGATCAAGAGAGGTGATTCTCCCCTCCTACTCCATCCCCAGGAAGGCCCACATGCCAAACTACATGCAGTTCTGGAGTCTTCAGAACAAGACAGATGTGGACCTCTTGGAATGGCTTCAGAGGAAGGCCATGAAGATGATCAGAGGGCTAGAGCACCTCTTCTATGAAGACAAGTGGAGAGAGATGGGACACTGGCATCCTTGCCCATGGTGTGGGGATTGGAATTGGATAATCTTTAAGGTTCTTGCAAACCCAAACCATTCTATGGTATTATGGTATATCCAAAGGAGAGATGGAAAGAGGGACACACCACTTTCTTGCTCAATTTAAAGCAACTGTAACTTTAATGTGACAAGACTTTCTATATTTGTGGATTTAGGATGTATTTTGGTGACTTTCTCCTTATAGGTCCTGGTAGCAGCTACTTACCCTGGAAACTTCATTGTGTGATTGTCATTGTCAATGACAATGGATGTCTTTAGGAGTAACCCACAACTTGTGCGATTTCCATAAAACACTCACTGTATATAGATTAAAAACATAAATCTTACATATTAAAACATAAACCTTTTGCAGAAATACATTGCTAGCATATCAAATATGTCAGTTAAAGCTGATCTTCTAGGTTTCCCATGAAAAATTGTCAAGGGCTTTAAAATGATTTTATAATTTCCTGCAATTTCTCATATTAGTTATAGAAGTTTTGTGTTGAAATGACCATTTGACAATTTTGTTTGTTATTTTTGTTAAAGTTTTTAAAGAAAAAAATTTATAAGGGCAAAAATTATATAACTGAATACCACAGGTTGAGTGAACAATTAATTTTCTGTTACATAGCAAATTAAATATATTAATGTCCTCCCCAAGGGATAATTTAACTTTGTATTTCCTGTCTCCTTTAAATAAAAGGAAGCTGAAAATGAACAGTCAAGAGAAAATCTCACTGGAGAAAGGTGTAGTGCATATCCTTTTACTTTTTTGCTATCTGAGCAAAAATGAGGAAGACGTGCAACATATTGTTAGTGCCTCCTGCACATAAGCAAAACCCTGATTCCGAATATCTATAGGTAATGATTTAACTGGGTTGCTGCAGGAAATTGTCATTTAGTTTGCAGGGTGGTGTAAGAGAATTTGTTAGTAAGAAACTGGTCTGAGGCTGGTACTACACAAACAGAGCTGTCAGAACTCAGGACATGAATGCAGTATAAAGAAGGATATCTTAGTATCATAGCCTTCACTTATGAATCCCACTTAATGGGGCCAGACATTGCTCAGGAGCATGTTGCACAGTGTCAGCTGACTACCTGTTTATTTGAGATGTTGTAGCAGAGTTTGCTGGAGCTGACAGGGCAATAATTCTGTGGTTTTCCTCATGGTCCTCCTCACAGAAACCCAGATACTGATCTTTTGCCAGGTTCTCATGGGATACAACTGCCAGCAGCACATTAAATCACTTCTCCTACTCCTTTCCTAAACTTTGTCTTATGGCTTTTAGTGTGTGTTAAGGAAACACAAAACTCAGGATTTTGCAAAACTCAGCGAAGTAGGCAGTGGTCATTGATATACCTGGGTGGGATTATCCAGTGAATCACATGCACAGAAGTTTAGCAGCCAGTCTGCATGCAATACCTGTGTCCAACTAAGCATGTTCCAGGCAGCGCAGAGACCATCAACCATGACAACAGTCCATAGGACCTGGAGCACTCCCGGTGGAAAGTACAAAGAGCTGGAGGGCAAGGATGACAATGGCTTGTCACCATCATATTAATCTGCTGGTGCAGGATAGATTGTCCAGAGGGTGACACTCATTCACCTGTCACCCTGTCATTGTTTTTTTTGGATACATACTAATAAAGAGAGGAAGTTTTGTGGTCTCAGCTACGGAGAGTCTTTTGCTTCTTTCTTTCCTCCACTTTGTTTTTTGCCAAAATAATTTTGATAGAAAGTTAGGGCATCAGCTACTGACTCCACTAACAAAGCTTGTACATATAACGCTGTCTCTACCCTCATTAAGAAAGACTCTTAAGACGATATGGTCCACTCTAAAGTATATTTCATGAAAAAAAAATGTTTTTTCTTCTCTTTCAAAGAAGCATTGGTAGAGATAAAATGTTCACGATGACAGTCACTCCTATGTCATAATAGCTTAGTCTATTGGATTAAAACATATTAAAGGCTCAGAATTTCCTTCCTACTGGATGGGATAAGCGCATTTTCCATGTGGGGAAAATAGTCAGCACTTGTTCAATTTAAAAGAACACTGCAGAGAATTCAAAATACTAGCTCAATTCAAAGATTTTACACTTTACACATACCCTAATAGACACAGTACATTAGGCTTTTTAATCAACTGAGGTCCATAAATAGAAATGATAAAACAGTGATTGCTTTTGTTTTCCTGAGAATTTATTCTTTTTATGCTGTAACCTAAGTACCTGAGACAAACTCTAACGTGTTAAGTATCTGTCAATATCGGTAGCTTCTGAATCTCCACAAAGGCTAGAAGACCATCATAGAGAACTCATCAAAGAAATAGCAACCTGAAATGGGACATTTGGAAACTGATTTGTAATAGAAACCTTCTAAAATACCACATCTTGTCATATATGATAAGCATATTATGGGAAAGACAAAACATTTTACAATCCACATTTATCTTCTTTTCAGCATCCATTCCTTTAAGTCTGCAGAAATCATAACTGGTGATAATAACTGATGATAAATCTAACTGATGATAATGTTCATCTTTATAATGAAATCTATGACACAGCTACACTTAAAAACTCTGTGAAGCTTGAGAAGGAGGAGATTTTGGTTCAGACACGGCTGTCTAGGGTCTACTTCAGATTTGTAGCAAGTGTCATCTTAGGAAAGTTGTGCAAGACCAAACATTCAAATCTCAGCTGTTTCTCAGTGAGAACAAGATTCAAAAGGGTCTTCGCCTCTCTCTTCCTCAGAAAGATTGGTTTTTCTTCAAGGTATTTTGGGGAAGAGTCTAAAGTGTTTGAGAAATGTGCAGGACACTTCAAACCATACCTCAAAAGAGGTCTACAATTGTTAAAGCCATAACCCATGAGCGATCACAAAAGCCAACAATTCTTGTCCAGTAGGTGCTTTCACTATTTTCCATTGGGCATGTGTCTAAGAGGAAGTGGAATCAACTGCTGTTAATTTTTTTTTTAATTTTTTTTAGGGGTGCTTTTGTGTAGAATTAACAAATGTCAGAAGCAATATTCTTATATTAAATCCTCCCACTGGTAGGCTCCATTTTAGGGCAGGGACACAAAAATGGCACAAGCCACTGAATGAATCCTTTAGCACAAGTTGTTGAGATTATTTATTCATGCCTACTAATAAATATTGCTAAGCGTGAGTAACATTTTATTTCATTTGTTTTCTAAGACATAGTTGTGTTTCTGTCCTACTGATGTTATCCGAATTTTCATAAAATGCACAGAATATTTCTAGTTTTTTCACTACAAGTTCCTGGGAGAATGTGATAGATTTATGTTCAGAAAATAAAAATCAAATGAACATGTACATTCTTCCAGTAAAGGGAACATTTTGTGACTGTATCTTGTTTTTTGATACACTTCATAGATGGAAAAAATAATTATACAGAGCCACAAATCTACCCTGAAGAGATCCAAAGTATAAACTGCATAAAAAGTGATTTCACAGATTTCAGAAATTGCAGCAAGAGATTAACAGTGCACAGTAGAATGGAATGATAATATATCTCATAAAAGAGAGATGTGAACATGGTTGATAGACAGAATGGCAGAATGCAGGAGTTAAAGTATTGAATAGAGAATCTATACCAACCACCATCCTGACACAACTGTGAGATTATCCTCTGTGTAGGTGTTTTATCTTAATTCCACTTGGTGATGATGGGGTTTCAACATCCACCATCAGAAAATCACTGTATTTTCCCACTGGCAAAATAAGGAAATTCTCTTCTCATTTTTCTCATGAATAACACCTTCAGAAACTTATTGCATTTTTGCTATTGGCAATTATATCTCTGTCTCTTTTACATTTTCACATGCACATCTTGTTCTCCATTCTTTCACACCCTGTTCTCCATTCTTTAAATCAAGTATGAGATGTTAGAAATCCTGCTTTGACTACTTCCTTTTTAATATTGACCTGATAGATTGTGGTCTCACTGCAGTCCGTGCTAAGGTTCCAGCTGACTCTGAAAGTGGAACCAAGCCTTCTAAATGAGTTATAATCAGATTGATTTAAAGTCCAATTTTCAGCAAACTATAGTTCCTAGCTGAACCATATTTTCGATAAGAGTACAGTGCTGTACTTTTCTGAGATCTTAATATTAGGTATTACATTAGAAATGACTGGACCTTGTGCATTTTGTAAGATATGGCTATGCCTGAATAGCATTAATGGTATTTGATTTATTCTAAAAGAATATCTGAAAATATTTTATAGGAATGTCTCTCTGCTGACCACATAGGTATGTAAACTTGCCTTCTTTTCTTGGTAAATTGAAAAAGTGGCTGAGTGAAAATTTTTCAGGAAACTATTAGACTATTAATAAGGATATTTTATGAGGATATTTATGAGAATATTTTCAGAGGGTGAAAAAACACATGTATTTATAGTATTGATAGCATATAACGTATGATATGGAAAATTACCAGAACTTTATTCTTTCATCCTTAAGATCAAGGTGGTTATTAATTACTGCGTACCTTCTTAACTTGAATTTTCTTGTTCTGTCATGTCTTTGTGTTTTCAAGTCCAAAGGAAATTGAAAGCAACTGACCAAAGAACTACCTGTCTTTTTTACATATGTATTGGGTCTGACTGAGATGGATTTCATTTCCCCATAGAAGACCTCACACTGCAGTACATTGCAGTAGTTGCTAGAAGGATGTTGATAACACACCAGTGTTACTGCTGAGCACCGCACAAGCATTGTAACATTATCAAGGGCAAGATCCTGGAAGGGGATACAAGTAGGTCACCTGAATCACACTCATTAAAGAGATATTCCACACTACATGAGATCAGCTCAGATATGAAAGCTAAGGAAAGGAGGAGAAAGAGGAGGCAATCATCGTCTACCATGGTTGCCGGCTGAGAAAATGTCATGGGTGCTGAAATCCTGCTTCCTGGGAAGTAGGCGGACATTTTTTGATAATGGGAAGTAGAGAACAAACCTAGTCATTTTCTGCTTCGTTTGTGTGTACACAAACTTTCATTTTTGCTTTAGTAATCTGCCTTATCCCAAACCATGAGTTGCTTTTCATCTTATTCTCTCTCCCCTGTCTGTCTGGGAAGCTGAGTGATAGATTGGTTCTGTGGGCACCTGGCATCCAGCTAAAGTCAACCCACTACAATGTTCAACACTTTTCTTGCTCATGCTGTCTTGCAGATGTGAATAACCTTGGGTGTTATCCCTTGAAGATAAGCATGGTAGACTAACTATCTGAAAGTCCTCAGAATGTAGAAATTCCTTGATCATCAAATCTGGCTTTCAGTTATTTATAGTAATTTCATTATTTACCCCATTAATAATATTATTTAACTGCTTTTAAAAATTATTAGTCTGCCATTATTATTCCTATGGAAAGACTGTTTTAGAATATCGTTAGAAATTATATTCTAAATGGATATGGAAATTTTTATTTTAGCCAATTTATATCCCTTTTTTGTTCCTTAATTGAAAAAGTTAAGTTGTTGCTTTACCAGAAATAGCTTCTCTCCTTCATGAATATTTACTTTGTGTATTTTTAGCTTTCCTCAGACTCTCAAACAGAGGAAACCAAGGCTAGAAGGTTCCATGACAGGTCATTCACATCATGCTCCTGTTTAGTAAGGCTAAAGGAGCTAAAATCCTCTTGTCATTTGCAATTTGTCCTAGTAGCTCTTTTCAGACTGTCCTTTGATTTCAGCTTCCTTGAATATACATCGAAGACTGTACCTAGCTCTCCTATGTCCACACTGTGATAATGTCCTGTAGTCCCACTATAACTGACTAACACACCCATTTCTTGATATTTCTCCTTTTTGCATGCTGACATCTTGTTACAGCAGAAATTCTTTTACATTGAGGGCATGGCACTCAGTCAGGGCTGTTTCATCTTCCACCTGGAAATATCAATTATCCTCACTCCTCCTATTTCTCACCTCCTGTGCAATAGCAGTACCTTTCAAAAACAAACCTGTAAGACGAGCTCAACCTAGTGGCTAGGGGCAAACACTTCCAAGATTTGGGTTCAGCTTTGTTATTACCATATTGAGTGTTTTCAGGCAAAAACAATGATGATCTACCACAAATCATATTTTCACATGACAATTTGGGATGAACTTCTTAAATCTAAATTGTTATTGAAGAAATATCAACTTGATCATGGAGGTGTTACATTCTTCAGCTAAGAAAAATGATAACTGATATTACCGCAACAGTTTTGTCACAGGAAACTATAGAGGTGGAGTGTATCAAGATGTTCAGGGGAGGTTCAATCTTAACATTAGGAAGCGGTTTTTCACAGAGAGAGTAATTGCATATTGGAATGGGCTGCCCAGGGAGGTGGTGGAGTCACCATCCCTGGAGGTGTTTAAGAGAAGACTGGACGAGGAGCTTAGTGACATGGTCTAGCCGGGAGGTGTAGGGCTGGATGACGTTGTGCCCCCTCCGTCTCGGAGTGGCCTGCTAGACTGTGAGGGATCTAGGTTGGTNTGGCTCCTCCACTGCTCCTTGAACTCGAGATGCATTTGTCTGATAGGGGAGATCACGGCTCAGATGCGATTTTCAGACTGTCCTTTGATTTCAGCTTCCTTGAATATACATCGAAGACTGTACCTAGCTCTCCTATGTCCACACTGTGATAATGTCCTGTAGTCCCACTATAACTGACTAACACACCCATTTCTTGATATTTCTCCTTTTTGCATGCTGACATCTTGTTACAGCAGAAATTCTTTTACATTGAGGGCATGGCACTCAGTCAGGGCTGTTTCATCTTCCACCTGGAAATATCAATTATCCTCACTCCTCCTATTTCTCACCTCCTGTGCAATAGCAGTACCTTTCAAAAACAAACCTGTAAGACGAGCTCAACCTAGTGGCTAGGGGCAAACACTTCCAAGATTTGGGTTCAGCTTTGTTATTACCATATTGAGTGTTTTCAGGCAAAAACAATGATGATCTACCACAAATCATATTTTCACATGACAATTTGGGATGAACTTCTTAAATCTAAATTGTTATTGAAGAAATATCAACTTGATCATGGAGGTGTTACATTCTTCAGCTAAGAAAAATGATAACTGATATTACCGCAACAGTTTTGTCACAGGAAACTATAGAGGTGGAGTGTATCAAGATGTTCAGTAAGAAATTAGACAAATTCATGGACCCCAGATTACTGTCAACCCTCTTCCACTTCACGCCCCCCATATTGCTGCTTCACATCTTAGCGGCGTGATTTTTCAGCGATTAAGAAGGCCTGTTTCTGGACTGCACATGCGTGACCTGACACACATGAATATTCAAAGTAGATAGAGATGAATATGCAAACTTCCCCCCCTGTGGCCACCCGCACTGCAGCTCGGCTCAGCTCAGCTGGCCTGTGCTGTGGCTCAGCATGTCTTAGGGCACCTGCCCAAGCTGCCCCAAGCCGCCCCAAGTCGCCTCTGTCGCAGTAGTCCGGCGGAGCAAAGCTGGGCATGCACCGCTCCCACAGTGGCTTGGCTCCGATTTACACACTTTCAGGTTAGACATGGTGTCTAAATTTCTCAGGGTAGACTTGGTGTCCGAGACCAGACACCACGTCTACCCCGAGTACGGAGGAACCAGGTCTACCCAGCTGCAGAGACACTGGGACAGCGACGTGGGCAGTTCCCCGCACCCATGTCCCTGTCTGAGCAGAAAAGTGTTTTTTCCTGGTGTGGGGTGGCCACGGGCTCCAGGAAGCACCGACACGAACACCGGTACACAGCAGGACAGTTCTGAAACAGCGTTGGAGTGGTGGGGGGCAGTGTGAGGGTGCAGGGCAAATTTGCGTAATAATGAGCTGCCATTCTATGTGGACAGAGGGCTTTGCAGAGGGGGGTCAAAACCCATGGTACCATGGTATAGGAGACCCAACTGTAATAAAAAAGATACTAGATGGGATTAACTGGGTTATGTCTTCTATTATTCTTAATAAAACAAGTATTAATACTGGGAAATACTAATAGAACGGATTAAAGGAAAAACCCAGGCTCCCCTACTCTCTTAGAGAACATTTAGCCAGATGGACCAGTGGTCTGATCCAGTAGAGCTCTTCTTATGCTCTCAGATTAATGTGAAAAACTACACATTAATAAGAACTGTCAATACAGTTATTCTTAGATACTTGCTAACAGTTGTCTGTCATGCCCATTGTTTTCAGTAAAGAGCCAAGATTACACATATTTTTGACACTAAAAGGGTGAAAAATAGAAATAAATATGTGGCATATTGTCTGTAGGGACATGGATATGTACATATATTCCCAGTTCATATGCGGGAAATTGCATGTAGAAAGAGAACCATGTGCCAAATCCTACACTGCTATTACCCAGGTGCACTGACCTAGGTGGTTTTTTTGGCTTTTAGGGTTGCTTTTGTTTTGTTTTTAATTACTTCACCTCCTTTAGAGTGGCAATTCATAACCACATCTGTGAATAAGAGACTTTTTTATCTTGAACTATATCTTTAGTTGCAGATGGAAATCTGGTCTTAGGAGCTGCCAAAAACTTTATGTTTCTGAAGGTAGCGAGTCAATCATCTTCCTTGGATGCAATATGATTATGCCAAACTCTATCAATGTTTTTATTAGCCATAAAATTGCCTGTTCCTGCATAATACAGAAATATTTGACCAGATGACCTCCAGTATTCAAGCTAGCTCTGATGCACCTGCTTTCACTGTGCCTCATTATACAAATCAAAATATGCTCTGACTTAATTCGTATCTTTTTGTTCTACGATTTAATACTGTTTTCCCTTTCCCCTGAGGTAATTAACCTTTCACCTCCAAAAGTTAGAGAAGACTGCTGCTTCCAGCTAAGTACAGTGAATCCCTGGTGCATCGCGACCTCTCCATTACAACCCCACCCATTTGCAAGGGGAATTTCTTGCAGGTTGGCTTCCAACGTTTGGGAGTCTAACCAGCTGGCGCATGTGCGGTGCCTCTGCTCTGCTGAGGGGCAGTGCCGTGGCGCCTGTGGGGCGGAAGTCACCCCGCCCTGCAGGCAGAGGGTTCGCAATGGTGGTGCAGTGCTCCCATCCCTGACCCGGGAAACTGCCCCACAAAAGTGAGGCAAGCGAGGGGGGACAAATGCTGTGTGCTGGTAGAAGGCAGCTGTCTCTGCCCTCCGGGACCGTACGGGCAGCACTGCCTCTCCCGGAAGTGTGGATGCTAAAGGGAAGGAAACTCTCGATTCTAACCTGATCCGCCCCCTCTGAGGACACCCCTTCCCGGCCGCAGAGTAATGGCGAGCATGCGTGGTGGCAGCAGCCAGGTTTCTGAGTCCCTCTTTAATACGGGAGACCCCCGCCACCCCAAGAATCTGTGGGCCTCTCCGGGCTGCAGGATGATGAGGTGGAAAGGGACCTGGGAGTGCTGGTTGATAGAAAACTTAACATGAGGCAGCAGTGTGCCCAGGTGGCCAGAAAAGCTAATGGTATCCTGGCCTGCATCAGGAATAGTGTTGTCAGTAGGACTAGGGAAGTTATTCTCCCCCTGTACTCGGCACTGGTTAGGCCACACCTTGAGTACTGTGTCCAGTTCCGGGCTCCTCAGTTTAAGAGGGATGTTGAGATCCTTGAGCGGGTCCAGAGAAGGGTGACAAAGATGGTGAAGGGGCTGGAACACAAGCCCTATGAGGAGCGACTGAGAGAGCTGGGGTTGTTCAGTCTGGAGAAGAGGAGGCTGAGGGGAGACCTTATCGCTCTCTGCAACTACCTGAAAGGGAGATGTTGCCAGCTGGGTGTCGGTCTCTTCACTCTGGCTACAAGTGATAGAACAAGAGGACACAGTCTTAAACTGC
>WEKX01002089.1:29108-51726 GCA_013390025.1 Pitta sordida
ACAAGTTCAGAGAAGGGCAACTAGGATGGCAAAGAGGCTTGAAGATAAGCCCTACGAGGAGAGGTTGAAGGAGCTGTGTCTGTTTAGCCTAGAAAAGAGGAGGCTCAGGGGTGACCTTATTGCTGTCTATAACTATCTAAAAGGAGGTTGTAGCCAGGCAGGGGTTGGTCTTTTCTTCTTAGTCTCTGGGGACAGAACGAGAGGCCATAGTCTTAAGCTTCAGCAGGGAAAGTTTAGACTTGATATTAGGAGAAAGTTTTTTACTGAAAGAGTGATTTGTATGTGGAATGGGTTGCCCGCAGAGGTGGTTGAGTCGCCAACCCTGGACGTGTTCAAGGAGAGGCTGGATGAGGTGTTGAGTGATATGATCTAGATGTAGCTGATAGGTTAGTTGGATTATAGGTTAGACTAGATGATCTTCAAGGTCCTTTCCAGCCTTATCTATACTGTGATACTGTGTGATACTGTGATAACCGTATATAGCTCTACTCTACACACGTATTTTTAATATATATATATAAATATACTAAAAAATTAAGGAAAGAAATACTAAAAATAATTCCAATTAAAATGAGGTATAAGTTGAGATGTTATGACTCTATGAAATTTTAGTGGGTATATGCAGACATTTAAAAACATTACTAAAAACATCAGTCCTAGTAAGAAGCAGAAAAGTCATAGGTGATGGATCTCACTAAAGGGCTTACAAAGAAGTACTCAATTTAAAACAAAGCCAAACACTTGTGAGTTAAACATTGATCATGAAAAGACACTAATTAAGATGTACTAATGATACAAAACTTAATTCTCCTCCAATTTATGCACAATTACTCCTGAACAAATATTTAATTAAATTCCCTTTAATACCCTAAAACAATCTTTCTCCCTCTCTCACACTGTGCCTCTCTTTATTTCTAGTTGTTAGGCAGGAATATGTGAGCTCTTAATTGGTATTTGGTAAGAACGATAGGTATTAAGGGAATTGAATGTTGTTACAAATTTCGTTTTTAAAAGTTAGGGAGTAAATGCTTTACAAGTGGATGACTTGAGGAGTGTGTAGTGTTTTTACAGACTAATTGTATTAATTAATTGAATTAATTAGCAGACATTTTCAAAGAGCTTTTAAGAGAGAGATTACAATGTAAGCACTGTGTCAATCTTATTATTATTATTACTGAGTGCTGCAAACACTTTCGTTCAGAAGATGGCCTGGCAAAAACCTTCAGCAGGAGTGGTAATGGTTCATGAGAAACCCAGAGAGAAATTTAAGTTCCTTAGTTCAAGGCCCATTTCTAAAGTGAAACAGACGTAAACTGTTAACTTCATGTTTGTGTGAAAAGTCCAGTGACCTAACAGAGGTCACAGCTGTCACAGCTCCACACTCCATGCATGGATTCCCAGTAGAAACACACGTGGACATGTACGTCTGTTAATGAGATGCTTTCATGGTGGTTTCACAGGTTCACAGGTTATTCTGAGTTGGAAGGGACCCTCAGGATCATCTAGTCCAACTCCCAAGCGAACGTCCACCCAGGGATCAGGCCCACAAGATGGAACCACGGGCAACATGCTCCATTCATCCAAGCCTCCCACCAACTAGACCATGTCACTGAACTCATCATCGAGTCTTCTCTTAAACGCCTCCAGGGATGGCAACTCCACCACCTCCCTGGGCAGACCACCATCAAAGAAAAAACCACACCTGATTCCCAGGCCATTTCACCAGCAAGTCTGTATTAATATTTGCTAGAGCTCACACACTCACTCACCACTCCTACTCCCTCCAGTTACTTGCACCACAGAGGCATGGACCTCTGACCCTTGATGTCACTCCAGTTGTTGGCACCCAGAGCCCACAGCACAGACATATATGCATAATAGAAAAATACTTAGAAAGGGAATTTAATAAGATAAGGCAGATTCCACCAAGCACTGTGAACAGTCATGAAAGTGTATTGACCAGGAATCTATGTCCAGACAACTAGTCCAATTTATCCACTTTTCCCTCTGTTTTCCTATGCTTGTTCCCAAAATCACCTAGGTCCATCTCTTTCCACATCTTTGGTTCTTCATCTACGCATTTCCTAATAAGTCTTGTTAAGTCCTGAAGTGGTTTCCCTCCTGCATCCCATAATGTGTTCCATAACCCTGAGCAGTGACCCCCTCAGTCTGAAAGGCAATTCAGAGAGATGGGAGAGCACCCACTAACTCATCTTGATGCGTGTCACCCCTGGACCACAGAGCTGAGCAGTATCTTGATCCGCTCTGACAAGGGTCTGAACAGGTGTCTCTTCCTCTGAATGTGTAATTTGTGTTCCCTAGCTAAGCCCGCAATGTGCCAAAATTCCTGTGGTGATTAAAAAAGCATTTTTTATTAAGAGTGTTGGAGAATGTCTTTAATCCAGAGGTTTGTGAAGTTTTCAGAGGAACTTTCTGAAGGACATCCAAATTATTAATCTATATGCAATGTGCCTGAACTCAGCTGGGCATTTCTCATTCTGCATCCAAGAGAATGTTCTTTCATGTTTTTTTATGCAACAGTATTAATGCATAAAGAATCCAAATGGTGCACTTGGATTAGAAAACTTTTTCACTTCCAGGGGTAGCAGATTGTTTGGATTTTTCAGATGTATCTACCACATCGTTACACTTCAGCTCAGGGGTTGAAGCCTGTCTCAGATCTCCTATCCTCTCAAAACTTCCTGTCCCCTGGAAGATTTGTAACATATGAGAGTTAAGCTGGAGTATTGGAGGCAGCTTCTGTTTAGACAAATACACCTAGTGGTCACTTACTCGTCATGCATAACAAAGAACTTAGAATTACAGAAATGACCATCAGGAGAAGACTGAAAATTAGGCATCATGGTAGAGACATTCATGTTGACCTTTGGAGATGAGGCATGAACAGCATATGTTGGGACCCACTGCATAAACATGAATTGCAGTCTTCGAAAATAACGATGTGTAAGAATTTTATGCAGTGAGACTAACCATTTTATAGTTTCCTCTTAAGACAATTTTTTTTCTCTTTCAGTAGAACTGTGAAAGTAATTCCCAAATAAATTGAATAATACTTCTATGCATTTTTATATATACGTACATACATATATATGCATATATAGATACACAGAGAGGGATGAAAAATTTTATTTTTTCCAAAAGTGAGAGAATAAGCTTTGATCCGTAATTTTGACTTAAAAAACCAAAACAACAAACCCACAAAAAACAACCAACAAAAAAAAAATCCCCCCAAAAATGAAAGAGAAAGGAGAAAAAAATGTCCTTGTGTGGGAGGAAGCATTTATATATGGCAAAGCACATCAGAAAGGGCAGAAGAAGCAGTAGACTTTGGGATTCTCCTTTTCCCAGCAGGGGAATTTGAACATGTGGTGTATGATCTTGGGAACTAAGATTAATTTTTTTTCCTCTGAGACAGTGTTTTGCATTGTTAATACATTTATTTCTATGAAAACTTAGATTTTCCTATTTATCCTTGAAGCAATAATTATATAGGATGATCCTATAATTTTAATATTCCACCTGTCCTGAAGAAGCTCACTGGAAGCCTTTGAGGGGACTTAATATTATTCAAAATAATTAATCCTACAGTGCAGCAAATGCCCTAGAGAAAGAATTTAAATGGAATTTTTGAAAGTCTAAGTGTTCTGTAGATAATTTTGGAAATCTCCATCCTAATGACTAGTTCTGGACACAAGAGTTCTTGCAGCTCATGCGTTTCTGGGCCAATAGAAGGCTTGTGCCAAGTGAGAAATAAGTTAAGGGGGTTTGCTATCATATTAGCTATTTTGCATAACAATGGCATTTAAGAAAATAGAGTACTGAATCAAATTGCAATTAGATATTTTATCTGGATTTTTGCATCTCAACTTCTGATTATGATGCATTCAATGAGGGAGAAGGAATAGTTTTTTGGTCCTAGCTTCAGCTCAGCACTGGGCTCGTGTAGAGTAAGTAGCAAAGCCTTCAGTCATTTTGTACCTTAGTATCCTGTCAGGAAGATGTGTGGTCCTTTTGTCTGGGAAAAGACTGCTCATGAGAATGTAGCATTGACCTCTATTCCAGATGCCCAGGCCCTACAGATTATATTGGTTACATGTGTCCACACAAGGTAGCAGAGTAGAGAGCAGATACCTGGAGAAGAAAGTTGTTTTCATTGACAACTAGGGGGAAAGAAATAGACTTGGAAATGGAGTGTAGCAAGAACAGAACCAAAGAAGCAGTTTTCAGTCAGACCTTGGGAATAAGATTAATCTGGACAAATGTTAACATTTTCAATGTATACATCTATAGCTGAGCTGGATGTTGTAATTAATCTTTACTGTCATTTGTGTCCAGTGACTGTGAGGAGACTGCAGGGGAACTGTCTTCAGTGCAGCCATCTGTATTGCAGATGTTGAACATTACATGAGTTGAATACTGCTGTAATTGAAGTCTCTCTTTGTAAAACTCAGAAGCCTGGTGCCAGGGCAGATATATGGCATACAGAATCTCAAAATATCAAAGCACCACATAAAGCACACCATAGTAAGTGGCACCATGGACTGAGTTTGATTCAAGATAATCTTTTTAATGAAGAGAAAGGAGACCTGCTTCTGTTCCTTGTTTAACTTCATGACTTTGGTAAGGTGTGTTCACTTTTGTTTCCTTGCTCTTCAAGAGCAGAGCTTTATGAAGCTTCTTACAACCAGGTACAAAGACTGACTAAATAGACCACAGAAGCAATTTTGATTTCAACTCAGCTAATTCTGGAAAAATCTTAAGCTCTTGTACTCTGCTCATAGTAATGTTCTTCTTATTCTGGAAGGTGACTAAGACACAGAAGTAAAAATCGAAAGTCATAGAACCCCGAAAATATTATGGACTTTCTATCAGTATCTAACAGTATCAACTATGCGATCAGTATCAACAAACTGACTTTCCTGCGTTCCTAGTCCGCTTCTATTTTGGAAGTGGAAGAAGAGGATGAAGCGGTGGTGGGTAAAAAGGGTTCTGTATAAAACAATTTAATGATGCGTTTTGAAAGTGGAACGTGAAAAAAACCCATCATAATCTAAAAAACCTATTTTGTAAATCTATTTTTGTGGCCTTGGAACAATTATTTTATCTTTTCACATCTCAAAAATTTGCATATTTTTTTTCTCTCCACACATGGTTCTTTTAAATCTTTACCTCATGTCCTTTGATATACACTCTAAATGTTTAACCACTTAACTTGAGGAGGAAATGTTTTCTTGGTAGCAAGATGTCTGCTTTTCATAATATTGCAAGCAACAGATGCTAAAACATGAGGAGAAATATTTTGGCAGAAGAGTTACTTATTCTTATCAAAATACACCCTTTTGGTAAGTACAATGCCACTTGGTTATACAGTTTTTATAGTTACATTAACCGAAAATTGTCTGTGGCTCAATTCGATGCTGTATCATTTTGTATAAAAACTGCAAACCACAAGAGTGAAATTTACAGTTAAGGGCAGAATTAGTAACACAAAAGGAAAAGAGAATTTGTAAGGATGCTTTTCAGAAGCTGAAAAGAATCACTGAATATTCCTGACATTCTTTATCAATTTCTCCAGATCACGGCAATTCCAAATTACAATTTGTTTCCTGACCAAGAGCTTGTAACTATGTAGACTTATTTTTTTTTCTATAAGTTAAAAAAATGCTTCAGAGCGTGTGGAAAGCTGTACAGTCTTAGAGATGCACACACTCAGATATGTGGTATAGCTAAATCTTAAATAATCTGGCTAGAGGGATTGATGGAAACAGCAAAGATAAAGAAAAAAGTGTGAAGAAATTCTTCAGAGAAAGAGATAAGACAGATACAGAACCATCAGTAAGTTTAACTGTAGAACGGTTAATCAGCTGTCAAGGCACGAGATACTCTTGATACTAGAAATGTATATGGATAGCTAACATATTTTTGAGATGCTCACTTTCACAGTGAAATCTCTCCAGAGGAAATTTGCATTACATGGCATTAAAATGAAGCCAGCTCTGTGTGGAGTGCTGCATCAGTGCAGTATAAATGGTGAGGCACTCGTTCAGTGCTGAAGCTGAATGGAATCACAAGGCTTTAAAAACATTGGCAATAATATTTTCAAAGGTCATGTCTACTATTGTAACTACTTTTCACAAAGCACATTTTATAAAAAGGAAATCTCAAAGCACCTTGATAAAATTCATTTCTCATTAAGCTCAAAATCAAAGTTAGAAATTCCCAAATAACAGTGATAGTAATGCCATATATTTTTTAAAACAATGTATTTGCTTACATTGATAAGTTTTGCAGAAGGAACATGGCTCTTTATTGATAATGTCCATACAACTGAGGCAATTGTATTTAATTATGAGAAATCACTGGCCTTTTTCTAATAAAACCCTAAAGGGAGATGGAGTTGTTCTCTTTTATGCATGCTAGAAATAGATTTTCAGACAGAAACTCGTGCTGTGTTTGTTAATAGCTTTTCTACTTGCCTCAAAAAGAATCACATTGCACACTCTGCATATATGATATCCACCCCTCTCTGATCACATAAGAGTGTTTTCTGGCTGGATTAAAGATTGGACATTCTCCTCGTGGGAATAGACATGGGAGAAAGTGGTGCTGGTCTGATAGTATGGCTTTTCTTAGGTTTCTTGTATTAAAAATAGCTCCCTGGAGGCTGGCTTCTAGCAAAGTGCTTGTCATGGCCTGATGCCCATAGTGAATTGGCAGTTTCACCCCACACTGTCCAGTATTCTTTGGAACCTGTCACAAGCACTATGGAAGGAAAATTCACAGTATTCACACTATAGATAAGGCTGGAAAGGACCTCAAAGATCATCTAGTCCAGCCTAAAATTCCCACAAGAACGGCTGGATGACGTTGGGCCCCTTCCGGCTCGGAGTGGCCTGCTAGACTGTGAGGGATCTAGGTTGGTGTTATGCTCTGCGATGTGCTCTCGGTCTCCTTACGGGTGCTAGATGGTGAGTTGGACTAGATGATCCTTGTGGGTCCCTTCCAACTCATAATATTCTGTGTGATTCTGTGAAAGTGAGAGAGGGGATAGCAGGTGCAAAAGGCAGAACTTGAAAATCAGATTTCTCTTCTTAACTTTTCCCTTACTTCTGGTAAATAATCATGAATAAATCTTTTGTTTCCCATTTGTGAAAACAGGGTCAAAAATACTCTGTCACACAGAAGATGCACTGTGAGGCTCCTCCCTTTTTTTTTTTTTATTAAGGTCTCAGATTATGCTACTGAGAAGGCAGTCTGAATTCTCAGTTGCTGCTAAGTAGTCACTGGGCAGCTGTGGAGGCAGCTCTGAGCCCAGAACTTTAGGTATTTCAGAGGGAAATATGCCATGTGTGCACAGACACAGGACCGATCTCTTGATACTCTTAAGTGGGATCAGTGTGGGAGACTTCTGTTTTTCCCAATGCAGACAATGCAGGCAACATGGTCTAAGGAAATTAAGGTTCTCTAGTCTTACAGGATCTCAGTGTCCATTCACAGATGTCGCAGCTTCATAAGGAAAAGCAAAGTACAATCTGGATAATATCAAATCAGCAGCAGTAGCTGCATGACTGACCTTACCAGTAAAGCATGGGAATGACTGCTCTGGCACATAATGCCTCAGAAGATTGGGAAGATAAGGGAAACTGTTTAAAAACATTTTCTGAAAGACAGTGTGGTTGACTTGGTGGAGGCCAAGCAATTTCTGTCAACACAGCTGCAGTGGGCTTATTTTCTGTCACTAAATCTACTTCGTATGGAAAAGGGCTACTACCATTGTTGTATTTAGAAAGTATTGCTGCTTTGGATGGCAGACAAGCATTTTCACAGAGAAACTACAAAAATCCAGGGATAGTCAGTATAGGTCCTTCACTGAGTTTCTTTACTCTTAAATAAAAACACACTGTCCTCACATCTGCCACAAATGCTCCAGCTCTTCATTCTTTTGAAAATAAGTTATGCAACACTTCTGAGATCTTTCATGCCACACACATCTGTGGAGGGTTTAAACTAGACCATTTGCCAAATCTATATTTCACAGTTATAGTCAGTGTAGAATTCTATCATCTCCAGGTAAGAGTTTTGAAGCTGTAGCTGGAGTGAGATTTGTTTGTGACCAAAGCCTGTCCGTGTAGTCTGAGCTGACGCCTGGAAGAACTTCTGCTTTGTGGGAGAAGCTGGTGGTCCTGTAAGTGCAATGGAACTGACAGAGTAGAAAAACATGAGGTATTCTGAAGTGTCTTCTTCACTGTGAATATACTTTTTTCTTATACAGTCCCATCTTCCTCTTTATTTGAAAATCAGAAATTAATTTCACACTTTAATGCTCACTTAGTTCTGTGCTATAGCATCTCTCTGTGCAAGGAAGAAGTAATCAAATAAGAAGAATGCACTTTTTAACTCTCTCTGAGATGGGCATCTTTGCCACCTCCACGCAACTGTGGTCCTCTTAGTGCATGGAGATGACACTCCAATAGTGTGTTGATATGAGCTGAAGGCAGTGCATACATGCCATCCCTAAAATCAGGTCTATAATATAGAAATCAGTATCATCTGAATAATAAGAGAGAATTCATTTAGTCTTGGTCTTGTACGCCATATCACACTACAATTTTCACCATAAATTATGGCTTTTCCTTTGCTCTTTAATAGGATATATAGGGATATTGAAGATTATGAGATGATGCATTTAATTGTCTGGGATTTTTTTCCTTGAAGGCATGGATACTTTTAAATTATTTGCATTTGAAATGCTAGTAGTAAAAAGATAATTTTTTCCTAATGCAGTGGAGGATAAACAACGCAACACAACTTGCAAATGCTCGACTTTGGAGCAAAGAGTGGAAAATTGCTATTACCCTTGGGAGTAGAAATAGCCCAAAATACAGCATCAGACTACACTAAAACTCTTTACGAAGAAAGAATGAAGGAGATGTCTAACAGCAGAAAGAAAAAATTGGAAAATTACATCTGGCATATTCAAAGCTGGTGAGGACAAGTGTGTTTACTACTGAATCTAGGAACTACAGTGTGCAATTGCAAACATACTGGGCCAAATCTACATGTTTTTAAAATCCCTGTCCCACCTCCAGCAGCTGATGCATATCAGAATAGTGTTGGCATGGCTCACTTCCTGGAATCCACTCACCTGAATGCCAATAAAATTTAAGACTTGCTGAGTTGAAGGCTGTATCTAGAACAATATGGTTAATAGACCCCATATGACCTAGTTGAATACATGTGTTTCATTGCTCTTGAATGAACCTTTCTTTGATCCCTAGAATATCCTGCAACACAATGCTCTGCAAGTTTATTCTGAGGTACGTGGTAAGGTTGTTCTTTTGTTTGTATTAAATCCCATGTTTTGGTATTTTATTGGGTGGACATACTTCTTTTACTTCACAAATTAATGAACAATTATTCCTTAATTCATCACTTTATTGTTATGCATTTACCAGTGAACAGATTTGCTCCTATTTGCCTTGATTTAAACCTTGCATCTTGTATTTTAAAGCCACAAGATACTCCTCAAAACCTTTTCAAACCTGGAAATTGACAAGATCAAAAAGAAGCCCGGAGTTCTTCACTTTGCTTTGCAAAAATTAACAGGCAAAAATGTTACTTCCATGCCTCCAAAGGAGGATCTCACTCCTTTGACCTGGGCAAAAAGTCAGTGACTGGGAGGAATTTGCAATAAAAATGGACATTTCCCCCTCCTCCTGCTATGCAGAAAAGAAATCCTCAACAAGTCCTCAACAAGGATGGGCTTTCTGATAAGCACTCTCTGTATGTTCTGCCAATGCTCTTATTTCTAGATACAGTCTATGTTACCTTCTAGTTTCTGTGGAAGACAAAACGCTTATCCTACTGACTTTTAAAGTGCTTCTTCCACTCATGTGCTGTCAGGACCACCCTCAAGCCACTGTTTTTGCTGACGGTTCATTATGTACTTGGAGGCTTTTTTATCTGTTCTACACATCATGTGGAGCTATGAAGCCACATAGAATTATAAGAATAAGCAGGATAAATTCTGCATAGTTTCACATGCTTGTAGTGAACACCATTGTATGAACAATCATTTCTACAGCAGCAGCACCAACAACAGAAGCACATTTCCCAAGGGAAAACTGCAGGGTGTGAAAGGCTTCCAACACATCCTCTTACTGATGCCCTTGTATTGATTCCTTCATCAGTGTTGCAGCTCTAAGATACTTCACATGCAACATAGTTGAATCATACTCTTTTGGCTGTATTTCTCTGATAAATACAGACTGTTTCAGACTGGCAGATTTAGACACTAATGGAAGCTGAAAGAAAGTGAAAAGAAGGAGCTCTGCTCTTTATCTGCTGCCTATCTCTGTAAAGTAAAACTGTGATCCAAACACTCCCAGTATACATATTTAGGTATCGATTTTCTAATGGCATATGTCTTGGGGCCAGTTTGGATGGGTATGAATTGAATTTAGAGATACTTGAATAATAGAGAGAAAAAGAAGAACTTCACTGGGAGAAAGACAAAAAAGAATATTTAATGTAACTAATACATATATATATATATGTTTGACAATAAAAACAATAACACTAACAACAGAATAAGAAGTATGAACAATCCCCTGCTGGCAATGATGACCAAAGATAGCTGAAAATAAACCTGAGGGGGCCAAATTCAAAGGAGACTGGGGTACCCCCGAGATTCCAGAGGCAAGGGAATAGGCTTCAGGATAGATGAACTGGTGAACAGTAACAGCTGGAGATCCTTTTCTGGAATGTCTGAGGGGGCTGTAGGGAGATCCAGTGGTCATCAGTGAGGAGGCTGTGCTGAGATGGAGTATTGAGGGCCACGTGGTCTGAGTCAAAGTGGTGGCAGTGGAGACTGGAGGAGTGAAGGAGACGTCCTCACTTCGGGAGATCCATGAGTCAGTTTCCGCTCTGTGAGCCCCAGCAACTGTATTTATAGGGCCTTGGGCCCTTCCCCTAGTCCCACACCTTGCAGGCGTGTCTTCACATTGTCACGCCTTCATATTGGCCATTACTCAGCCCACTCTGGCCCCATTTCTGGCCAAGAGTGCAGGCTTTATTTTCTTTCCTGATCAATGTGCCCAACACAGTGCCCTGTTCCCAACCTCTAGAAGACAACAGCAAACAGTGTCTCTCAATGCTTCCCGTACAAAATTGCTGACTCCCACTGTTCCAATGTTCCACAGAGATCCATTCATGTTTGTTTGTAAATCTATGGGCAAACAGCAGCAGGGCCAGCTCACACCCCACAGGATGAGGCACCCACGGTGGGAGGCGCAAGCAGCGCAGCACCAGCACCAGCACTGGCCTGACCTGCCACAGTGCTCACCATGCCATCCCTGCCAGGGCACTCCCCTTCCTGGGCGTGAGGCTGCTGAGCCTCGCAGCCCAGGAGGGTAGCAGCACTGGGGTGGGGCCGTACACCCGGTCTGCACTCCCACCCCCTCCCATGCATGGGGCTGAGCCTCGCCACCACCCTTCCACCCATCCCCTCTGGCCCTGGGATTCAAAGGGATCTGCTCCCCAAGAAAAAAAGCCAACAAACAGGCAAGACAAAGTGAAAAAAAAAACAATAGGGAGGGGGAGAGAAGAGGGTGAGATGAGAAGGGAATCCTCTATTATTTGCCTGTCTGGTAAAACAGAGAAAAGTTTTAGAATAAGGCTCTTTCCATAGCAACATATTGTGACCTCAGAGCACCCTAGAATGAAAACAAATCTTTTCCACAAAAAGCATGTGTTTGAGAATGTCTCTTCAGGAATCACAATGGATGGCAAAGTTTGTGATCATTCACCTGTAAACTGTGAAAGCAGCTCATGTTTTTAACTCAGAAATTCCAGTCTTTTAAATTACAGTCAATTCTGTGAGCCCATACGATAGCAAGAACAGAGGAAAGCTAACTCTTTCACTGCTGTTGCAGTGGTTCCCTAATGTTGTAAAATATCAGACTAAATTCTATATAGTTCCCCTGCTACTTCTGCTACTGGTTTTATGGAATCTCAAGCATTTTAAGACTCATTATTTATGCACAGAGGATTAATTCTTCATTAATTTAGTGAACTGTGAATATACATACACCTTTCTTCCACCTCAAAAACATTAAACTGTCCATTTTTCAAGCTTCATTTTACTAGGAGAAGACAACAGAGAAAGTGAGTAGATCATATTTTTTTTAGTAATATTTTTCCCTAGCCAAACCTAGTTTTTAATTTTTGAGCATATCATTTGTCCTGCTCATGGAGTTTTGAGCACTGTTGTCATCTTATGCCCCTCTGTACAAACCTGTCAATTAAGCAGAACCCTGCTTAGCCTGCAGAAACCTCCTAATGTGATCTTCAGCCCTCAGCAGTAATTCCTGTACCGGGTGAAAGGAGGGCCAGGAAAACCTTTCATTTGTTGTAATAACAAACTGTATGTGAAAGTCCTGCAGAGGAGGGAGCACTTCGAGTGATTCATGGAGCAGCACTAATTGTCCTGGCCACTCACTGATAAATTGCACCCTTGGTGAGAGATTAGACCATAAATTACTCTGAGGAGGTAATTTGTTTGATGTAATCTGTAAGGCCTGTCCATTTTGGCAACCTACCACTTCCTTTCTTTTCTCTGTTTTTTTTTTTCGTTCCTTTTTTAATCTCACCAAAAGGAACAACTACACTCATATGTCTTCTCTCATTCCCTTCTCTTGCTTGTCTCTTGTCCAGCTCACAGAACTTTGCACATCACATCTTTTCAAGTACTAGCTTTCAGCGAGTGAGCCCTTCAATTCTGTCTTTCACCTGTGGTCTTCAAAGCCACGTACAAAAAAAAAATAAAAAATTCAAGCTTTAAACCCTTCTGCCTGCCTCATTTTGTAGGTAGAAAAACAACTAGGATATGCATGGCTAAGAAAAAATTTGCCCAAGCTCAGGGCACTAGCAGTATTTTATACCACAGTCAATGATGTGCTGATAATTTGTACAGACTGGACTACTGTACAGATGCTTTGAAGACTGATTGTCACATATGTAGCAGAGTAAATCTTGCAGTTCTTTGTAAGTAAACCTGTAATTATTTGCCTACTCATTGTATTAGTTTATATACTGCCCAGAGTCTGGAGAAGAAAAGCTATTTCATAGGTGAGCAACCTCCCTTAGGCCAATGAAGACAAAATAATGGAGGATTTCTAATACATAAAAAACTTGCCGAGAGTCTAGACAAGTTGTGAGTTATAGCACTATTCGCAGATTGTGTTATATTTTTCTGGTCTTTTTCTGGACAACTTTACAGCACATCACTTAGCAAGATCCTGAGCAAAGGCTCAAAAGTCACACATCACTATCACAGGAGCTCAGCAGAAATACTAAGGAGTTGGGATACCTTAGAGCTGAAGCTACAGGAGTTCACTGAGACATTGATAAATTATTTCTTCTGTGTCAAAACAAGTCTGTCCACTTTACAACCTCAGATTTTCTGTACTTTTGAGAGGTACATCTTGTAACCACAATGACTTGATTGAAAACTGGCAAAACTTGGGTAACCATGTAGATGCATCTTGCATTTTTCTATTTGCAGTTGTTTCAAATGGGAAAATGAGCAAAGTCACAGCAAAAGTCTGACAACAGTTTCTTTTAGATTGCAAGGGCCAGGGAAAGATTTAATTTTGTTTTGTTGGTTGTTTTTAAATGAAAGCTTCAATTCTGTGAATAGTATAGCACCCCCAAAGTCAACAGCTGTATGGCCTACCAGTAACTTTCTGCGCAATCAAATATAAGTTTGCCAATCAGCTTTTTTTTCCTAAGGTGAGTTGTGAGCAAAAGAATCTGGTTGAACAATGGAGTTGAGGTTGACTCTATATTACAGGAAATGGGTTGATATAATCACCTCAACCACCAATTTAAAGGACCTCCAGACGAGGACTAGGCCGAGTCTGGGTGGAGACTAGGTGGGGGTTTGGGTGGAGACTAGGTGGACCTTATGTTAGTGAGTTCCTGGAATTGATCGGCAAGAGCACTGCTTATCACCGGAAAACTAATGTCTAGTAATGAACAATTATGCATATGTAACTCACCTGTTGAATATTGTAAACTCATCTGTTGAATATGTATAACTCTGTATCATTTAAGGCGCTGCCAAAACAGCAGTAGACAGGCAAGCACAGTGAGGATTATTCCCCCTTGCCTTGAAACGCAGCTAATAAACATACCTATGGGGTCTTTTTTTCTGCACATCAAAGGGAAAATCATGAGCATTGCTTCTGAACAGAAATTGCATGCATGATAATTGTGTATGCAAAATCTTTTATGTGAAAAAAGATGGGTGTAGTGGATGTAGTAATACTTTCGCACATAAAAATGTATATGTAGCTAAATATACACAAAAGTTTAATTTAATTAGCTAGGAAGTTATCAGTACCAGTTTACTATTGGTAACCCTTTATGTTATTCTGATATTGCACTTAAGGAAAGCACAACAGATTAGTCTATCTGTGTTTCTACACAAACACTTATAACCAACAAATAGAATTTAAATTCTGTTATTAAAAATACCAAGGAAAATAAGCTGGAAATTATATTAATTAAAGCTAATAAATAATTTCATTAGTATGGCAAAGAGACTAAGTATGAGATAAAACTGACTCATATAAATAAAAAAAGTATACTTCTAGGGAAACCATTAACACCTCATAACAAAATGAACAGCAAGGGACCAAACTGAAAGTTTATATATAAACAGAAAGATAGCTAGGAGAAATATGAATTAAAACCACTATGAATAACATCAGAGTTGTATCTTTATTCCTGAAGCACTCACACACCATTTTCCCTGAAATATTGTGGGGTTAGAAACAACCCCAGTGAGAAAAACTCTCTTCTGTTAAGTAGCTTTTTAAAATTGTAAAAAGGCTTTTTTTTAAAAAGGGCTTTTGAAAATTGTCACAAAACATTTTTTTTAACAAAAAACCCACCAAAAACTCATGGAAAGGAGCCAGCTATTGCACAGCCTAATAATGGACAGAGTGAAAAGAAACCATATAACCAGCTTGTATTAATAATATCAGATCCTGGTTCAAGCAAATGCTGACTGTACTAGGAGCCACAGCCTAAATATCAGTTCTTCATTACTTTCCATTGGAGTTTTGCCCATCCATCTTGATTTGTAACTTAAACAATTTACATTTCTGGAGTCCTAAAGCTATTTTGAACTTTGGTCTTTGAACTAATTACTCCACTACGTGGGCAAATGGCACTAGAAGTCCTCCATGTGTTGAAAACTTTGGGACCACATCTAACTTTGTTTCTAGCAGTTTGTTTTAACTACTTCAAATATAAAACAGTAATTAAGACTACTACTGTTGATAGTAGTGGGTACTGAGAGCATACTTAGATGTGCTTTTCTATTACACGTATTACCTGGTCTGATGAAAAGAAACACAGAGAGGAGGTAAAGAATATCATGTTGACTCTCCGGGACCTTATGTGACTATAGTTCATGGCATCACTGTCACCTTTCAGCAAATACTCTTGTTACACGGACAAAACTCAGTTTCCTCATGGAGTCAAGGTATGGAAAGCTTTACAGTATGTGACATCATCCAGAGCAAAAAGCAGATCCTAACACAACAATATTCAATCCACTGCTTGCTCTTTAGGGAACAGTCAAGAAAGTTTAGATTCCACTCAATGTTTCTGAGATACTATTAGGAGAATTTGACCCTAATCTAAGCTTTCAAAAAATCAAGGAGTACAAAATGAAGGCGAAATCCCCGAGACCATAGGAATATGGTTCATCTTGTAATGCATTCTTATAACATATATCCTCACCATTTAGCACAGAAAAAAATATAATATATTGATTAGGCAAATGTACTACAAACGGAAGATCTTGTTTATGATAGCTTTTTTACTTCTAGAAAAGCAGAAAGACATCATTTTCTATGAAGATGTGCACGGGGAATTCTGTTCACTACTGACATACCTTTAATAGCTGGCAATGAGCAGAACCACCTTGTAAATTCCATTCCAGCCCTATTGAAATAGCCTGATACAAACTGCACCCTAATTGCTAAATTAGGACTATGTTCTTTGCTGAGCTAATTTCCTTGCTAAATGGGCACCTGATGTGGCAGTTAAGGGCTTTTTATCAGGTTATTACAAAGAGGGATTATACAGTTTCAATGTAATTGAATTTTAATGAGGACAACTCTTAAGCAAATATACCTCCATAAATGATGCAGTATTTATGCTATGCTGAGAAACTGAAGATGACAATTCAGTGGAGCCAGCAGGACCTAGGGCCCCCTTTTAATTGAAAGCAACGAGGAGTCTTTTTTTTTTTTTTTTTAACATTATTCTTAGTCAATCACTGTTGCTGGCCCAACCACAGAGTCCAACAGAGCTGAAGGAGGTTCTTGCTTTTACTTTCAGTTATCTCAGAACTGCTGAACTGAACTCTCTGCTCTGGAAGTCCAACTTGATTGTCATTCATTCAGAGATGCATTTGGGAACAAATGCAGCAATTAAACAATTCACATCCAGCAATCTTATTGGCCAAAGCAGTTAAAGAAAAACATAGAATGTATTGCTTAAGTCTTGTCCATGTGTGATGAGAGTTGGCTGAATTCAGTGCAGGTTCAATTCTAGTGGTGGGTTTCAGGTGCTAAAGCTTTCCAGGAGAAGCACTAGGTGTTATTTCTGTGCATGGTAGTATAAGACACCTGACTTCTTCAGATTTCTTACTGAAGACTAAGGCAGTGGGGAATTACTAAGACTATACAAGAGAAAAATACCAGCCTCAAAATATACCATGATTAAGAATAAACCTCTCTCAGTGCTGATGCAGTACTTAGCTACTCTGTACTTTTATTAGGTAGATCAGCGTGGGACAAGATTAATGTCTGACAAGAAGAAACATTTTTGAAATACTGTGAAATATAATTTGTTAATGCAAATGGATAGATTGGGAAACTCATAAACCCCAAAGATGTAAAGTACAGTAATCCCTCGCTTTTCACGGGTGAACAGGTCCAGGGAGTAAGCGCAAAAGATGAATTCTGTGAAGACAGCAAAGCCATAATATGTAATTAAGCCACTCCCATAGTCACACCCCCTCCACTTCTGAGCTCTAGAGGGCATTTCTGGGACCACCCACCTCCCTATGCTGCCTCAGGAGACCTAAGGGAATGCCCTTCCAGGCAGGAATCCATCTTTTCACTCAACTCAAATGTGATGAAACATGGTGAAGGTGCCGAGCCACACCAAGAAAACAGTGGCTTGTGTTGGTTGTCTGGGTGCTGCTCGACATGACTGTGCGGTGAACAGGCAGCTGCTGTGCGGTGAACAGGCAGCTGCTGTGTGGTGAACAGGCAGCTGCTGTGGGAGGTGGAAGGATGCAGGCAGGGGTCAGGGGTGGGGCGAGCACAGCCCTGGCATGGTCCCAAGGCTCCAACAGGCACCGGCCAGATCGACCCAACTGGCCCCTGGCTGCAGGATCTGCCAAGACACTCAACTCTGTGGACACAGAGGAAGAGGGGGGGCAGGGTGACTGCACTTCCTGAGCCTCCACCATGACTGGTCTGGTTTGCAAATGCCCCTTGACCTTTCCCAGGGTGGGATAAAGCCAAGGGTGAATGCTCGTGTCTGCTGGGAGTGGTGGGAGGTTTCCCCCCCAGGGAGTGGGTGGAGGCACAGCACCAAAAAATGTTTCAGCTGTCGCGCAGTCACATAAACTTGTACTGCACTGATTGGAAAGTGGCATCAGGCTGATATTGTGATATTTTCCTTTTTTTTTTTTTCTGGGGAGGGTGGCGGTGTTTCAGCCAACAAACCTGCTTCGTTCTTCCAGGCTGGCATGGGACACTGGGACACTGGGACAGTGCCAGTGCTGGAGGCGGGAGCCCTGCTGTTTCAGCCCCTGGGGCAGCGCGGAGGGAGTGTGAGTGCGACCCTGGGGATGTGGGAGGCAGAAGTTGCAGGGCCACCTTTCCCTCCACTACCCCGGCAACAAAGGGCACCATAGGGGGATCCACGGGGGTCTTGGAGGTGGGGGGAAGTTGTCCCCCACTCTCATACATGGACACACACAATATTGGCTCCCTCCTGCAACCCAGTGGAGACCAATTCCAGCTGCGCAAACACGCCAGGGGCCCCCCTGCCTCCGCTCTGCCTGCCCATAACCACTCCTGGTTTGCCGCCTCACAAGCCACCCACCCTGTAGCGGTCCTAGATGAAGGATGATGGGGGCGGTCCCCCTTCCCCTTAAACAGTGCCAATGGATGGCGCTCAGGGGTAGCAGGGGGCAGGGACGATGGGTGGGGCTCATTTACATATCCATAAACTTGTTGCATATTCATGAGTTGTCGGAGTTCACGATGTTATCTTCTTTCGCTGAAACATAAATCGTGAACAATTGAAACTGTAGAGATGAGGACTGTGAATAGCAAGGTCTTACAGTAACTAGTGCATTAGGTGAGATGTCAATGTTGGTCAACAGGAATTACAGCTACTTCTATTTATGAACAGTGAAATAAACCAAGCAATCCTGAAAAAAGGAAATGTCTTGATACACTCTATAGTTATTGTGTTTTAATTGCTGGTAAATGCCAGCTCCAATGAAAGCATCTGCTGTATATCTGTGCAACCACAGCATGATGGAACAAGCTAATTACTGCAGAGCAGAAGGCTGCCCTGAAGGTATTGCATGTGTTCACCTCAATGAGGTTCTCATGGAGAAAGAGGGGCATTGGGCAATAGACTTCTGAAGCTGTTGAAGCTGTTGGAGTGGAGAGGGGATTGCTGTGGGTCCATTTCACCCAAAGGAGGATGAACAGACATTGAGGGTGTTTGCTTGGCAACTGCCTGCCTCATGTGCACACAGGCATAAAACTGGCTACAGTGTCATGATATGCTTGCTCAGCTGCAGAAATATTTGATAACAGTTACAGCATATGAGACACTGCTCTTTATATCCTTGAAAAACAACCTAGGCCCAGCTCTGTTTGAAGCACAAAAAATTCAGCATTAAAGTGCTGATATGAAAGAAAATGTGCTGATGGTAGCTGCTTTTATGTTTACATTTTCTGTTACTGGACTACATGCTTGCTGAGAATAAAGGACTAACCCTGTCCTGGCCCATCCCTAACCACATGGCTCTGGAGGCTCCTCAAAGGATGGCTGTGGAGCACAGTGATAAGAGAGCTCCTGGAGAGGAAATAAGAATACTCTCAGAACTGATATAGTGATCTGACTGCATCAGGATTACTTCAAATATTAAGACATTTTGAGGCATTTCAGACACTGACTCATTAAACTAAAGGTGATTCCAAATCACATCCCAGCACCACATAGTGGTGAGTACACCAGGGAGCCTGAATTCTTTCTGTGCTACTGGTGGGTTATGTGCCCTGAAGATAATCCTTTCACCTCTCATTGTCCCTTTTTTCTACATGCTTTACTGTTTGGGCATATGTTGAAGTTCAAATATTCTGCCTATGGGACCACAGTGAAAATGACACTATGTTCAGGGTTAGAGAGGAATGAATGAGGGCCTTCTGTTCTCCCAGTGGGCTATTTCACATGCTGCTTGCTGCAAAGGAAAAGTATTTCTAAATCTGCCCAGTCAATCTATCATTTTACCTTAAGATGGCAAAAACTCCATAGGTCTTTAGGAGCATTCTTGGGCTCCATCACCATTTCTCCCTTTGCTTCTTATGGTCCTTCATGGTCCACCACCCTCCTTGGGTCCTTCTTCCAGTAATCCTTGTCCACTCTGAATATTGGATATAGTGAGTATTGCATATATTAGTGAAGTGCTTTCTAGCTTTCTGAGAGGATCAGTAACTTTCATTCTTAAACTTCTTGATTTAATATGATGTGTGGATGCAAGGTAAATGTTGTATGTCTGATCTGCCTTGAACCTTTTCCTGTTTGTATTCCCAGTGCCGGATGTCTACTGACTCCTAAAAATTAACATTGAGCACATAAATAAACAAGAGGCAAAAACCAACTCAGCACATGTTGTTGAGCATTTATCTGGAGTAGAACTTCCAATCTAGACAATATTTGCAAGAAACATCTTCATCATCATCTGAGGGCTTTTTGGTGGAGTGAATTGAAACTACATTTTCCAGTGTTGAGAAGGTATAATCTAATAAACCTACCAAATGAATAATTCGAACCTGAGACCCACCTGTCACTCTAAAACAGAGATACAATGAACAGTTAACAATAACAACACAGTGAAGTCCTGCTGAGCCATTAAGTCTATAAACTCATTCCCCAAAGAATACATACCTGTTGCCTTCTTTCCCGTTCAGTGCAAATTTAACTGCATCAAATATGTTGTCTACATGACGTTTGTGTAGAAATGAAATTCTTTCTGTTTTGACAGTGTATTGGGTTTGTCTGGACAGATTTTTAGGGGGAGGGTGGGGCAGCTACAGGAGAGGTTTCTGTAAGAAGCTGACAGAAGCTTTCCCCGTGTCTGACAGAGCCAATGCCAGCTGGCTCCAGGATGGACCCACTGGTGGCCAAGGCCAGGCCAATCAAGAATGATAGTAATGCCTCTCTGATGACATATTTAAGCAGGAAAAATTCCAGTTATTAGGCAGATGAAATTGCAGCCAGAGAAGAGCAGAGTGAGAACATGTGAACAACTACTCAGACATCAAGATCAGTGGAGAAGGAGGAGATGTGCCAAGTACCTGAGCTGATGTTACCCTGTCACCTGTGGTGAAGACCATGGCGGAGCAGATATGCACCTACAGTCCATGGAGGAGACCTATGCCCGAACAGGTGGATTCTTGAAGAATGTTGTGACCCCATGGGAGGCCATGTTGGAACAGGTGTCCTACCAGGGGCCTGCTGACCCATAGGGAAAGGAGCCCACAGAGCAGGTTTTCCTGGTAGGATTTGTGGACCGTGGGGGACCCATGTTAGAGCAGCCTGTGCATGAAGAACTGCATCCTGTGGAAACATGATCCCATTGCAGCAGTGCATGAAGAACTGTTGCTTGTGGGATGGACTCATGCCGGAGAAGCTCATGAAGGACTATCTCCCATGGGAGGGACCCCACACTGGAGCAGGAAAACAACTCCTCCGCCTGAGCAGCAGCAGAAACAGCCTGTGATGAACTGGCCTTAACCCCATTCCCCATCTCCTTGTTCTGCTGGTGTGAGGAGGTAGAACTTGGAAAGGAAAGAAGGAGGAATAGGGGGGAAGGTGTTTTTAAGATTTCTGTTACTTATCATCCTGCTTTGATTCTCTTAGCAATGAATTTAATTAATAACCCCACTGTGAATCTATAGTGATCCCCTGTTACTCATGGGTTGTTGAGTCTGGCCCTCTTCACGCGAGTCTTGGAATCCGCGAAGATAGCGAACCTGCTAGGTAGTCAAGGACACCACACCCGTAGCCATGCCCTCTCCCCTAATAAGGTCTGGAGGACGGTCCTGAGAGCGGGGCTTGTCTCAGTCACCTGGGGGCTGTCCAACATGGCTGTGCTCCGGTAAGGGAGGCAGGCGGCTGCTGCGTTTGGCAGCAGGGTGAGCAGGGAGGGTGTGTGGCGGGCGTGGCCTCTGGACTCCACAGGGCCCCGGCCACGGGACCTGCCTGACTGTGGGCACAGACGAGGAGGGGTGTGGCGACTGCACTTCCCGAGCCTCCACCGGGACCAGCTTGGGGAATGCCCATGTGTGCCAGGAGCAGTGGGAGGTTCCCCCACACCAGCCCTGGCAGAGGGTTGGAGACGCAGTCCCAAAATCTGTTTCAGATCGGGGCTATGGCAGTGCCACCACAGGGCGGCTGCCCCGTGCTGGCCGGGACCTGTCATGGGTCTAGATCTGCTCGGCATGGCCAGCGCCACCATGACACCCCGCCCAGGTCTGGCCAGCATGGGGGGGCAGATGCCGCCGCCGCCACGGAGCCGGGTCCAGTCGGCGTGGGGGGGGCGGCCACTGCCTGACTGTGAGCACATAAAGGGTACCTCAGGGTGGGGGGGGGAGGTGTCTCCCGCTCTCATGTACAGGCACGGCAGCCCCGTCACCCCGTCTTGTAGCCCAGCGGAGGACAATTCAAGCCATGCAAAAACGCACATTTACACTAAAAACATCCCGGCCGTGCCACGGTGGCTCCCAGCTGGGACCAATTTACATAATCTTGAGCAGACTGGATTCACGATAGGTTCTGCATACACGCCAGGTCCCACAACTCGCTGGAAAATCAGCAGCTACTAATCAGATCCCGCAAATTACGGATCGCGACTATGCAGAGGATCACTGTATTTTACCCATGACAGGCGGGGGGGTTCTCTCCAGATCCTTATCTCAATTCATGAAACCCTTTGTTATATTTTCTCTCCTCTGTCCAGTTGCAAAGGACAGTGATAGAGTGGCTATGGTGGATACCTGGCATCCAGCCCTGGTCAACCCGCTACAGACAGTTTGGTTACACACATATTTACTTTGGACATAATTCTGGATTCTCTCTCCAGCTCACTTAGAGTTAATCTGTTAAACTGCTGGCTGCAGAGAAGAAGCTAGGGAAGAAGCTGAACTGCACAGCTCTGAACAAGCTTTTTCCTCTTCGCGACCCCCCGCCGGCGGCCATTGCG
>WEKX01002092.1:205-22706 GCA_013390025.1 Pitta sordida
CCAGGGGAGGTTTAGACTGGGTGTTAGGAAGAGGTTTTTCACAGAGAGTATGATCGCTCAGTGGAATGGTCTGCCCAGGGAGGTGGTGGAATCGCCATCCCTGGAGGTGTTTAAGAGAAGGCTGGATGAGGCTTTTGGTGCCATGGTTTAGACAGTGGGTTGGTGTTGGGTTACAGGTTGCACTCAGTGATCTCCATGATCCCTTCCAACTTTGCTAATCCTGTGATACTGTGATACTTTGAGGTTTTCTATTTGCCTGCATACTTTGGTGCTGGCTGCATTGAAAGAACTTAGCTTCTGTACTCTTGTTTTGTGCGTCAATGCTATTTTCTGTTTTAGCTACAGGTGCTAAAGCAAGATGTGATGACTAACTGAGTATTTTTCCAGCACTAGTGTCTCCTAACTAATCTTCAGACTAGTGTCAGTGTCAAATTTGCGGATGTTTAACCATGGGTCCCAAAGATTGTGTTCCTGGCTGTAGCAGCGTCCTGTATCCATTCCTGTATCTATCACAGGACTGTGAGCAGGAAATTCAAGTTTCACTTCCAGGGTTTCTTACTGACTTGGATAGCGTTCTTTTGCAGAGAGCACTGAAACCACCTCCATGAAACAGGCATATTAATTTCTTACAACAGCGTACCCCCGTATACTGTTTGGAAACTCAGTAAGATTCACCAATGAAATAACTTTCCGAATTACACCTTAAGTACTAAGGTTGATACTTCAAAATTTCTCTAAAGAGTAACTACATCAAATGTTATAGTTGTCGTTTTATCTAGATTGTTCCCCACCAAAGGAATTCAGTTAAATTCATGAACTATTTCTTCACATGCAGCAAAAAATTACTGCTGTGGAGAAACTGTCATCATCTCTGGAGAAGGTGATGCCTAGCTTTTGCTGTGCTTTAAAGTGCTATACCAATGCTTTGTTTCCCTTTCCCCTCCCCATGCTTTGAGCTCTCTGATGAAATTACAGAGAGGGTTGTGGAAACATCTACCACTGGAAATTCAAGCCTGGAGTTCCCAGTCATATTACCTTCAGTTACTGAAGCCAAATGTACCCATAGCATCCATAGACAGCAGCATCCGCAGATAGTATGTGGATTGATAGGCCCAGGGACTCTTGCCTTTATTGCATGTTCATGAAAAGGTGTCCCTCCCCCTCTTCTGTTATACGGCCTCATCCCTTCAAAACTGGATTCCAGCCAATATATTTGCCCCACCCAAATAAGGGGACCTTAACCTCATACTTCCATCTACCTCTTCTGTCCCTGGAAACTGCCACAATGATATCCCTTCACTCACATTTTTTTGGTACAGAAACACAGATTAAGCCCACGTTTGCTTTGTATCAAAATATACTTGCAAGTGCTTGATAAAAGTCTGCAGCCATGATACTGCTCTGTATTGCACGTAATATTTATATGTAAGATGCTTGTGTGTGAACATTGCAAAACATTTGAATTAAGATTACAGGGATTAGCCAATGATCCTGGCAGCAGCTGAGGAAGGCAGGCTCAGGAGCCTTGTCTGAGCACTTGTCACTAAACCTGCACTTCCTTCCTCATCCAGCTTCCTGTTCAGCTCTCAAGAGCATTTCTGTTCTGGGCAACGGGTTATTGACTCAAATGCTTGTCTTTTACTCTCGGTTGAATCTCTGAGTGTTTCCAAGCTGTGGTATGCTGGCTGCTCATGACACCTAAGTGTGTATAAAATACTGTCCAGCTGGGGAGGATATCAGTGCTCTCTTTTCCAGTGGCGGTCCCTGCTGCTGCAGGAACTGTCACAGGGTAAAAATGCACGGCCCTGTGGCTTTTAGTCTCCTATGGGCAGAGCCATCTCTTTCAAAGCCTCGCTTTGGCCGTTTTCCAACTGGGTGAGGTTAGAAAACAGTCTGGCAGCAGCTTCCATGGGTCTTTCATGTCCAACAGACTGGGCCAGGTGGACGGTTTCGCTCAGGAGTTTGTGTTTTCCCAGCCAACTTCTTTGCTATGCTTAATGACTTTTACAGCACATTTTGGGCAGCTCCAGTTAATATCATCCTTTCATCCTTCTGTGATCTCACTCAGCTTCCCGGAGAATGAAGTGTGAAGGTGCAGTTGGCTTCTTCTGTACTCTAAACCCTCTGGCTGCCAGTGCTGGAAAGAGGAACGCATGGTAGCACTCCAGTTTATGCTTAATTCTTGAGGTGACTGGAAAGGTACCTGTCCTTCCAGAGATCAGTCCTTCACTGGAGAAATCTTGATAATACTGGTGTTTCAATGCAAATTAATTTTAATTTATATGCTCTGATCTGTATATACAAAAATGTTCATTCGGTTACATGCTGAATTTATGCAGGTTGTTTGGGGTTTTTTTAAAGAATGTGGAAAATCATGCAGATATTCCTGGAGAATAAATGGGTAATGACTATATTTATGTAAAGAGCATACAGAACACACAGATGGCTGATTTATTGTCTACTGCTGTATTGACATATACAGAGAGCTGCTTCATGTACATATGTGTAGTAGTAACTGAATACATATTAAGATTCAACAGTCATGTAGCACACTCTATGTTTTCCCTAATTTTTTTAAATCTGGCCTGCTTTATTTGGGCAATGTATTGCTATCCTTTTTGGAATGTCTGTGCAATATTTACTGAATTCATAAGGCAAAATATGAATTCAGTTTTCATAAATTGAAGAACACTTACTATTCTCGTGGTCTCATCACAAGTTACATTTTGAAAGTGAAAAGCATTTCACAAAAGAAATTCATAAATATGTCAGGCTCAGAGAGGGTATGTCAGATGGAAAAGCCCTCAATATGCTGAAATATTTACAAAATCCTTTAAATAAAATTTATTCAAGAGATTTTTTCAGATGTTTCTTAGGATGCTTACACAGAGCACTTAACAGGGTAAAGACTATGAACACTCTGTCTAGGGACTGGAATCGTGGTCTGGACCATCTTTAAAAGTTCTATCATTTATTCAATAGTTTATAATGAGCTTTATGGGCTGTAGGATTTCATTATGCAAATGCCTATTTAAGATTTGTATGGGCCAAAATTAAAAACATAGCTGGAGAACATACGTTATTTTTACATGCTCGGTACACACACTCCAAAGTGAAGTATTACCACTGCTTCAAATTGTATTAGTTCCAAACTGACTTAAGAAAATAACATTTTCACTGTGAATACCTAGGTTGTTTTACTTTCAACCCCTTAAGCAGTTACGGTCTACCATTGGATCAGGACAGAGAATGAGACATGCTTTCACTATTGTATCATTGTCAGGGCATGTCAGGGCATGTTCTTATGAATCCTTTTCTTGCCAGCACCCTCGGTAGGGTTGTATCTTCAAATGCACCTATTTGTATAGACTTAAAAAAGATTAAATTTCATGAGAGATTTTTGAAAGAATAACCTGTCATGCCTGGTTTTTCAGTAAATTACCCCTTGAATCCTTAGCTTGTGGCAAGGGTTAACTCTGCAAATACTTAACAAATACTTGCCTTCATTCTGCTTTTTGTCTCCGGTTGCAGATGTCTCATTTGTCTGAAGTATAATCTAATCAAAGGAATGCTGTTCGCTTCCACTGGTTTTTATGAATGCTTAGTGTACAGAGTCATCTCTGACACTGATCATAAAAAAACTTAAGGCTCTTCCTGCCTTGCATTTGCCATCAGTGGGAGAGGCATTTTCTGTCACATATGGGATGCAAATAAAGTCTACAAGAGTCTCTTCAGGACGCTACTATATAAAATCTTCACCCCACAGAGTTATCATTCTACTGTTAAGTTGCAAATGAAGTGGAAAATCTTCTGTGATAACAGAACACAATAGTGAAGCAATTGGATTAGGGGCTTTGTGCCATTTTTCGTGTGTCTTACAAGAAATCATTACCAGTATGAAATGGAGGATATTTTCTTCTCTTCATGGCAACAATGAATTTTATTTTATAGAGATCATGGTTCTTGCATTAAGCTTGTCCATGTTCTCACCTAAGAGCAGTAGCAGTAATACATATTGCAAGTGATGTGTGATGTGTTGTTTTGTCCTCTTTATCTGAAGATCCCACTGCAATATAAGGTAAATTACTCTGTGCTGGAAGCTAATCGAATATTTTGTATCTCCTCCCCTAATGTTGCCAGATTATTAATCATAAATGTCAATGAAGTCTCCAGATGACTTCCTGACTTTCGACAAAAGGCCTTCATTTCAGCCTCTTAAATTCCAAGGTCAAGGAGAATGTAACATTCAGAATAATTATTAGCATTATTCTACCTTGACATTTCAGCCCTGATTTCAGTTTAGCATTCCAACCAGGCAGCGAAGACGAATGTTGTCTTTCAATTCACTGGAGGGAATTGCCCCAATTAAACCTGACTTTAAGGATATCCAAAGCCCTGTGTTAATGTGCAGCCCTGTTTTGTGGTTTTTTGTTGTTTTTTTAAGCAAGAAATACTTCTTGAAGGAGAGAAACTTCCATTAAAAATGTTCCAGATTTACTGTCAGAGGAACAAGCAATTTTTGAATTGTACTTTTTCCCTTAGGCTAGGATAATAATCAGTGCTTCTCATTTTCAGAGGACTAAATGGTTGTGCTGCTCTAAAGATTCTTTTGGCTTTTTTTTTAGCTAAAAGGTAAAAATTATAATTTCCTCTCATCATGAACTATTAGTGGTACCTTGTCAAAACATTGTTTCTTGTCCATGATCTTGCACCCATCCTTTGTACATATCTCTATTTGTTTTATTTTTTAATATAATATCAGGCAATAAGGACAAATTACATTGTTTGTAGGTGAAAGATGTTTTCACCAAAGCACCCATGAAAATAAGACACAAACCACAGTGCCACACACCACCCTGCAGCTATTTGACCTTGACTGGGTGGAGAGCTAGCAGTCTGGTTCAAACAATTTTACTTACTCACTTCCTGCAAACTTTTGATGACCCTTGAGATTCTGGAAGTCTGTGTTGATAATGAGGTAAATAACTGTTTAAACATTGCTGACTGCAAATTGGTCAGAAAGCAGGTGTGTACAGACAAATGACAGACACCAGTTAGTCTTCAGACAGTTGGGTGTTTTGGTACAGCACAGAGAATAAACTGAGTTCCCATGATGAGTACAATTTATTTCAATAGAGTTGTTCCCATTTGAATTGTGGCAAGGTTTTGCTGTAGACAAAGAAATGGAGCCACACTGCAAAAGGATATACAAGAATGCATAACTTTAGCTCCCTGTTCTTACTAGCTGCTTTTCCTACTGTGCTGTGCCTTTCTGTGAAACCTTGAAGATGAAATTGTTTTGCATGTTTGGGGCTGTAATTAATGGCTGCTCTCCAGCTGATAGCAAATTGCTATTTGCATCTGTTATGGTCGTGTGCCCAGTTTGTGATTTGACACAACTGCTGTGGCCTGTACTGTTTCAATGGAAGCAAATTTTATCGACTTCTACTTAAATTTGACTTTGGGACTTCACCTAACTGGAAAGTAAATTGATTGATGCTGACACTCCTTTTCTTCTAGCCTCTAGCTCCATGCGGATTCATACTCGAAATGCTTTTGTCTCCAGCATAAACATGCTCTTTCTCTTATTCTTTCTTTATTTTGAACTAAAAATCTTGCATAAATATCACATGGACAGACATATAGTTCACTGCATAAATGTATAATGATCTACGATGTTTATTTCCCCAGAAATTTCAAGAAAATTTGACACTGCCTCCTTACTTCAATGCTGTCAATTTTGACATAGCTTTGACAGTCTAATTGAACATAAATATCAGAACACTCTGTGAAAAGCTGGTTAAGCAATACACCTTTGTAATGCACCAAGGAAGTCCACAGCAGTCTTATGCCCATTTCCATTTTCCATTTCTTTCCCTGTTTCCTCCTATTAGATACGTATTTACTAAGGATAGATGATTAATCTTCGGTGAGTTTATGGCCAACAGTTCCTGATTCGTTTTGAGTTAGCTTGCAGTGACTTTAGCAGAGCTGTGATTAATTGCGCTGATAAGAGAAGTGGAAGGTTCTTTCCTCCTGCCTGCCAAGCTTAACAAAAGCAATGAATCCGAAGAATGGCAGGGGTAGAGAATTCATACTGAACCCTGTGGATTTAATCCTGTGCTGTCTCAAATAAGGATCTGGCACATTTTGGAAAATATAGAATGAGATTTATTCACTTATTACTTCATTACATAGGTACTGTAGTAAAGCATATACATTACATGCATATATCCATGCAAAGATATAAAAGAAGCTGTTGCTGCTCTTTTATATAATAATTTTACTGAGTACTATATGATGTTGAACAAGGGTGTAAAAAGCCTTCCTTTAAACTATATTTTTCCTTTTCCTCCTCCCCTCTCCCTACGCTTTTTAATGAACTTTCAGATTGTGTAAAGTTTTCCCAGCTATCTGAAAATCTCATTAGTGCTAATCTACCGGATGGGACCCTGGAGAGTGGGAGAGATTCAGGAGATCTAACTATAACCCAGGAATGCAAAGTTTTCTAGATCCTTTGTCATCCAGCTACTTTGTGTATTCTTTCAGGGATGGCTGTCTTCTGGGATTTCCTCAGTATCCTTCAGGATTACCCGGACCCATAACCAATCTTCCTTGTACTAGCATTTACTTCTATGTCTCCAGTGAGCATGAGACTGATGGTTTTGAGGGCTGAGAACACAAATCTATCAGTCTCCAGCGAGATCTTCTACTTTTGTACATGCGGTATATGTTCTGTCCTTGCAATGCACCGTAGCCCACAAATTCCCCTTTTCAGGAGATCATGCTCTGGTGCCATTTCTAACTTAATTAGTCCTTTGTACAGTCCTGTTTCTAAGCCGTTGGGACCTAAAGCTTGGGAGATAATTATTTCCACCCCTGAAGAGAGGTCTTTTAAAATCCCTTTGCATCTTGTGTGTTAAGTGTTTAATGTTTCAGCTGGAGATTGGTAAGCACGAGAACAGAAACTGAATGGAATGCATTGTGTTCAGTGCATTTTAAATAATTTTCCTTTTGGCCCTAAACTTTCTTTTTTTATATATAAAAAAAGGTATTTGAAGTTTCCAGAAAAGAGAAACTAAAGATTTTTCCTTTTTCAACTGGAATAAGCACAGGAGTGTCTGGCTGATAATGGCTCAGCAGCAGCACAACTCCAAGGCCTTTATTGTCTGTGTTTTTCATTAAGTGATATATATCATCCTAGTAATACAGAAACACTAACAAAGGAGTGTTGTCAAGAGTGGAGGAGAAAATTGATTCAAATCTACTTTTGGAGTCAAATAAATTTTCTTGAAACATGAAAAATAAAAAAATATTCCATGCTGACAAGTAGTCCTAAAATATTGGTCTGTTGAGATAATTTATGTGTGTACACACACACAGACAGGTATTCTGTTCTGGCTTTTTAGTTTGAGAGAGTTATAAAAGTGATTGAAAACAAAGGGAGTAGTTTGTGAGCACTGCTTCAGTGAATCAAAACTATTAGGGATTTTACTGTTGTGAAAACAGAGTTTATTTAATAGGCCTCCCTAAAGTGGGTTTTTTTCACTCTGCCTCCAAGCCAAAGTGGACACTGGCATGTGAGATGATTGCAGGCTGTGAATTTTCAAAGAGGTTTAAAGTAACAAGACCACCCCAGTTGCTCTGCTAATGCTGCTGCTGCTGCCCTTCGAAAGAATTCTGTAAGTGTTTGATTTGCAGAGGCAGCACAGTAATTGAAGAGACTTATTCAGGAAACAACTCATGAATGTTTCCTTACCTGAGAGCTCTTTGGTCAAGAACATGAAGGCAAATGTAGCTTAAAGAAACCTAGTAAAAACCTTAATGTAACAGTATTAATTTTCTGATTTGTGTTTTTTTCTCTTCGGTTTTTTTTCCCTTTACTTTCTCCTTTTCTTCTATTTTAATATATCCTCAGTGCTTTTTCTAACAAAACACAGTATTCCATCCATTGACTAAGAAGTTTAAAAAATCCAGTTGAGCAAATAATTAGGTTTCCAACCTCTCTGGTTGGAAAGCCATTGATCTGCATAGAGAATATGCTGGCAACAAACAAGTGATATAATTTAATGAGGTATTACTAAGTAATTCAGGGCATCCAGTAGGTTTTTGCTATAAGGCGCTACATCTGAAGGCCTGTTTAATAAGTATCCTGTGATTGGCTTTTAGACTTGTCCTCACAGAGCAGTTTTGAAACGCATTGCGCTGGATGCAGATCTATGTGACCAGAGCTCCCACTTTTCACTCAATTAATTAATTTGAGAAAACCAGAACCAGAGGATAGGTGACTCTAAGGTCTCATACTTTCTTTTCACATTGTATTACTTACAAAGAACTTGAATAGGGAGAAGGTGACCTTGCTTGTAATTACAACACTCCTTATTTTTTAGTGTGATTAAAAATCTTTTGTCCTTTACATTCACATATTCTCACAGTTATGGGCAGTGAGTTCTATAGATTTGGATCCTTCTGTAAGAAAGATTGTGTCCATATTCTGTTGCAGAATTGATCGTGTTTCCCAAATTCTTGTCTCATTACAGTAATAGCACTGTTCAAGAGCAGTTAGTGTTGCACCCTTACTGACACTGCTTAGGTACTCTGTGGCTCTGTGGGTCTGAAAACATCTGTGATGAGATTATTAAAAGGGACAGTCATGGCCACTAAACTGAGAACTAAAAAAAACCCCAACAGACAAACCGAAAAACCAAAACTTTTTTGCCCTTTTATTTTTCAAATACTAAATTGAAATGCATCGATCCATGTAATAGCCATTTCTCTAGCATGGATTCTTTCAGGTCCAATTTTTCTTGTCAGTGGTGTGTGAGTCCATAACGCCCTGCCTCCAAACAAACCTTCCTTGCTTTTGGAGGGCCAGGTGCTTGGAAGAGTCCTTCTTAGAAGGCAAATCTGCTTGATCAAGACAGATCAGGTCTTCCCCTGAGAGAGAGAGAGAGAGAAAGAGAGAGAGAGAGAAAGAAATATCTCACAAAAACATGGCAGAAGAAGTAATATGTTATTTGGCTTGGTTTAAGAATATGACATTTAAAAATCAATTGGTTGACTAATAAGGAAATATATTCTGGAGAGGTTCTAGGGTTGGGGGGGTTGGGTCGGTTGGCTCGTCGGTTGGGGTTTTCTAATAGCTACAGGAAAGGTTGCCTCAGTTGGCAAGATGACAGAGAGCTGTAGCGATGCCCCAGGCAGTTGCTCTGGAGCAGTTCCCAAGATGCCCACTGCCCCTTGGAGCACTGCCTGTGAGTGGCCTGAGAGTCAGTGCCCACATCTACTGCCCTCCCACACCAGCTGCTGACTCACCTGTTCCCCACACCCACAGGGCAGGAGAAAGGCAGCAACTAGGGAATTTCTGCCTTAGAGAAGTGCAAAACACGAGTTTAAATGTATGGTACCTAGTACTGGCTGTTAAAGATAGTGAAGGGGTATAATGGAGGTTTCCCGTTGTCCCATATTTTTAACCTCTGCAAGAGGGTGTCAGTGAAATCACCGCAGTGAGCAAAGATGGCACTCCCAAAATATCAGAAACTGTTGGAACATGTCATGCCAAACAGCAGGTAGCTAATGGGAGGGTTCTCCGCAACTGCCAGTTTTTAGTTTTCAGTCCTGTTAGTGGAGCATCAGTTTGTGCAGTTTGACACAAAAATGTGTTCCACTTCTAAAATGTGCCCAATAGCTTGAGTCACTATGGTACCATGACTTCATCAGTTCACTAATATTTGAGATGTTTGTTTCAAAAATTTATACTGTTGGGTTTTCACAAATTTTGTGGTTTGGTTGGGGTTTTTTTTTACTCCTGTATTTCAACCTCATTTTCTTCCAAGCCCTGACTATTTTGTAAATGATTCTCACTACTACTTTATAGACAAGGTCCACGGGTATTTTCTCATCATATTAATGAAGATCACAAGAAGAAATCTGCTTCTTTAACTTAACCTTGATAATTGAACCTTGAAAAAATATATTAATCAACACCCGGTTCCTTCAATATTTATGCTGAAATAATACCTTGTGACTGGAACTCCTTTTAGATAAGTGTGATTTGTAACTCATTAACTTCAAGTGTTGGAGGATGAAAGTAGATCTGCTACTTTTGACACCTAGTATAAACCAAGACTGAATGAGAGTGGCTACGTCTCTTCACCTGTGAGCAATAATTTTTAAAAAGCATTGTATTTCAGTCAGATAGTAAAACAATAAAGATCTACATTTGCTTGCCTACATAGGCCATTATGGAAACTGTTCTGGAAAAGTTGCTCAGACCATAGCCTGATGAAGTCTGACTTGTTTGACTTCGAGAGAGCTTTTTCCACGTGTAGATGCTCAATTTACCCACATACAAATGCAGTTTTAAGTATGTATTGCCATCAGGCAGTTTAAATTATACACACAGGATAGCTAGGAAATATATTTTGCATGGGCAGCTACTTGAAATGTTTTCCAAGTGTTTCTTAGGTACCCATGGAAAAAAAATAGCTGAGTGAAAAACAAAAGTCTGGCATTGCTTGCTCTAATAGCTGAAAGCCTGGGGCTGGAGCCAAAGGTCTAAAATAGAAATGGGTAACATAACAGTCTTTTTTGGTGAGTAATGTGAAGCTTCTGTTAGAGTTCCTAACTCAGATCAGTCCCAAATAAAATAGCAGGTGAGCTAGGAAATAATGGAGAGAAACTTGTGAGAGAAAGAGCAAATAAGCTGCATTTTTATTGGTAAACTGTATCAGAGAACTGACTCAGTGACTAAAACTGGTTAAACCAGGATGATAAAGCCTTCAGGAATAAGATGCCTTTACAGGCATCTGTTTAAGAAAAAAACCCACACCTTTCATTAAAAAAAAAAAGCCACTCTACTTCAATGGGCCAAGTTGTCTTATCCAGAAAACTTTGATCAAAAACTTTAGTGGTTCTTCAAAGCTGATTTCTAACTACTGTGGGTAGAAAGCCATGGGGAAAAGTATGTAAAGGTTTTTCAAACCTTCTGCTTTCCTTTTAGTTGGAAATGCCAGAAGAGGGACTTTCTCATTTCCTGTGTGTTTTTTTTCCCTTTTTTCATCATACTTGGAGTCCTTGGGTAAATGTAGTTTCTGGTTCATGACTGTGAAACCTCTTTGTTTTTCAGAGAGAAATGTGACATAACCAAAAGGGTGATCCATGCTAAGAAATATGTGATATTAATATTCCTTTTATGTTTTCCCACCACTAGCAAAAATTTGGGCTTAACAGTGAGGAGTGCTGAGGGTAATCTACTACAAATGCCCTCATCTTGTCTATACTTAATGGAAGCAAATGATGTTCAGCATCTTGTGGGACTTGCCATTGTATCCTAGTTTAAAAGAGGAGTTAAATAGGTTACAGGACAGCTTTCTACTGTCTTTATCATAAAGATCATATTTTTCCATCCCCTTCCTAAGAAACAAATTAATTTGGTAAGAGTCCTGAGTGGTAACAAAGAGGGGCAAAACTTTACCCCATCAAGCCTCCCTCTGTGAAGTCAAGGAAAGCAGCTTTGGCTTGTGAAGTCAGTCAGTTCAAGGGGGAGTTTAAGTGCTCTCCACTCATCCAAAACTGTCTCAGGAAGTTTTATTAAACTCCAGAAAGGCAGTCGTAAGACTGTAGTGGGTGGGAAGACCCAAGAAACTGGGTGGCGTGGTGAGAAAATTTTAAGAATAGCTGGCAATTAATCTTAGCTCCTGGGGCTTAGGGACTTTCCAATGCTGGCAGGCCTCTCAGTATGTGTGTTGTTATTCAGGCTGCCTGCCAAGAATATTTAATGCTGACTGCTGAGTGTGTTGGAGAAAAGTCATTGTGCAGACACTGTCACTCAAAGGAAATACGCTACACCATAATCATTGGTTCAACAGTCATTTTGCAGACAATGAATGCTGACATTTGGATACCAAATGGAACAAATAGCAAAAAAGATGGGTGGGTGGGGAAATCTCTGAATTTTTGATAGTTAAGACCATTAAATCTGTTAGTATATATTGTCTGTACTTGGGTCCTGAGATGCTGTTGCAGTTTTGATAATGACAGTGCAGTGAGATGGTGTTAGGGCGCACATGGAAAAGCTGATAGTTGTAATAACAATGGTCCTTTGTTCTGGAAAAAACCCTCCACCTGTCTCTTTCCTGAAAAAGTATAAAACATAAAGCAGTAAAACCAGAGAAAAACTAATGACGGGCAGCAGAAAAGAGGAAAACCGAGTTTAGATATCATGCAAAGATGAGTTGCCTGCAGATTTCAACTGAGCCTGGACTTCAGACCTTATTTTGTGTAATACGCTGCATGTCAATTGTGACAGGTTGGGATGTGCCCATCCCACTGCAATGGGAAGCATTGAGTGCTTATGGAATGAGTCTGTTTAGAAAGCTAGGCTGGGAGGGCCAGGGGAGACTGACTGAGCAAATGAAGATATGAGGGTCTCTTCCTGAACTGAGCCAAGCAAAAATGCACAGCTATGGGAAGTGTGTGGACATAGGTCATACTGTCCTTTCAGGTCACACTCTGCTTGTGGTTCTGCCTATGTCCATTCGAGGAGCTTCCAAGGCACCTTGTCAGCCCCCGGGGCCACACCGCCGTAGGCTGCATGGGGTGCTCCTGACGCTAAGCAGTAACGCTGTCACTCCCTGGTCCCTCGCCTGCGCCCACCTCATTCTGCCTGTTGCTCTACAGCTCTGCCAGTGTGCTGAGGCAACTCCCAGAAAGGGGCAGAAAGACAAACATACTACAGTGAGCAGCAGCTTCTCAGTGGTTGCTGCAGGGCCAGTTGGCTGCCTTATCTTTGAGCCTTGACTTGATAACCCCGGCGCCAGAGCTGGTCGCTTGCAGATTATCAGCTAGTCACTGCCTTAGATGTGCCAGACAGGAACACTGCCTCACTTTGTCATAGTCCTAGAGGGACTACATGTAGTGCTCCAGGGCACTCGAGAATAGCCTCAATTATTAATAACCATTATGATTTTTTTGCTGTCAGACTGTGAAGTCTTACTGATCATCATGGATTATTTATATACCCTAGTGCTGATTGCACCAGCTCTGTACCATTAGCATTCCAGTGCCTACCTTTCTGGCTGACATAATTTTTCCCATATGATACCCCCTGCTGGACCACAGGTGTAGTGATCTCTCTGATCAACAGATATATTCTGTATTCACACCATTGTAGATGCAGCCATAATCATGTGACTTCAGAAAGTTCAGCCATGTTCTTAGTTTATTCAAGATGTGCTTGTGGTAAAGGACGCATAGGTTGTGGGCCATGGAGGTTGTAGAGGTATCAGTGGTATTTTTCACCCCGTCCTTTCTGATGTTCAGGACATCCTTCTCATTATTCAACTGACGATGAGGCATTTCGCCCTCCTCCCACTTTTCAAGGACAGCTTGATACATGTCCATCAGAATCATGGCTACCCTCCTGAAGACCATATGAGACAGCTTGTTCCGAAGGCAGGATCACCTCCAGCATAGAGAATTACTATTCCCAGTCTGGCAAAAGGTCTTTTTTTATCCACCATTGACATCTAACCTGTATCCCTTCTTTTGACAGCCTTTGCCTCTCAAAGAGATCTGATTTCTGCCTGAAAAATACTGCTAAACTAGAACCAGCTGGGAATTTTTCAGATGCATACATAGACGTGGCCACTGTACATTGTCTTTCTGAAATGGCAGCCTTGTTAAAGGGCTGTGACAATGCAGGCCTTACCCTCTTTCCAACATTCACCATGGAGAGCTGACTCACAGCAGGCTCTGAGGGAGGCAGTCTCAAATGTGAGTTGTCTGGAACACTAGTCATGTGGAGTTTGGGGCACAGGACACTCCTGAGGTTTAATCTGCTGATGGAGCAATGAAGGCTCATTTACATCTTTGTCACTGTGGGTGAATGACGTTGTGTCTCCTGGATGCCACCAAAGCACCCTGCTGAAGCAACTGAGGAAACCAATCCTGGCAAGAAAAATTACATGGGAGAAGCTTAGGTTAAATAAAGAGGCAAGCAACAGCTCAAGAAGAGATTGGAACAAATGGTTAGAGTGCAAAGCCTCCAATCTGAGATCTAGATAGTGAGTAGATAAAGAGAATAAACAAAGAGGGCAGGTTCAGAGATACTGAGAGCAATAGGCATATGTCTAAATAAGTCTGTGGTCCACCAGCTAGTTTAAAAAAATCCAACAAACCAAAGTCTACCCTTCCTTTTATTAATTGTCTTTTCTTCTGCCTCAAAATGAAGATTAAATGTATTCCCTGTTTTACACCACAGAATTACACTGCAGAGAAAACCAACCATAACAGCCCTCCCATGCTGGCACTGCCCATCTACAATTAGCTAACTCTGGAGTGCAGAGCTGGGCTGGGTAAAAAGCTCCTGGGACAGAGACCTTAACTGGAGGGAAGAAAGTAAGTCCACAAGGGGTTGAGACTGCAATTTATGGGTAAAGTTAAACAATTTAAAGGCTTAGTGCCTTCAAAAAAGGCTTTTCCCTTACTATACTCCCTCTGCAGTGAGCAAGGAGTTATGCTGGCAGGAAGGGTGTCAATGTTCGTGGCTTTTCATGTCTTCAGAAGTTTTCATTGTTCCAGCAGCGGGAGGTTGGAATATGAGACTGGGGAAGCAGGACCCCTGCTTTAGATGATGGCCTGCTACTGGAAGACCTATACTTGCTGCGCAGAACTGAAATCTCTCTTCACTGTCACTAAAACTCTCAGGGCAGGTTCCCTTAGGAACAGTGGAGGTGTGGTCTCCCCCAAGGTACCCATCACTCTACATGTTTTAGGTTTACTGCTGAAGGGTTGGAGGCCTGTCTTCAAAGCCAAGGCCTGAAGCAGGTCATGTAACTTGTAGAGGAGAAGAGCTCCAGAGCCAAGCTGAACACCAGGAGTTGAATGTGGTATAGGAGCATTTTTAATGTTGAAATTCTTTTGTGGGTTTCACTGTGTTTAAACATGGCTAATACATAACACTGTTTTCTTTGGTGGTGAGATACAGATAGTTCCAAAAGAGTCATAAAAGCAGATAAAATAATTTATAGAGAATGCGTGTGCATATTACATTAAAAAAAAAACACCCATGGGCTTTGTGGTATATAAAATGTTAACTAGATGCTTGTTAAAAATTGGCATCTGGTGTCATCACTGAGACGATTAAAGACAGTGATGAGACAGTGATGTTACTAACGCTATTGACATGCAAGAAGAAGCAGCAGGAATTCTTCCCTTTTGTGTCATCAAAATCTAAGCACATGGTTAAAGCTAGAGGAGAGTGCGTCTGACAGGGAAGAACACACCAGAATAGTGATTTTCTGTAATATTTTTATGTTTCATTTTTCCCATGTATTTTCCTACAAAGACTTTGTTTTGTTTAGCCTTGAGGCTGAAATTGGCTGTAATTTCTATGGACAGCAGATTTTGTGTGTGTGGTACAAGCAATAATATTTCCCCAAGCATATTCTTCCCAGGCTTGTGAATACAAGAATTCAGAGGCGCTAATTTCTGGGATATGTAGTGATAGTGTAAGGGGAAACAGTATTCAAAATTCAGTTAAATAAGCCATCACCCTCCAGCCCTTACAACAAAACCCCAGAATTTTGTGTTATATCCAGACTAACACTGTTGGAAAAGATTGCTCAAGTGCGTGCATGAGTCGGACTCAACCTGAACTTTGGGTATCTTTTAAATGAACTCTTGTTTCTGAGCCAGTGTGTGACACTCCTCCCTCCAAGAAGGTCTTCTGCTTTAAGTGCTTTGCTGCCTAGCAGTGGAGGAAGAGGGAGCAGTGTGCCTAAGGACAGGAGGTTAAGGAGTAACCTGACTGGGGAAGAAGCCAAACTAAACAAAGGTTTAGAAATAGAGCTGAAAATAGTATAACTTAACATTTTCCTCTGCCAGTGGCTGACACACCACATTTTTGGTTCTTTAAAACCACAGTGAACCATTCCCCAAAAAGGAAGTGTAACCTCTGTTTTCTATGCTTCTGTCCTTCCTCTCATCTGGGGAAAACCTGTCCTTGCAGTATTTCTCATGACACGTTCGACTGGAGGGTTTCTTTACAACGTTCCTCCTGGAGGCTGTTTGTTTTATCTTGTATTTTGCAGCAGATAACAGACCTGTATGCTGCATAGATTAGAGTTGGTAAATTTTGCTACTGATTTCTTTAGGCACAGATAAAATGCCTTAGTCTCCCCCTTATGTCTATACTTAAAGTGAAATTTTAAAGTGTCTGTTAATGGGAGCTCTGAGTGGTTTCTGGGTTTCCTTTGGTTGTCATCTGGCCACATGTACAAGCTAATGAGACTCACTAATATTAAAAGTGGATTTTGGAGCAAGGCAGAGGCCAACCTAATAAATCTTCTGTTCATTCAGGCTCTGAGATGATGTGGCTGCACCCGCAGGGGAGGAAGGACAGAAACTGGGCACTGGGCCTAAGGAACAGAAAAAGAAGTCAGCCGTGGGCAGGCAGAAAGGCAGAATCTCAGTTGCTGAGGACTGGAGGCAAAAAGCAGTTTCTGAAGGAGTGTTGGGGCAGGAGGGTGTGCAAAAAACTGGCTGTGGAAATTTTGTTTCAGGTGCCTGTATGGCAATGAGAGGATGAGAGATTTTCAAGGGAAAGGTTCTTTATATCTAAGAGTAGAAACTGAGAATATATATACATAATAAAAAAATTATAAAATGTTAATGTCTTAATTTGGAAGCTTCTTCCAGGAAGGCAAAGCAATCAGCTTTTATTCTTGCAGAACAGCCAAGATTTTATGCTGACCAAGTTCTGACTTCACAGCTGACTCTTCTGAGCAGGGGGCTGGTACTTCTGATCCTGGGAGGTCTCCCAACCCTGAATGTTCGGTAATTCATGATTCTGAGCACTGAAGGTGAAATTTCTGGTCATTCATCCCTGATGACAGCAAACCCGGAATTTTACCATAAAAGAGTGTTGATTTTAGTAAGTCATGGCCAATTGAGGAAAAGCAATTTAGATGTGAAAAGCTCTATATATTCCAGGTTTGAATTCGCTTGTTCGGGATGTTAGAGCCATTGACTCCCCAGAAACAGATGGATGATATCCACTTCCCACTGATCAAAAGTCCTTACCAAACTGCTCTCATTTAGAAATTGGTTGGTAACCAACCAGTAGAAGTAAGGATTTGAGCTGTCATAGTGACATGGTGGCCTCACCATTTGCTTGTGTTTCTTCCTAACACGCAAGTGTAAAGAACCCTTTAAAGAGCTAGATTATCAATGTTACAGAGTCCATGTGCCTCCAGGCCAAGAAGGCTGACAAGCAAGCTTGTCATAGCTGACAAGCTATGACTGTTTAGCGAATAAAGAAGGAAGGTTGGTTTCAAGAACTGTAAGTCTGGTACTGTCATGACATCAAGTCCATACAACTGTGTGAGAAAAAAGCTGTTGGAAGAGAGCAGTTGTTCTCCAGAAGGTCCACTGGCTTGGACTGGAAAACCCTGTCAAAGACAGAACATACAAAGCTGTAGATTATTAAATTTATGGAGCAACTCTAAACCTATGATGAATTAGACACTTGCTTGGTGGATGCCAGAAGCTCTGTAAAGTTACTTGCAAATGCTAAATTTCACTATCACTCTCTCACTAAGAGGCTGTTTGGGCGGATTTTTTGTGCCTTCTGTAAAATGATCATGAGCTGTAGCTATCCAGAAAAGTTTGTTTCCCTGAAGTCATTTAATTCCAATTATTTCTTCTCAATCACATTCAAAAGAGACTTTGTAGATGAAGGACTAGCAAAACTCTGGAAAAATGAGGTGAACAGCTGTACCTCATCACGTGGTGAAAGATTAGGAAGGGATGAAACCTCACGCTTTTGACTGAAGTTCGCCAAAGTAAATACAAAGTAGAATATTTGAGAATTCTGATGAAACTAAAATAAAAACCAGTAAAGTCATCAAATATATTCAAGTCACAGGTTACACAGGACATTTGCCTTTCCTAAGCTTGATTGAGTTAAACCAGACTATCAAATTTCTGTGTGCAAATAAGGTCCTTTATTTCATCAGTAGTCCTGATATCAGTGGGATTATTGTATAAGATATTATTCTTTAATATGACTGAAAGTATTATAATCTAGTCCTATATTTGGAAGTTATATCACCATTTATATTTCTTGTTCATTTAGATTTGGAGCTCCGTGGAAAAGAATGACCTTTACATATGTACAGAGTACAATTGGTTATGATTCTCCTATAATCATATGTCATTTATATTAAGGAGCTTAAAGGTCAGAAGGAAATACAGCAAAGCAGTGATCCTCCACATATTCGCGAACCGTAATTTGCGGGGTCTGAATAGTTGCGGTTGATTTTCCAGCGAGTTGTGGGACCTTGTGTGTGCGCAGAACGTGCAGAACCTACTGCGAATCCAGTCTGCTCATGAATATGTAAGTTGGTCCCACCCGGGAGCCACTGCGGCACGGCCAGGATGTGTTTAGTATAAATGTGTGGTTTTGCATGGCTGGAATTGTCCTCTGCCAGGCTGCAAGACGGGGAAACGGGGCTGCAATTGTGTGTGTCTGTAAGTGAGAGAGGGAGGCACCTTCCTCCATCCTCTGGGGGCTGGTGGGCTGATGCCGGACTGCGCCACACTGAGCCAGGGTGGGCAGGTACCTGCGCCATGCCAAGCTGGGACACGTGGGAAGGAGAACTGCCGCCATTGACCTGGAGCCAGGGAAGCTGCTGGAGAGGTTATGGGCGGACGCTGCAGAGATAACAGCAGCCCTAGGAGTGTTTGCATGGTTGGCATTGTTCTCTGCCAGGCTGTAGGAAGGTGCCAGCATTGTGTGTGTCTGTGTGGGAGTGGGCACCTTCCCGCTCACCCCAGTGGCCCCTGCAGATCCCCCTGCAGTGCCCCTTGTTGCTGGGGCAGCAAAGGGAAGCGTGGCCCTGCAGCTCCTGCCTCCTGCACACACGGGGCAGCACCTGTGCTTCCTCTGCGCCGCCCCAGCACTGCTGCCCAGTCCCCAGTGTCCAGCGCTGGCTTGCAAGAGGTAACTGGGTTGGCAGACTGAAAAACCTTAAATAAAATCCAATGCCCGGAAATGCCGGCTGCCAGCTCCCAATCAGAGCTGTACAGGTTTATGTGAGTGTGAGGCAGCTGTTGCAGGACCAGCTTCTCCTGACACAGGAGGGAAGTGGCAGCAGACCTGGTGCTGTGCGGGGAGCGGGGCGTGCGGGCACGATGGGGCACGTGGTCGAGCTGTTGTTGTTCCTCCACTTGGGAGCATGTGTCATAGCCTGTGTCACATCCCGTGTGACAGTGCTCTGGTTGCCCTGCAACGTGCCCTGGTCCAGGGGTATAAGTGCACCCAGTGAGGGGAGGGAGCCAGGCCAGGCCAAGCTGAGCCAAGCCGAGCCCCTGTCCTCCCTCCCTGCCTGCTAGACATGCGGCCGTTTGCTGCCTGCCCACACAAAATTCTTCCAGGGATGCACAAAATTCTTCCAGGGATGCAATGGAATAAAGCTTGTAAGAACAGGGAACCTTCCAACAGAAACTCTTTGACAGCAATGTCACAGCCTGTCGCTGTCTGCTGCTGTCCCACCTCCCTCTGTCTCCCATTGGCTGCCCAGGCCCTGCTGTGCCGTGTCACTGGCTGTGGCAGCTGCTGCTCCAGGACAGGCCAGGATGGGACAACAGATCTGCTGTAGCACAGCGTCCTGGCTCTCCTGGCTCCACACCGAGCTGCAGCCACTCCAAGGGCTGGCTACGGAACTGCCCATTGCCTGTTACTGGGCACTGCCATAGCCCTGATCTGAAACAGTTTTTGGGACTGCGCCTCCCACCCTCTCCCGGGGCTGGCGGAGGGAAACTTCTCACAGCTGCCGGCACACATGGCCATTCCCTGAGGGCTTCCTCCCACCCTGGGAAAGGCTGAAGGACCTCTTTGCCAGACCAGTCCCAGTGGAGGGTTGGGAAGTGCAATTGCCAGACCTCTCCTCCACTGTGCCCACAGTCAGGCGGGTTCTGCGGCCAGGGCCTGGCGGAGCCAAGGGGCTGCACCCACCCCTGCCCCTGCCCACGACCCTGCCCACCCTCTGCTGCCAATGCAGCAGCTGCCCGCCCACCTTGCCAGAGCGCAGCCATGTTGGGCAGCACCCAGGTGAGCCACTGTTTTCTCGGTGCGTTCACCATGTCTGATCACATCTGAATTGAGTTTCAAGCTGGCTTCCTGGCCCTCAGGCATCATAGGGCGGTGAGCAGTCGTGGAAACACCATCTAGAGCTCATTAGTGGAGGGAGCATGGCTATGGATGAGGCCTGATTGAATATTCATGAGTTCGCTATCCTACCACATTCCATGACTCGCTGGACCCGCATGGACCCGACCCCACTGAGTTCCAGAGGTTGACTGTACCTCAGTTCTTCATGTCTCAAATTTCTCAGCTTCAAATCTTCACATGTTTTTTTCCTGTGAAGATGTCACAGACTTCCCTTGATTCTTCGTGGGGCTTTTCTGTGTCACATGAGCACAAGACAGCTGCGCATGCATAGTCCATGCCTCTGCTGTGCCTGGCAGCAGGACCAACTTGCCCCACAGGGCGGGACTGCCATGACCTGCAGGGCAGGGGGAGTGGCAACACTTCCCTCTGCTCCCCTATCCCTGTCCACTATGCCAGGGGAGGGCATGGGGGGATGGGACCCTCCTGCGGCACAGCACAGTGGCAACACTTCCCTCTATCCCCCATCCCTGCCCACCGTGCTGTGGAGGGGCAGAGAAGACCTCCTTCGGTCCCCTGTCCTGTCACACAGGACGGGGAGGTGCCAGGAGTGTCCCCCTGCACTCCAGAGCTGAGGGAGCAGGGTAATGGTTGTGGCTCATTTGCATATGTATGAACAGCTTCTTCACAGATTTCAGCTATCGTGGGACTCTTTTGGTCCTGGAGCCCCAGATATTTGTGGGATCACTGTATTTTGTCCTCTGTAATAATGTTCATTTTTATTTAGTTTCATCTGAATTTGGACAAAATTCCCAGGAAATGTTTTAATCCTGTTTAAATTATTATTTCCCATTTGGCCAGCTCTACTCTAAAGAGACTTGGTGAACATAAAGTCACTGGAAATAAGCAGAACTGTGCGTGTAATGTTTCTTACTGACCTTTCTATCTTAAATCAAAAGTTATTCCATGTTAAGAAAAAACTGAAAAACGGTTTTTTCATTCTGTTCACTTTAAGGAGGAGTAAATTTTAATAATAAAGGAAATGGTATGTTTATGGATCCTTGTTAAAAGACAAGAAAATAAGTGGCATAATGCTGTGACAAGTTCATTTTGAAAAGAGACTGGGTAGGAAGGTTATTCTAGGAAAAATATCTCTTCATCTGAAATCACAGGAGCTTGCCTAGGATTTTGAGGGAAATTCTGTACTCCAGACTGAGTTTACTGCTGAAGCACAAATAGCAGGAGTAGACACCCATGAGTGCCTTGACTAGAAGAAGCTGGGCTTCCAAGGTGCCACGTTCAGCTAGCCTGGGTACCACTGTTCCCAGCTGTGGCTCACAGATACAGCTGTGAAACAGCCAGAGGAAATGCAGACCACCTCAGGTAGGTCCCTTCTGTTCTTCTGCAATTAGCCTTTGACAAGGGGGCCAGGGCAGCCCCAGTCCAACCACCTGAGAGGTTGAGTGCCGCAAGGGTTGGAGCACCATAAGCTTTCTCCAGTGAATTTTGACTTGGAACAGACTGGGAACCTTTTCTTTCTACAACATCAACACACAATGGGGTTAGCAAGACAGTCTAGGTGTTCTTCATTTTGGGACATGTATGTAAAATTATAAGTTGTCACTGTTCTCAGACTGTAAAGGGCCTTGCCTTATTGAACCTCATGAACTTGAGCCTGGGCCAGGGGCTGGCAGCACAGGCTGGCCAGCAGCCGACCTCACCTTGAACTCTCAGGGGCTCGAGGAGGAGGGGCGCATAGGGAGCCAAGACCTCCCACATGTGAGTACTTAAACCATTACCTCTCCTGGGAGTATGGCGACTGGAGCACGGTGAACAGGGACATTAACTGCGGGGGGCTTGTAAATAAGCAACCGAGAGGCAGTTAGCATGGCAGTTCACGCGGGCAGGGCAAGCGGGTAGGGTAGCAGGTGCTGTCTTGGCAGGTGCTGTCTCGCCTTTCTCCCCCTGCCAGTCATGGCGAGAACCAGATGGATGAAAGCTGCGGCCAAAGCCACAAGGGAGGCTCAGACCCAAACTACCCCTGTGTCAGTGGATGTGGCTGTCCAGACTCCTGACTGCGGGAAATGCCCGAGCCTGATGGTTGACCAGGACAGCCTGCAGAACACCTGTGTCCAGTGTGAGCTGGTAAATGACCTGCTCTCCATGATAACAGAGCTAAAGGAAGAGGTGGAAAGAGGAAATAATATTGAGAAATAATCAAGGCAATGCAAGGGAAGTAGAATTGAGGGATGGTGCGTTCCCAACATTTAGGGACTCTTGGGAGCCAGGACATCCACATGCACCTCGCATTCCTCAACACGACGTAGG
>WEKX01002093.1:7540-34629 GCA_013390025.1 Pitta sordida
TTACTGTATTAATAACTGTTTCCAGAAAAATCCAAACCATATACCAGCTACTATGAACAAAATTAACCCAACCAAACCTAGCACATCCATCCTCCATTATTTCGTGGCTTCGGAGACAGAAAACATTATCTGTATGTCGCTTATTCAAGCTGCAGAATACGGAGTCCAAATGTGAACATTAGCTGTACCTTTGGTCTTTTGATTGTACGTACTACAGGACACTTCAAGAATGATCTTCTTCTACTCATGTTCATGCTCACTAGACTGGCTAGATAACAAACTGTGTAGATGTGAGCTAAGCATAAAGACAGGTCAACTCAAGCAGCATTAGGGAGGTCATCCCTCGGTTATTCATGCCTTTTTATTCATGGCCTTGCATATTCACGAGTTCGCAGTTTTCCATGGTCCACACATGTACAGTCCTAGAATATTCGCAGCTCTGGGCTCGCGTTTATGCGTAATTATGGCTTTTTGCTGCGATTTACGACCATGTTTTAGCATATTCCGGGCTGTTCTAGTGAATTGTGATTGCATGTACACGTATTTGCAGTTTAGTACTGGCAAGTCATGGTCGCATGTTTGCATTTTTTTCCACAACATTTGCAGTCGCGTAACTGTGGTGGCTTTTGCCACAAGCCTGTTTTTGTGGATTGGGTGATTCGCAGGACCCACAGTAGACCCATAAACCATGAATACGTAGGTATGTGTGACTGTACTACCCTTTTTACCTTCTTGGGTCTCCTTTTAGACTTCTGTTAAGCATGCCACTATTCCTGCAGCCTTAAGGCAAAATGTTGGTCATTCTTCTTCATGCAGCTGCCTGAGGACCTCCTTCCAGATGGTAGTGATTTGTGGAGTATGCTGCTCAGTGCCGTCTGCATGTGATTGAGTATACAGACACCTGTGTAAAGCAAAAGGGAATGGACACAGCAGCAGCTACACCAAGTTTAACTGGTCCATACTCAAAAATGTTTCCAAACCCATGTTCTAGCTTTTGTTGTTCTGTGACTTTCTTAAGCTTTGCAGACACTTTAAGACCATCTGCTTATAGTTGCACATAAACATGGATACTTGGATGTGTGTTGCTAAAGCAAAGGCTTCTTGGGTTTTCTCTGCATTGCTATATTAATGCCTTCAGTTGAATTACGGTATGGATGACATCCTTGGGATTGTGGTTAATGAAAAGATGCTTCGCTTTTTTTGTTACTTGTAAATGCTTGCCTTAGGGAACAAAGATACAATTGTATTTTGCAATCATAAATATCTTTAGCTTGCACCATGTGGGTATAATATTTTGCCAGGCAAACCTTTCGAAAAAATGTTACTTTGAGGCTTCTAACTCTCCTAGAACTCAAGCCTGACTATGTTATTCACACTACTCAGTGATCCTATGTCAATTCAGTGTCAAATGACTTCATCTTTACCAAGGAATAGAAAAGGAAAACTTTCAAGTGCACTGGTTTTTATCCAGCTTCTCAAAGAAACTTGTTTTTTCAGAAATGGAAAATTTTCACCAGTCATCATTCACTGTTGTGTATAAATGTTTAACATTTATTTGGAAACTCTTTCAACTCCTAAGTATTGCTTGTGGGCATCATGGTGCATCCACTGAATCACATCTAATAAAATTGTTACTCACTTATCACTTGTCCATGTTACACTTAGCCTGTTGCCTTTCTAAGGGTTTTGGAAATACATAAGGAGTAGATTGAAATACCTAGCTCCTTTAAACATTATTCAAGAAATGAACAAGTACCTAGAGGACATGTATCTATATTTACTTGTAGAACTCATCCCTACAAGAGATGACAGATTGATATGCAGAGATAGATCCTGAACAGTCACTTAAAAACCTTTCATTTGCAATTGAATTATAGAATGGAATAGCAGTTTTAGACCAGATTGAAGCTTTGTGAAAGTGTAACGGGTTTTACCCTGGCTGAATGCCAGGGGCCCGAATGGTCGCCCAGTCGCGATAATAAGATGATATACAAAGGGTGGTTTGGAATAAGGCAGTTTAATATAGCACAAATGAAGCAAAGCAAAAAGCCCGCGCAGAAGCAAAGCAAAGGAACTAATCTCTACTTCCCCATCCGCAGAAGTGTCCACATCCAGGGAAGTAGGGCCCCTACGCATCTCGGGAAGCAGTCATCCAGAACAGGGAATGCCCCCCGTCCTTGTTGCCTTCCTCAGCTTTTATATCTGAACTGACATCATGTGGTATGGAATATCCCTTTAGTCGGTCTGGGTCAGCTGGCCTGCTCGTGTGCCCTCCCAGAATCTCATCCTCAGTTAGGGGGAAGGGGCAGTGTGCCCAGCTGTAGTCAAAACACTTGTGTGTTATCAACACCCTTCCAAGGCACAGCATTGCGAGGACTGCTGTGGGCTCAGACAGACCCAATACGGAAAGCAAGTGTAATACTCAAGGGTTTAGAATTTCGGGTTGAAACATTTGGGGACGTATAAGGTTATGCACATGTTCCGTTTTGGGAGATTCTGTCTCTACTAGTGAGGTGTCTTCTTGAGTAATGTAAGTGAAAAATATTCAAAATTAAGACTTTGATATTGCATGAGCAGGCTTAAATTTTTAATTAAGATATAATGTATGTCATCTGTAGTGGGACAACTGTGTAAAAAGTTTCAGTTTTGGGAGAGAAAGCTATGTTTTTATTAATTTTTAAAACAAACTTCAGGTCTGTTACTGGTTGCAGACAGTTGTCATCTCAAAATAAAATTATATACCTTGATCTTGGCAATGAAAGTGTATTTGAGCTCTCAGGTACTAGGGAAATATCTTTTGAAAAGTCATCTACAGCAAAACAAAACTACTAAAATCTTGATGATTACTTACTGCTGCTTAACGCATCCCTTATTTCCAACTTCGTTCTGACTGAGAGGCATTTGTTTACTTCAGAGTTCAATACAGTTGGCCCTCTTCCACTTTGTGTCCCCCATATTGCGCCTTCACATCTTAGCGGCATGATTTTTGAGCGATGAAGGAGGCCTCTTCGCAACTGCGCATACGCGACTTGGCACGTGTGAATATTCAGTTAAGCAGTCATGAATATGCAACTCACCCCACACAGCTGCCGCCGCAGTGGCTCCGCTCCTGGCGGCGCGGGTGCAGCAGCGGCCCCCCACCTCCCGGTCCATCCGGGACCGCCGTGTTCCTCCGACTCCTGGTCCGGCCGGGGCTGCGGCAGCTTCCTGGGGGGGCAGGCGGGGCGGGCGTGGTGGCAGCTCCGCTCCTGACACAGCCGGGCACCTGCCCCACTCCAGGAGAGGAGGCTTCGTGCAGTTATGAAAAATTTAAACACTCAGGGATTTTTCCCGGCTTGGGGTGGCTGTGGGTGCTGGGAAACACTGACACAAACACTGACACACAGCAGGGCAGTGCCAAAACAGCACCGGGGGAAATTTGCGTATTAATGAGCTGCCAATCAGTGTGGAAGACGGGCTTCGCACAGAGCGGGGAAGATCCATGCTACCGTGGTATAAGAGACCTGACTATAGTGCAGGCTGGAAGAAAACCTGGATGAGGTATGCTTGTTATCTGCAGATAATAAAATACTTAACAAAAAGATGCTGATAAATCAAACTTACATTTGGGTTTTTTATGCTTCCATAATGTTCTAATGCTTCCTGATATGAAACACAGATGTACTTTTTCAAGAGAAAGAAGCACTTCCAGAGAGTTTTCTTACTGTAGAATAGAAGCTATGGTGGTATTCTGGTAGTTTTATCTCCTTTGTATTTTACTTTATCTCTTAGGCACCCTGCAACTGTTTGCTGTTGACCGAATAAGTGCAATTAATTGTGATGCTGATCACGGACTGATTTATTTTCAGATCTCAATAGAGAATGACTACCTAGGCCCCCGAAGAATTGAGAGTCTGCAGAAAGAAGATGCTGATTGGCAGAAAAAAGCTCACATGGCTGTGCTTTCTATTCAAGACCTTACAGTCAAATACTTTGAAATAACAGCCAAAACACAGAAAGGTAGGTATTTTCTGCTCTCCTATCCATGACATAAAAGATGAAATGAGTTAATATTTACCATGTTCTGCATTGTACTGTGGGTTTCATCAGTCCTCTATGATGAAAATGCAGTTGTCGTTCCCATTTGGTTTTTCTTCTGTGTAAACACCAGTAAGCCCTTGCACAACATCATCAGAGGTGAGTAGGATAGAGTCACATTCTTGATGTGATTGTAGTAGCAGCACTGTATACTTGCAAAGGATTTAGGAAGAATAGATTCTGCTTTCTGTACAGGATATGTACAGAAATACTAATATATGTACAGGATATTAATTTGTCTGTGGGCTACCACTGGCAGAGTTTTATGTCCTGCTGTCTTTCCCTGCCTGACTGCAGGTCTCTGTTTCTTTCTTTGCCTTGGTGATAGTGATTGCTCAACCAGATAAATGGGCTGTATGAGAAAACCTTTTATGCCTGGTAAATTTCCCATCGTCTCCCTGCATGACTGCTGTATCTGCCTCAAGAGAAGCAGTCACTGCAAAATTCTTCCTTTCAGTGACAGCTCAAGGATAATTGGAAACTTCACCTTATTTTGAAACAATTACTAAAGCCATTAAAACACATTGGAATTAATTTAGTTAAAGCAAATTCTGAGTATATTAATTATCTCCACTCCTTTTCTAGTACGACAAGAGGAGCAAATATTTTCTTGTTTTGTTCTCATACTTTTTTTATGTACGGCAGTCATGATTGTGGGGAAAAACAATGGAAAGTCAAATGACTGGAGGCTGTTTACAGACCTTTAGTATACAGCTTATTTGCCTGTTTTGTTACATTTTGGGTTTTTATTGACCTCCTGGTCATCACAGCATGGTCTTACATACCAAAATACTACCAGGTGGCAGAGGAAAAACACAGGAAGATATAAAGGTATTTCTTTTTATCTAATAACAGTGTGTAATGTCTTCTTGCCCATGGGGACTGAACACTAATTCTTTGATTCTGTCACTTTCCTGACTTTCGTGTTGCAGAGCTAAGTGCTTGGTATTGTGGTTGTTCTATATCTTAACAGTGGTGAAAATCTCATGTAGTCAGTCAGTCTTGATATTTTCTGAAGTTCAAAAACAGTGAATGTGAATTAGGCAAAGGACCTCCTGTATTTTGAGTTAAAAGATAGATGTTACTTAAATTTAATTCAGTATTCTTGCAGAATTTCAGTTGAGGTAAAGCTGAATTTTTTGTTTAAATTGTGATTTTTTTCACTCTTCAGATTTATTTAAACTTCTCACTGCACCGTAAATGTTATTAAAGGGGACTTACGTAGCTGATAATTGGTTACAGAACTGAGGAAAATTTGGGATGCAGTTTAAGACCACATGATAGGATTAATGAGATTTTTATTAAGCCAGGAGTTTTGAACTTGTGATTCAAGTGTTCAGATTCTGTATGTTCAGAGTGGTCTATCTGTGGATAACAGAAATTGGAATTATAATGATATAATGATCAACAAATAGCTAAATGCATTTTATGTGAATCCTAAGAATACCTGCATCCCGGATTTGAACCTTACTGCTCTGATGACTCTCTGCTAAGAGAACTTATTGTGCTTTTGTGTACAAATGTATTCATTGTCTCTGCAGTAGAGTCACTAGTGATCCAAAGAGTGGATAACTAAGTTGATTGCCTTTTTTTCTCTTCTGTAGCTGTGTATGATCGAATGCGAGCAGACCAGAAAAAATTCGGTAAGGCGGCATGGGCAGCAGCAGTGGAACGTATGGAAAAGCTTCAGTATGCGGTTTCTAAGGAGACTTTGCAATTGATGCGTGCCAAAGAAATCTGTTTGGAGCAGAAGAAACATGCACTGAAAGAGGAGGTAATTTTTCATGCCAATAAGTAGAGAATAAAAACATGCAGGAAAAAGAATTAGACAAATGGTGTTGCAATATAGGCATGGTGTCTTTATTGCCACTTACATAGGTTTTCTGTCCACCTTTTTCCTGGTTAATCTACTAGAAAGACAGTTTTTACTATTAATGTTTACAGCTGTCCACTGAGATGAGTGAAATGAAGAGCAGGGGTAGGACAGAAATACGCTGCTGTGTAGTCTCTACTGTTTAGCTCTGAGGCATGACCACGTTTTTGGAATAGTTCTGACATTCCAGATGGAAGATGTCTGAACATCAGTAAATATACAGATGACTAGCTGGTTGTGCTGCACTCACTTTCTCTGCTTACCCTGATTATTAAGGCAGACTTCCAGGGGAGGCTATGCTAGCTACAGTTTTTCTGAGAAAAGAGTGTGCAGATGAAACTGTGTTTGTATATCTTAGCAGAAAGAATTTCACATTTAGTGTGTTTTATGACACCTTTTCAAAAGGAAAAATGCTACAAATTATCTTTTAAACTTTGCTATCGAAGGGATATTTGCTGCTAGGAATTTTCTATCATACTAATATTAATGTACATTCTTCTATTGAATCACTTATTTAAGATAACTTCTCAAATGTTTCTGCAAAAATTTGGCTGAAGTAGTAGCTTTGTTATGAAAAGATTATCCAGAGAAATCACAACTTCAGCACTGTATAGGCTGGTAGGTTTGTAAGCCTGATGTGCCTGTTTTAGGAGCCTCTGTGGAAGACAGCTTGATCTGCAACGAGGTGAGAGTACATGCAAGACCCAGAGTGCAAAACCAAGTTTACTGCATTTCAATGCACTTTAGATTTAGAAGTCCAAGAGTTTTCTGGAAACCTGGGTTTATCAGACTGTTGCCATCCTTAGCCAAGAGTTGATGAGAGAATCCAGTAGTAGTAATGGAAATACTGCTGGCCCTCTTCTGCTTTGTGCCCCCCCTATTGCGGCTTCACATCTTAGCATTGTGTTTTTTCAGCAATTAAGGAGGCCCCTTTTCGCAACTGCACATGCACGACCTGGCATACATGAATATTCAGTTAGTTGTAAATATGCAAATCAACCTGCACGGCCATGGTGGCGGCTCCGCTGGTTCCCCCCCTGCCAGGACGGTGGTGACAGCTCTGCCACTTCCCCCACCCCAAGACGGCAGCGGGTCCGCCACTTCCCCCCCACCCCAGGACAGCAGTGGCAGCGGCTCCACTGCTCCCCTCTCCTCCTGGCATGGTGGCAGCTCCACCATTTCCCTGCCTCCCTTGCACAGCCACCGCAGCAACCAGTAGACAGCAACACAGTGCCGAAACAGCGCTGGGGGGCATGTGAGGGTGAGGGGCAAATTTGCATATTAATGAGCTGCCATTCTACACTGAGGTAGGGCTTTGCAGGAGACAAACAAGACTGCAGTACTGTGGTATAGGAGACCTGACTGTAATACAGCACAGGTTTTTAAGAGAAAATGTTTAAATATTCTCAAAAGAAATACTGCTTTGAATTATCACACTTGCGTAGTATCTTACATGAAGGTTTAACATAAATGGTTGAAATTCAAAGTCCCCCCCTTTTTTTTTTCCATCAGAGGCTATTATGTAGCTAGGATACCTGCCCATGAACCATGAAAAGGTTTTTTACTGAAAGAGTGATCCGGACTTGGAATGGGTTGCCCGCAGAGGTGATTGACTCGCCAACCCTGGAGGTGTTTTAAGTGTAGTCTGGATGAGGTGTTGAGCAATATGATCTAGATGTTGATGCTAGGTTAGTTGGGCTATAGGTTGGACTAGATGATCTTCAAGGTCTTTTCCAGCCTTCTCTATCCTGTGATACTGTGTAACTATATAGATACTGTGTAACTATACAGTAGTAATTTCCCATTTCTGTTACCCCTGAAATTTTACTATAGTGGTGTTGTATGCCTAAAACAAGAGTAACTAGCAACATCTGTAACGTATGCTGTATGTAGGACTAGGATACAGTTGTCTGGTTCTTTAGCATGCAGACACCAGGGCAACCGAACGAAATACTCAGCTGCTGTAACTTGATAAGCTTATACCTGTTTATATCTTTGTGGCTATTCAGTTTTTATACAAAGACTGTGGATTTAAATTTGGCAACACCTCTTCTGAAGAAAAAAAATGTGACAGTTTGAGACAATTTCACAGTTCACTGACAACTCAGAAGTTCTTAAGTGTGGTGAAGTTTGAGTGACATTGCTTTAATATAAAAAACAAATACAGTGAATCCCCGCTGCAACACGATCTTTCCTTTGCGACCCCTCCCATTTGTGAAGCAATTTTTTCGCAGTCTGGCTTCCGGGGGTCCACGAGGTTCCCCGGAGCACGCATGCACTGTGCCTCTGCTTTGCTGAGGGGCAGTGCTGGCTCTCCCTGTGAGGCGGGACAGGCCCGCCCTCCAGGGAGGGCACGCAGGGAGGGCGTGCAGTTTCTCCGGCTAAACCTGGCATTTAGAGCCCCACAGCAGCCCCCGGCGGGCCAGCAGCCCCCAGTCCTGCAGCAGCCCCAGTGGCCCGAGATGCCATGCCGGGACGCTGTGGGCACGTGCATTGGGGTTGGGGTGGCGGAGCCGCGGCGCAGGATTTGGGCTGTGGGAGCACGGCCGCAGCAACCCGGAAAAGCCAACAGATGCACGGGTGGGGAGGGGTGTCTCCTGAGTCAGAGGGGGCTCCGAAATGGTTCCCTTTGCCCCGCTGTGTTGACAGTCCAAGGAGAGAGGCAGAAAATGGTCCGCAGCGCTCTGGAATGCCGGAGGGGTGTGGAGCAATGGGTGTGGCCTGCATGCATATTAACGACCTGCACTTCTTTGCGAGTTTGGCTTTCTGCGAGACCTCTGGGCTGTCCCCTTCCTCACGAACGAGGGGGTTTAACTGTACTACTTACCACCGCCACTACCACCTATAAACCCACCAAATTTTGTTGCATTTTTATGGCAAGATAATCCTTGAAAAATGCCAAAACCCTTGAAAAATGTGAAAATGTCAGTATCCTGCATGAACAATGAACATTACCCCTCTTTATTTCCATAATATGGAAAACCTGGAGAGTTCAAGAGAATCAGTCCTTTTGCTTGAAATGTAACTTCTAATTTAATCCAAATACGCCATCATTATGTTATTTAAATGTTTTGTCCACAATTAGTAACTTAATATGGATGCAGAGTAATAAAATGGCATAACAAGCCATTTTAGTGTAACAGTAAACTGAAACTTATGCATGATACATGGTGTTCACTTAAGAACGTACTGAACTTTTTAGACTTATCTACAAAAGATGCATTTAGTCAATGCACCATATCGAAGAAGAAGCTTTTAAAATAGTAGTTACAAGAATTGATTCACAGGTCTCTTGAGCAATCTTATTGGGAAATAAGCATAGTGTACAGAACTGTTTGTGTTTATCTGAGCTGTGAAATCCCTCTCAATAGATAATGATGCAGGCACTAAAAGCTCCTAAAAAATAAAGAGGATAGGACAAATTTATTAGCTAAATCCAGTATGCCTGTTTTGTTTAAAAAGCAGTACTGTGGCTTAAGCTGTGCTGCAAGATGTGCTAGAGCCTGGTGAAATATTTTAGGGAGGTGTCACTGTACTACCTACTTTCATCTTCCAGGATATTTGCAGTTAACCTTTTTCTGAAACAGGATAATGGGTAAAATGGATCATTGTTTTAATTCAGTAAAGTTACCTTTCTAGTTCATTATAGTTACATGTAAAGATGTGTGATAAAACTGAGGGGACCTATTTGTGGCTATTAATTTCAGATACAGTTTTACACCTTGAAGAAATCATCATAATGTAACACATCCTAGCAAATATATTTAAAATGTATGGTTTGCTAGGTTCTGTATTTTTGCTTGGTAGACATCTCTTTATAATGATTGAATTGTATTTGCAGTACGCAACTGGACATTTCATTCAAATGGTTAGGTAGACAGATCACAGATCCCCAGTAAAATTTACCTTTACTTTGATCCATTGTCTGAAACAAACTATCAGGCAGACAGTTTTCTAGCAAGTAGAGAGCCCGAATGTGGCCACAACTCTTCAGCATGCAGGTTGTAGAGCTGCTGAATTCCCTCCAAAGTGAGATAACACTTTACCTTACGTATTGGTATTTCTTAAATGTGGCCTGAATGGTTAACTGCATTGAGCAATTAAATCTTGTTTAGCTATATGAAAGAGAATGGTTGCAGTTCACTTTTGATTGTTCATGTCACTTTCCTATGTCAAAATAAATTCTTATATAAACATTTACATATATAAATATTTTAATCTATGCATTTATTCTCCTGTGAAGGATTCCAGAAACAACAGAACTCCTCAGTTAAGTTGTTACTACAAGAGGATTGGTGCAAGTATTTATCCATGTTTCTACAACCTTTCACATTTTTTCTTAATTTCAGCTTTAATGACCATTTTAAGTGTACCTTTCTAGATGCCAATAGCAAAGCAACTTTTAGACTTCAAATTGTAGGGAAGAAAATTCTGATTTCTTTAGGTGTTTTCAGGGTGTCACAAAATAGGGTAAAAGAGTGTAAGGGATGTTTCACACTATGCAGTGTCATTTTGACAGCCATAAAGTGTAATTCAGTGCCACGAATGTTTTTCATTGCCATACAGAAAAAAAAAGTCAGATATTAAAGATGTCTTAGAGTATGTGGCTAATTAGAACCTATCTCATTGATTTGATGTGTTGAATTTTAACATGCTACATTTAGTGTACCTGACAGTATCTACCTGCGATTTTAAAGTCTGTGGTTTTGTTCTCCTCATTGTCCTGGAGTTGTGTGTGTGTTTTTTGTTTAGTTGGTTGGTTTTTTCTCTTTTCGTTTAGATGCAGAGCCTGCAAGGCGGTACAGAAGCCTTAGCCCATTTGGACCACTTAGAAGCTGATTATTATGATCTACAGCTTCAGTTATATGAAGTGCAGTTTGAGATCTTGAAATGTGAAGAGCTGCTGCTGACAGCACAACTCGAAAGCATCAGAAGACTGATGTCAGGTGATTTATTTATTTTAAGTAATACATAAACTGTTGTAATGGGTTTCACCCTGGCTAGACGCCAGGGGCCGGAATGGTCACTCAGTCCCAAATAATAAGATGATATACTGAAGGTGGATTGGAATAAGGCAATTTAATATGAGCAAAAATAAAACAAAGCAAAAGTGCACACAGAAGCAAAGCAAAAGAACTGATCTCTACTTCCCATCACCAGAGGTGTCCATTCATGTCTAGAGAAGCAGGGCTCCTAGGCATATAGATTGTGTTTAGAAGGCAGTCATCGAGAACAATGAGTCTTCTCCTCTCCTTGCTCCCTTCCTCAGCTTTTGTATCTGAGCTGGCGTCATATGGTATGGAATATCCCTTTGGTCAGTCTGGGTCAGCTGGCCTGCTTGTGTGCCCTCCCAGGATCTCATCCTCAGCTGGGGTGCAGGGCCGTTAGTGCGATGTGTGCCTGGCTGTAGTCAAAACACTGTGTGTTATCAACACCCTTCTAAAGCTATGGGCTCAGATGTACCCAATACAGCCGTAAAAGATAGTTTTCTTCCAAAGAGTCTCGTAAAACCTGCATGAATGAAATGAGAGCAGATTCTTTGCCGTGTGAAGAACTCCCATTTTCTAACGTAAGTACTGTTAAAATTTACACCTGCTCATAAGGCATGTAGGATACTATGTAACTTTTGAAAATCTGCATTCAGGAAGAGGAAAAGTCTTAGTTACTGGACTTGTTTAACTGAAAATGGGCATTGATATTACTCACTTCTTGAAAGTGGTTGGTTTTCGAAAGGTATTTCTGCTAATTGGAGTCCTTTTGCTAAACCGTGAAGCTTGTATTGCTATCTTGGATTCAGAGCAGCGATGCAAACCTTATGTTTCCTGAGCCTACTATACTTAGGAACTATGGAAATGGTAGAGAGAAATCTTACAGCATTTGTTAATCCAGTTCTGTCCTTTTTTCTGTAATGTTTGTATTTACACAAGCTCTGTTTTACCGGGTTTAGTGCAGAGGGCTTGCAAAGCAAATTATGTGTAGAGAGTTCTCACAGGAGATTTGAGGCTGAGTTGTACTATGAGTTACCCCTGGAAACTGAGAAAACAAGTATCACAGATTCTTCTCACTGTTATGTAAATCTCCTTCTTTAAGGCTTGTGATGGAAACAACTGCATGTGTGGAAGGTGAGAATTGGAAACTCTGTAAATGGCTTATAGAAATGTGACTGGTTGCTTCTGTAGAGAGATAGTGCTTTGGAGGTAGATAGATTTTGTACTTTGGGAATCAGACGTGGTTTTGGTACTAAAGACATGGTATGGTCTGCTTACCTACGGACTGAAAGAAATCCCCTGAATTGGAGACTGAGAAGGAATGTGTATCAAAACCTCTGTCTTTGATGTAGTCATAGTAAAACCTATGAGTCCTCAGGGATTGAGCCTGCTGTAAAAACATCATAGGTCATTATGACATGTCACTAAAGTTTCCTCCAGAAATCTCAAAAAACTGCCTAAACCACACCTGGTCTAACAGGTATTTTTTGTCTAAACTAAACACCCAGTCAGCTAAAGAAACACCTTGCTTCTTCCCTTATTTCAACAAAACAGTTAACTGTTACAGTTTTCTTTGCTGTTTTGGACTGGTAAAATATTGTTTATAATAAATCCAAAACTATCCCATAGGACAGCAAATAGAAAATACTGTTCCTAAGTATGTGAGAATTGTTCAAAGGATGAAATTACCTCTTCAGACTTTAGTTTGGTGGATAGAGCAATTAATGTCAAGAATAATGTTATACTGAAGTGGCTACATATGTACAAAACTGTTCAGCACCAAATCTGATTAAGGAGTCTAAAACATATAGTGGTCTTTTAATATATGTTGTTTCCCATGATGTTAAAAGAAAAACATTGTCTGTTGTAACACTTCAGTTACACTTTCTTTTTAAAGCATACTATAGTCACATCTGTATGATTTGAAATTCATGTGTGTAAGCCTTGTAGGGCCAGTTGTTTTTCTTTAGTCTTCAACTGTATTGGCTCTGCAGACATAGTTCAGAGAACTCTTAACGGAGTGTTTTGAGACTGTGATTTGAATTGACTGCCTGTTGATTCTAAGCTAGATGGAAAACAACTTTGCAAATTCAGCACATTGCATCTGAAAAGTCGATTGATCTATTATGAGCAACGCTAATGCTTTTTAACTGTCATTAAGAAAAAACCTACTTTGAAATTCACAAATCTGACTTCAGTACATCAGAATTTAAAAGGGTTTATCTTATCCATACGAAGTATCAGTACATTCTTGTCAAAATGTTTCTATGGTGGATGAACTTCTGCTCTGCATGAAAGCGTACTAAACCAAAATGTCATGTAAATTCTCCTATTTTATAAGTGCATGGTGAAATATAATTGTTAGTTGTAAGTCTTTTTACTTTAGGGAGTTCTAGTGACTTGGTAGCTTTATGTGTTGATGAAATTTACGGTAATTTATTTTTTTAAATGGAGCACTGAAGTAAAGGGTCTGTTGGGTATGTTTTTACTAGATTTTATTTTAAGATTAATATGTTGCTATGTTTTCTTGTCTGGTCGTGTCATGACTTCTACTGAGCAGAAATTAGCATGACAGTCAGAATTTTGGTTGCAGCAGAGACTGTACACAGAAATACCATGAAGTGACAACAGCTTTTAAAATGGACAGTGTACTGAAGGAAACCCCAGATAATCTAGTAGCTGAAGTAGGAGAAATTAAAGTCTTGCTGAAAGTAATTGGTAAAGTTTAAATAAGAAAGTTTGATGGTTTTGTGAAGTACAAACTTGACAGTCATGGCAGCTCCATCTGCTTGTTTCAGACAGCACTGTAATGCTCGTGTTGTTTTACAAATACACCCTACTTCATATAGCACTGAAATAAAGAACGAGGTCTTTGCTGCCTCTTCATCCCAACATTCTGCAAAGATTTATAGTCATCATTCTTTCCTTTCTGGCAAGAGATGAGAAGGCATCAAAGATGAGCTCAGTGCTGTTCCAAATAGCTTCACTCAGGAGGCTAAAAATCATGAGTGTTGATAACAACTATTAGTAATTACCTTCTTGTCAGGCCTGTAATCCTTCAAAGGATTGCCGTGAAGTTCCCCTCCCTCCCAGAAGCAGTGACAGAGACATCAGAAACCTAAGATGATTTTTTGTTGTCCTATTGTCTCGTTACTCTTACATGACATTAACAGTTGGTTGTACAGTACAACCCCGCTGCATTGCGACCTCTGCATTATGACCCCACGGATTTGCGAGGAAAATTTGTCGCAATTTTGCTTCAGCCATTTGCGAGTTCCCCCGGCCAACGCATGTGCAGTACCTCTGTTCCACCGAGGGGTGGTGCCAGAGCTCCCTGTGGGGCGGTGCACTAACCCCACCCCCCGGTGCCTATTACTGTTTTCATGGCTACAGGCGGGGAAGGGAAGTGCCCAGGAAAGTGGGGCTGGCTGCGGTGGGCAGCAGGACATGCTCACTCCGCTGCCGCAACTGAACACGCCACGCAGTGGGACCGGCGCACAGCAGGCATGAGCAGCGGGGCTGGGGAGGGGGCGGGAGCAGTGGCGCGGGGTTTGGGCTGCGAGCACGCGTGGTCAGCAGCTGCGGAAGCGGCAGTGTGGCTGAAGAGAAGTCTAGGGAGGAGGGGTCTCCCCAGGCAGACGGCGCAGAAACGCTTCCTTTTCCTCCATCGTGCTGTGAGAGTCCATGGGGAGGAGTCGAAGAGGCTCCCCAGCACTCCTGATCGGCTGGGGCTGGCGCAATGGGTGTGGCCTGCATGCATATTAATAACCTGCACATATTTGCGAGTTTGACATTTCGCAAGACCTTTGACAAGACCCGTTTCTCGCAAATGCGGGGTATAACTATAGCAGACAAATCTCATGCCAAAGCTTTTAGAAAGAGTCTGTCTATTCTTAACTTTATAGTGAAGACCAGAGGAAATTTCTGCACATTGTGGATCCCTTGTATTAATCAAGAGACCCAAAGAAATGCATGGGAGTTGTGTTCAAATTAGGCTACAGTTAACAAGTGTACATTTACAGTTGCATTTGTGTTTTGATACTCTGAGCTTGCCTGAATAGAAGGCTGAACGTCATTGGGATTAATTTCTGTTCCTCATGCAAGCTTTGAAGCCCTGCAGTGCTTTGCTATTTAGTGCTTTTCCCTGGATCTTTTGATTTTTGATCGTCCTCCAAATGGGCTATAGCATTCTTGTGTATTAAATTTTGCAACTCAGTGGGAGGGTGGTCATTGAGGAAAACAATTTTTTAAACAAGTACAAACTATTGATCTGATTTTTTCATTGCTGACATCTTTAAAACAGAGAAGAGAGATGAAGTGGTGTATTATGACACTTACGAAAGTATGGAAGCCATGCTTGAAGGAGAGGATATGGCAACATCTATACACTTGCAAAAAGAGGAGCTGCAAAAGTTACAACAGAAGATCCGCCAGCTGGAAGCAAGGCGTGGACGTATTTCAGCCAAGAAAGCCTACCTTAGAAATAAGAAGGTATTATTTAATTGCCTCTTTTTTAAAACATAATTAGCAAATTTAATGAAACTTCAAAAGGTTTCATTTCAAATAAAACTTCTAAGTTTCCCAGAATTTTTGTTGATCATATTTACTGCTTACTAAAAGTTGTTTCTCAGAATATCAAATACAATAGCATGTATTATAAAGCTCAGTTTACCTCCTTCTAACTTTAAGGGAACCTATAATTACTTGAAGTCTGTAAATAAACTTGTTTCTGTTAACTAATCAGCATACTTTCGTGTGGGAAGTACATGCTAGAATGCATGATTTTGTAAAGAGTAGTTTTATATATGTTTGCAGAAGCAAATTGTCAAGCATGTTTTCTCACTAGTGACTTCTGTTTTCGTTCTCTGACTTCATCCTTTTGAACTTATGTCATGTGTCTTTGATACTTTGTGTTCAGCAGATATATATGAAATCCAGCCTCTATTCTTAATTTGTGTGCTATTTAGATGAAAGTTTTGGGGAGCATTTTGCTACTTGTTAGAAAATGAGTTCCACCCCATACTTGTACTATAAGGCTGTGCAGAAATGTCAGTTGAGGCCTCATTCTGGAATGAGGTCAGTGGCTGGTTTGGTTCTGTGTTCCCAGTCATGTCCCTTTATGTGGAACATGACCTCTTTATATATAAAGAGTTGTAGCAGATTAAGGGCGAAGCCTTCAGGTTTTGCTTCCTTTTCATAACTAATTTATCTATTTCTGTAGCTAAATCTGAAGTGTAACAGAATAAATGAAACAGCAAATGATATGTTTTGTGTTTCGGATTTTTTATATTTATTCAGACTGTCTTTGACTAACCCAGTATGGAGAAGACTGCAAATAGTACAAAAGAAAGGTCCCTTGTTAGCCAGTTATGAAAAGTAGCTTGCTCAGTTAATTGTGTTTGTTTTACATGAGTTTATAAAGAGAGTAAGTGTCAAGAGGCTGGACTTTTTCGTATTTAAGATGTAGACACATCCTGTAGGTTGTGTTTTGTTAATTTGCAAAGGCTACATTGTAATACGATCCTTTCTCCTTAGTATGAAAAGACACTGTTGACATCTTACAAAGCAGACAAACCTGTTTAAAAAGATGGCCTGATTGCTGTTCCTTACTTAATTTACTGGAGTTAACAAGTCAAGAGGCAACCGTGAAGCAGCTGTAGAGATTTTTAGGTGCCTATTTTTCTGTATCATGAACCAGTCATCTTCAGTGGCTCATTTGTTTCTAGGTTATGCTATGATAAACTGCCTTGCTTAAAGCTGAAGGAGTTAGTTTTTGGCTGTAACAGCAGTTGTAGCATGTCCACAGAAGCACTGTGACAAGAGACAGAGTAGTGTATGGTAGGGTTGCTTGTCTGTATCTGTATGCCGAAGTGATCTATGTAATTGCCTGCCCAACATTGTGCTGGAAGAATGTGGCTATACTGCTTTTCAGACCTGAGGTTATTCTCCATGTGGAACTTGACTGCTGGCCATCACCTCGCTCTCAGAACTAGTTCAGCTCATACTGATTTTGTTGCCCAACATGGCCGTATCAGCAGTTGAGTGCTGCAGTGAGATACTTAATTTTCAGCTTCTGAAGAAATCACAGGTTAGAATAACGTGTATTTAACCTTGCAGGGGAAAATCAAAGATCTTTACTTGAGCAAAAAGAAAAGGCAGAATCTATTGTTGTGTGCTATGGTGTGGCACGTATTGGGCAGAGTACATTCGGTGGTTTTTTTACTTACAGCTGAGTAACACAGAGGCTTACTAAGCTAACTGGCACTTGAAAATGAAGACTCACTGCTTTGAACCATCATAAACAAGTTTTGTATTTTCGGTGACCATTCTAGCAATACTGTAGAACATCGAGGGCTGTGATGTAACTAGTTTACTTCTGGGAGGAAAAGAGTCTTGCTCTCAAGTGTTTGCACTTTAAGTATGCAGAGCTAAGATACAGATGGGAAGCAAATGCAGACTCTAGATGGTGAGAATGAGGGCAGTGATATCTGAATGCTTTGGGAACAAAAGTGACTTTTTGAGGGTGAATGTGGAAAGTACGTGCTGAGTTGTAAGTCTCTATCTTTGTGTCTGTCTCAATTAAGAAATATTTACTGTTGAACTGAGATGAGCGTCTACTTAATGCTGTTCAGATTGTGTTCCTGACCATACTTGTTTCAGCTAGGTATCTTAAAACAGACATGTAAGCAGGTGTTCTGTTTTCAGTTGGGTTGGTGGGTTTTTTGGGTTTTATTGGGTTTTATTGTTGGAGAGTTTTTACCTTGTCAGTTCTGTAGTTGAAAACAAAAAGCAACGTGTGCATTAAGTGGTGTGTATCACGACTTGTGATATATTTAGTACATTCCTTGCACATTACTAGGGTTTTGGCAACTGAAGATGCCCTCAGGAAAATGACTCCTTTCTAGCGGCAGATATCAGGATTAAGGAAGCAATAGGAAACAATTCTTTGTCATCAGTGTTTATTTTTTGAGGAGGTCATTTCATTATCTGGGCATTTGAAAATATTTTCTAAGGAGGCGATAACACAGTGGAAGGAAATAAATTACTCTGTCTAGAGTGAAATTGCATGTAATTTAAATATAAACTTGTATGACTATAGTCTCTGTTAATTTTGTTTTTTGCAAATTCCTTCTCTGTTTTTGCAGATGATGCATCATTTTTTCAATTCTGTCAAATAATTATATCAACCCTTTATTTAGAAGCTTTTGTTAACATTTTGTTAGAAACACAATTCAGTTATGGCTGTGAATAACCAGCATTTTAAAAATTCATGGGTTTATAGATATTGATGCTTTTTCACTGCACTACCATGAGTATGAACTCTTTACTCTCATATTTTTTAATACAAATTTATTTGCATTTGTTAAGCAAACATTTCCTGGTACTCCTCTGTGTTGATGACAGTGAGTTATTAAAAAATTCGTTTTTAATAGCAGTCTCACTTCTTTCTCATTGCTTGAAAGCTAGTTACAGATTTTTCATGCAGGGTATTGCTATTGTTATACCAGTCTACCCCCTACTGGCTGCACATATGTATTAATTAGATTATCATATGGAGAAAGCAGCTGATACATTACGGAGTTAGATTTACATCAAAGAGATAAGGTGAAAAAATCCTGTAGAAGGTATCTAGAAAAATATATTTGGGAAAATGGAGTTGTGATAAAATTGAATTACAGTAATCCCTCAGCTCTTCATGGCTCAAATTTCATGGCTTCAAATCTTTGTTTGTTTTTTTTTTCACACGAGCAGGGCACAGCCGCTCATGTGCAGAGTGCCTCTGCCATGCTGGGGGGCAGGAGTGGCACACCCCATGGGGCAGGGCGGCTCATTCAGGGGCTGCCTGGAGTTCCTCCCATATGAGTTCTGTAAAGGTTACATGGTGTCAATGGTTTATTACAGCTGCATGCTGTGAGGCCATGTCAGGACTCCCTCCATTGGCAACAGGCCCGCAGGAGCCCCTCTGTGCAACCATCCCAGCTCCCGCTCTGGCAGAGCCGCCATGCCCACTGCAGCCCTGGCGCGGCCCCGAGCCGCTGCTGCCACCTCACCCCAGGAAGGTGTGCATGCCGTGTGGGACAGTCCTCTGGCATGGCAGTGACACTTCCCTCCGCTCTCCTGTTGCTACCTACCTCACAAGGGGAGGGAACAGGCGGATGGAAGCCTCCCACCGTGTGGCAGCAGCACTTCCCTCCGCTCCCCTATTGCTGCCTGCCGCACTGGGGAGGGGCAGAGAAGATCCCCTTCACTCCTCTGTCCTGTCACACAGCGTGGGAGGTGTCAGGAATGCCCCCGGCACTTGGGCTGAGGAGGCAGGGCAATGGGTGTGGCTGATTGGCATATGTATGAACTGCTTTTTTGCGGATTTCAGCTGTCATGGGACTCTCCTGGTCACGGACCCCCGCGAAATTCAAGAGATTACTGTATTTTGCACCCAAGGAGATTATTCCTTATCACAAGCAGACTAGGAGAAGCAGCTGGTTGAGGAGGTTGTTTGGAGTATGTTCATAGTGTGTGCTTTGATCTGGGAAGCTTCCTGACATACTGTTGTGTTCTCCTAATAGGACACCTTTACTGTTTGACAAGCCCACAGTTGGAAGTGTACCCCATGCCAAAATAGGTGTTATGCAGATGCAGTGACAACTGGCATAGGATTACTTCATATGCTATTATTGTTATTGCAACAACAGCAGTGTAACAGCATAACTACTGGAGTGCTTGTCACAGAATCACAGAATATATTATGTTGGAAGGGGCCCACAAGGATCATCAACCAGCTCCTGTACCTGCACAGGACAAGCCCAAGAGTCATACCAGATGCCTGAGAGTATTGTCCAAACACTTCTTGAAATCTGTCAGACTTGGTGCTGTGACCATTTCCCTCAGAAGTCTGTTCCAGCACCCAGCTACCCTTTGGGTGCAGAACCTCTTTCTAATATCCAGCCTAAACCTCCCCTGACACAACTTCAGCCCATTCCCTTGTGTCCTGCCATTCATCACCACAGAGGAGAGATCAATGTCTCCCCTTCCTCTTCCCCTCATGAGGAAGTTGTAACTGCAGTGAAGTCTCCACTCAGTCTCCCCTTCTCCAGGCTGAACAGACCAAGTGACTTCAGCCTCTCCACCTTCAGCTTTCCCTCCAGAGCCCTTTCCTTTGGATGCTCTGTAATAGCTTAAAATAGTTTCTCCACAGGAAAAGCTAACTTAATTGGGGTGTTTTTTACTCTGAAAGCAAGGCTCACTGGAACTAGTTAAATATAATATTAATGCAGATTTCTTTTACATGTAATACATGTTGCTAGTCTTAAACACTGGTTTATCCAGTGACAAGTGTTGAAATGGTTCCTCAGCGCTCCGTATTTGTCTCTTCAGTAGAGGTACAGTTTGATGGTATGAAATCAGTCAGGTGATTTCTTAGTTCCATAGAGTTGATCAACAGATTTGTTGGGTTTGGCTCTCACCAGACATAATTTCTCAGGAAGGTGATGGAGGCACCATCCCTGGAGGTGTTCAAGAAGTGGCACTGGGTGATGGTTTAGTGGTTTGGGTTTTACAGGGCCAGTGCTGGGTTAATGGTTGGACTCTTTGATCTTCTGTGTCTCTTCCAACCTTGATGAGTCTATGATAATGCTTCTACTTCCCAGTGCTGAGAAAGAAGGACTGCTTCATGTATGCACCAGGCTATATTCCTGCTTAAATACCCAATTATGATGTTTGGGGGGGGTTGCAGAGTTTGTTGGTTTATATTCAACTTGTCATCTGTCATAGTAATCCACATAGTTTTCTTAATGCTGCCATCTGGCTGGGTTTTATTTCATGCTTTGTTTGGAGTCACTTAATATTGTCTACAAGTAGCACCCTGCATTTGTCTCTATGAAATTACAACCTTTCCTTTTTTTTAAAGACCATTTCTGTAATTAGCTAAGATGATTCAGATTTCTAATCCTGTCCTGCAACATGTTTCCAGCTCCTCCTAGTATTTTTTATTTTTTCATGTCGTAGAGCTCTAATTACACCAAAGTAGGTTGTTAATTAATGCAAAGTCAGCACCAAATACATTTTGCTCAAGTTTATCCTCTTTATATATTTAAAACATCTTCCAGTATTGCACAGAAAGATTTAAATTCTGATGTTGCAGAGAAAATGTCACACAAAATTGTGCCCCCACCAAGTGTTTGAGACATGTCAAAAACCCCAAACCTGACTTATATTTTCTCATTATTTTATTATATGTAAAACCTAAGTAGAGAATAAACTATAAACATAAATCACCAGTAGTGTTGCAAAAAGGTGTTCAGATTTCCTGAACAGCTCCTGGTGGAGCTATTGGTCTGCATTTGAAATGCAGAGATGAGGTATTTTTTGCAGCTACAAATTAAGCGCATTGATTTTTCCAGGAGAAACTCTTTTCACCATAGGAGAAAACTTCCAGAAACAAACAAACATAAAACTCAGTAGCGTTTAGCTGTGTATGTGTGTGGACCTGTTAGAGTGAATCCATGTTAAAGCAGGTCCATGAAGATTATCAGAGGGTTGGAGCAGCTCTCCTGTGAGGACAGGCTGAAACTACTGGTGATGTTCAGCCTGGAGAAGAGGCAGCTTTGGGGAGACCTCAGTGCAGCCTCTCAGTACTTAAAGGGAGCTTATAACAAAGAGAGAGAGTGACTTCTTTTCATGGGCAGATAGTTTACATGGACAAGGAGGAACAGTTCTAAACTAGAGGAACAGTTTTAAACTGGGAGAGCTTTCGGTAGCTGTTGAAAAGTGTTTACTGTGAGGGTGATGAGACAGTGGAGCAACCCAGCCAGAGAAGTAGTGAATGCCCCATCCCTGTAAGTGTTCAAGGCCAAGTTGTATGGGACCCTGAGCAATGTGATCTAGTGAAAGATTCCTTGTCTGTGGCACAACAGTTGAAACTAGATGAGCTTGAAGATCCCTTCCCTTGCAAGCCATTCTGTGATACAGCTCGGATGAAACTGGAACAGTATTTCCACAGAAATCTTTGCTTTTGTTGCTTGCATATATGAAGAGGCAACACTGATGGTGTGACTATTCAGAACCAATCAAGACTGCTGCTATTCCTGTCTTCTATATAGGAACACTGGCTACCATTTTATGTCATCACAGCATAGTCGGCTTGTAAGAGAACATAGCCTTTTCTGCATTTTTAAGCATCCGAAAGAGTGAGCTTTTTTTATCCCTTCACTCCTTATTTTTGTGCTTTCTGCCATGACTGTAGTGCCTTGATTGATGGCTGATAACTCTGTCAGCTCTCTCAAGCATTGCTTTCAATGGCAAAGCTCTTTTTGTATCTACCCAATAAGTCACACTGACTGATGCTTGGGAAGCCCATCACATCCGTGTTCTAGCTGGAGTCACGGTCCAGGCTGCTTCCTAACACTGCGCCTTCTTACACAACTGTGAGATTTGTTTATGACTGTACATCTGACTCTATTCTAGTTCTGTGTTGTGCTTATACTAGATCTAACTTCATTACTTGTGATGTCTGATTTCCTAGCCCAACAGTATTTTCCTGTGAAGTTGTCTGTCTACCTGAAGATTGACTGTCAGCTGTTTCTTGTCAGCTGTTGTAATATGGCCTGTTTTTTTGCTTTGCTTTGTTTTGTTTTCCATTTAACCTGTTCTTACATGCAGACAATGTAATAATGTTTGTTTCTAAACCAGATATGTGAGATGTGAACGCAGTATAATAAGTGAATATGATGAAATTTGGACAGCTTTATTCATGTTTGTGGTTGCAGATTGTACAGGCAAAAGATGAACTGACACTTGTAAATTGGAAGCTGTCTATTTGCATAAACATTAACCTGTAATATAGTTGAGTTAGTTATTACCCATGTGTGCAAATATATGGTGTTAAACAAGGGCTTTATGAAATACAGTTGGCCCTCTTCCACTTCCAGATAGAGGCTTCACATGTTCGCTGTGTGATCTTTCAGCAATGCAGGAGGCCCGTTTTGGGACTGCGCATGTGCAACCTGACACACATGAATATTCAAAGTAGGCAGTCACGGCCGCCCACACTACGGTGGCCATGGCGGAGCTGAGCTGAGCATGCACCGCTCCCACAGCAACTCGGCTCGGCTTGGCTTCAGAGCCGCCCACCCCTCTTTCCTCGGCTCGGGTCCGAGCGAGGAGGTTTCATGCAGTTATGAAAGATTTACACACTCTCAGGTTAGACATGGTGTCCGAGACTTTCTTGGGGTAGACATCTACCCCGAATATGGAAAGACCAGGTCTACCCACCCTGAGAGACACCGGGACAGCAGCACAGGTGGCTCCCCACACCCGTGTCCCCAGCCAAGGGGAAAAGGGTTTTTTCTCAGCGAGGGGTGGCTGCAGGCACCGGGAAGCCCTGACACAAACACCAATACACAGCAGGGCAGTGCCAAAACAGCACCAGGCAACTGAGTGAGGGTGTGGTGCAAATTTGCATATTAATGAGCTGCCATTCTATGCAGATGGAGGGCTTTGCAGGAGATGGACAAGACCCGTGGTCCCGTGGTATAGGAGACACGATTATATTGACAAATTGGTGTTTATTGATGCTACAGTACTAAAATTAGCTTGTCTGAGATAGGCTTTGTAGCTTTTATTTTTCTAGGTGATTTCAGCTAAAGATGACATTATGCTCTGTAAATTATGTTTGAACTACATATTTTCTAGGTAACATTTTATGTCTCTACAGGAGATTTGTATTGCAAAGCATAACGAAAAGATCCAGCAGCGTCACCAGAGTGAGGAGGAGTACAAAATGCACCATACTGTTCAGCTAGTAAGTCTGAGCTTTTTGCTCTTGGGTTTAGCCTACATTCCTCATTATAAGTTTTATTAGAAGACCATGTGGTGTGAGATCTTTTAGAAAGATGGTGTGTATCCCTGACGATTTCACCATGGATTTCTGTGTCTGCATTTGCTGGTAAGGGGAGTATGTAATTGTTAGGGTAACACTGGAACCAAGCAAGTAAAAGGATTCTTTAATGCAAGGTTCACAGTCTTGAGCGATTACTAAGATTAAGCTGCATGCAGTTTTTTATCATGAGCACATAGCCGATTCTGGCCATCTCTCAGTACAGTGTCAGGTGGCTGGAATGAATAAGGAAATAATGCACATATATTCTTGATTTTGTAGTAAGCTTGCTTTTGTTCTTTGTACAAAAGAAATTACTTGAATTATGTTGTCCAGGAAGTCATCTGCATAATTTATTTTATGGAAAGGCTAAATGTTAAGGACAATATGTATTGAAATACTGTTTCAGGAACTTATAATTTATTTTTTTTTCAGTTCTTAACAACTGAAATTTGCTGTGTGGACTGTAGTCCATTTATCACTCTTAAAAGTTAGACTTAACAAAGCCAAAGGACTTTTTTGTCTCTCAGATACAACATAGCTTTATATTATGGAGTTGCCCACTTGTATTCTAATTTTTAGGTTTGATGTGAGGGTTTCCATAATTTTCATAATGTTCCTGAAAATTTCTAATGTTATTGTAAAATACATTCTATGTCACTAGTTTTTATAAAGAATGTTGAAAAGATAACCTCAGGGGAGTCTAAATATGAAACCAAATAAGAATTGCGATTTCACTATTTTATTTAACTAAACAAAAAGAAATAAACAAAAACCTTAAAGAAAGAAAAACCCTTCAGGATGTTTAATATGAATACATATCTAACATTCAGGTATGGTGGTAGAACAACTTTCTTTTTGTTTTCTTTTTGCTTCTATTTTCTTTGCCCATTGCTCTATTATTTTCTTTTTACCACATGCTTCTCTTCCTCTTCACTTCTTCCTGATTCTTGTCTTTACTATTTTTCAGAAATGTTCTCCTCTTTCACTAATGCATCTGTACTTACTTCCTTCCAAATAACAGGAGTTGGCTCCTTATGAAGGATACCAGGCCACTAGCTGACATATGAAAATGACAGGCAGATAGACACTGCTTTTATGTTGTCTGAATGAGTGTAGAAGTTTCACAAAAGTGATCGGAATTTTTAGTTATGAATATGCGCTTTCAAAAGTAAGACTAAATGCTGTGAGTCATTTAAGAATTAAAGCTCCTGTTTCTGCTCAGAGTTCTTATAGTCAGTTGTTTTATCACTTTTTCTGTGAAAAGTGAAAAGCATAGCTTCTGAACGTGCATGCAGTGCATTTCACTGTCTGATAACTAGCTTCTATTTCTAGGAAATTTGGCTGAGGAGTTAGTGTTTGTTTCAAAGATGTTGTGAGTTTGATGAAATTTTGTGAGAAAGGATGACTAGTTGAAGGAGATAGATCCAAAGGTATGTTTTTACTAAGGTAAAATCCCCAAAAAATCCCCACAACTGTCTCAATCTGGAAGGATGAGCTTCAAACTTCTACTTAAGGACAATTACATAAAATCAAGCAGGATTAAATAATGACAGTTTAAGTTGAGTAAATATGAAACTTAAATATTCTACTTTAAATATAAATGTGAAAACATCTACTTAATTTGCTCAGTATTGGATTAAAAATTTGGTGACACTGAGTTCTGTGGTTTCTTGTACCATGAAAATGCTGGTACAACTTGTTTAGATAGTTGGCCTTGCAATTTGGACTGTTACTTTCTTCTTGAAATGTGGGAAAATGGATTGTGGTTTGCTGTGTGGCTAATGTATACGATTTTTAATTCAGTGGGGCTTCTTTCATTATAGCATTCTGTCATGTGTTCAGTTATTTATCATCTATCAAGGTAACAAGTCTTTGAAGTATTCCCATTCAAGATTGAAATACAGTGATCCCCGCATATTCGCGGCTCGCATATCCGCGTATTCAGTTAATCGCGATTGGATTTTCAGTGAGTTGTGAGACCGCACACATGCACAGAATGTCCAGGACCCCGGATTTCATGGCCAGGAAGCACCAAAGGGCGCTTCCTCCGCCTTAATGAGGTGCCACAATGCGAGCCACACTCCCAGGACCGCCCCTCCAGACTGTATATAGTGGAGGGTGTTTGGCTACAGGCGGGGAGTAGTTGAATATTCATGGGTTTGGTATCTTCACGGATTTCATGACTCGCGGGACCTGGCCAGACCTGACGCCCAGTGAATTCCAGGGGAGCACTGTATTTCTTTACTAGCCTTTGTGTTGCTTTGAGTTTATAAAATGGGAAATGTATACTATATTTTAGGGAGAAGACAAAAGCCAAGTTTTGAGGTTGGGGGATGTATTTATTTGAGAAGTAACTTTTTAAGTAGTTCTTGACATTTAGTAGGAGAATTATTTTAATTATTTTTTTAATTATGCCAAATGGGACATTGGATGTAATATTTACATGCATATATTTTCTCAGAAACGAGATCAATTGCAAGATGAAGAGGAACGAAAGAGTTCCTGGGTTAGTCAGGAACGACAGAAAACACTGGACAGACTACGTACATTTAAGCAGGTAACACAAGAAGAGTTGTTCTTTTTTGCCAGTTTACTTTGCAAAAGCACTCATTCCAGGACTATACTGTGCTTCCTTGTACACTTAACTCGTATTTGGAAAATGCACAACAAAATATGGCCTTGGTGGTAAGAGATTCCTCTGGCTCTTGCATTCCCAGTGCCAGAAGAAATTTCTATTCACTCTTACACCTACACCTTGTGATGAGACACTTAGCAATGTTCCTAAAAGAAACATAATCTAAATGGTACCTCCTACAAAGAGCATTATCATCTGACATACTCCCCTACCACTGATTGCTAAAATATGTACCAATACCTGCCCCTTCTTATTACAACGGAAGTATCTGAGAATGGATGGAAGGTGGAATGTGGAGGAAAGAATAACGAAAGAACTGAAAATGCAAGAAAACTAAGACTGTATTAATTCTTTTTGGTTTGTTGAATACATAGAAAATAAAGGTATGAGAAGTTTCTTTACTGGGAAGTTGTCTTTTTGAGCAGAACATTCTTCATGTCCTTACTGTTTGCAAGGCTCTTAAACTGCATAACTTCTGTAAATTAAAGCATATTTTCTTACGTGGCCATATTGACTACCATCAATGGTCCACTCTGGCCTCAAATAGGGAGACACAGAGATGCACCATCTGTAACGCTGCTGCCTCCTTTGAAAGCTCACGTAGAGTTAGTCTTGAGGAGAAAAGAGAATGCAGAAAGAACC